>JAFIDM010009631.1:23921869-23950626 GCA_023159025.1 Thereuonema tuberculata | reverse complement strand
CCCCCCCCCCCCCCGAAAATATATTCTACATACGCCACTGGTCTATATACATGTGTATATACGTTCTTTGTTGTTGGTATCTATACCTTCCTAATCCTATTTAAGTCACTCTATGTTTTATTAAAGATATTCGATCCTTAAATGCGAAAATTCATATTTATAATTGTGCAAGTTCCTCAAGAACTTGAAGCCTGCTTTCCGAAACATCTTTTGTTTATTTTTAGCTTTTCTTACAGTCTTTGAAATAATTCAGATGAAAGTTTTTTTTGTTTTTTTTTTACTTATAATAACTGCTGAATATAAACAACAGATTTTATTTTTAATTTCTGAGAAATTAATTAAATCCGTAAATAGTCAGTGAATTGTCCAACTCGAATTAAATTTAATCTTGTTAAAGCTGTCGCTGACATTATTAATTTAATAAGCTAGTTAATATCTTCTGTTTAAGACTTTGAAAGAAATTGGTTGTTTTTCGTTCTTAATGGTCTTCTATAGGAATTTTGTGATTTTCTCAATTTCTCAAGGAAGACAACGAAACCAACAAGAAACTGACAGGGAAATATGCAAATTAGATCGTCCTTTTATCCTTAAATATGCATGACAAATTTGAACAAGATTCATTTAGAGGTTCAAAAGTTTTTGGAGGAGAACAGACGGAAACTGCCTCATTTGATGAGCTTGGCATTAAAACTTGGGAAGTAGGCTAAAACTTTATTGGTTAAAAAAAAGAGATGTAATAAAAAAATAAAGAAAAAGTTCATAACTTCCTTATTGTCCTTTCTGCTATGCCTTAACAGGTAATGCAGTAAAAGCCTTTTGTCCTTTCTGGAGATTAAAGAATTCTGGGCAGTGAGCTTTTCAAAACCACTGTACATTGCATTCTTAGAGAGCATTTACAGGATGTATCAGTTGGACACGATCAATTTTGCATACAATAGCGACAATCAAATGACCTGGTCTTAAAAGGTTGAAAACAAAAATAAGTATCTAAAGAGTATATTTGAAGAAATTCATTTGTAGTATGCTATAATTCATTTGTAGTATGCTGTATACTGTTTTTAGCATATTTCAGTACTCTCTGCAGCAAACAAAAAAATAGTTTTTATTTCTTATTTCTGTTTTGATGAACTTCAATTCTAAATATGAAATTAGTAAAATTTTCTGTAATATACTGTAGTGCCAAGAAAACTGTCTAATACGGCGTAGGTCTTGGTACTCGGCCCGCATTGAGTTGCATTGTTATTTGCGGCAATGCTGCACTTGGGCCAGATATTATGTTTCGTGCCAGACGCCGCTATCCACATTTGTCGAGGGTTTTTTTTCGACCACACCGGTCTCTCACGCTGGATGTTTTCCTGATTTCGTTTCAGTTCAAGTCCACCCTTGAAATTGTGAACGTGTGAATGCGAAATATTCTTAATAAAATATTCTTTGTCTTAATTTTCGAGACTGAGTGACCCATCTCCAAAGCCCCTGCAATCATACCTCTTTAGAAGTCGCGTAAGTCCTAATAAGCTGCCATCGGAGCTGCGAATACTACTACCTGAGGTTGCGAAGGTATCTTGAATTTGAGGACGATTCCTTTAATCACAAATGTGTGGTGACATGAAATGGATATGGTGGCACCATTTCCATTTTTTTGGCATTTCGTATATGTTTAATGTATCGCCATTCACAATTTTAGTTTATTGAATTGATAACATTGAAAATATTTGAAGTAGTTTGTAAACGAATTTTCTCAATTTCATAACATCTCATTTAATAAATTTAATTTATTACTAAAGCATATTATTGTATAAATTGAATTCTAATTTATTTTCATTTATTTTTTTTTCTCTTTCTCGGTGCTGCCTTCGTTTTTCTGATATCTTGCAGGTAAGAAAACTCTCATGATTTATAATTATAATTATATATATTTTGTGGCAAATTATAACACCTAATTTCCAAACCATGGAAGTATTCGCCAAGAAATAAAGGAAACTGATAAGTAACTTTAATTATGTTTAATAATCATCATTTTAATATTAAAATTTCAATTCTAGATCAGTTTCTCAACACTGGGATCATGTAAAGACCATGCCAGCTTTATTTTACGTTACTAGAATCGGTTTTTATACCGAACGAAATTAAATCAGACTTTGGCTTATCATTCATTTTGATCGCAAAACAAAAATTCCTAAAGAAAGCTTTCACTGCAACTTCCGTAACTCAAATAACGAGAAAGTTATCTAAAATCGGAAACTTTTATGTTTATGGATTGAAAAGATACCTCATAAAGACAAGGTTGTAGGATTATGTCTTTGTGTAAGATTCTCAGCAGCCGAAATCGAGATTCGGAGCCCCATGAGTCACACCTTTTTGGACTCCATGATTTAGAGTTTTGGAAAAATTGGACTTCCGGTCCAGCCCACTTACGTTTTAGATGACCCTTGACGGGTCAGGAAAGTGTTGGTAATTGAACAAAATTGGGGTCCGTCTACACTGAATGGACTATGATGCTCACGACTGAAAGTGGCCACTTCCAGTTCAAGATGGCCATTTACTTAAGAGTAGCGCGAATGGTGCAAAATTCAAGCCGTTGTAATTCAGTGGTCAAGTATAATTTCAAGCAATGCACGCATTCAGATCACTTAGTTAATGATCTCAATGCGTGCATTGCTTGAAATTGTACTTGACCACTGAATTACAACGGCTTGAATAAATGAGTTTTAATCAGTAGTAATGACACCTTTAACAATATAAGCATTTGATAAATTGCATATGGTAAGAGTTCGCTTCGTTTTGTAGACTTTACTACATGTGAATTGAATTATTGCTGATTTTTCTTTTGATTTTTTTTAATGTGATATCAACTGTGGAATTTAAGATGTGATTAAAAGTGACCCATGTTAGGCCTATGCAGGCCCTTGGGGCGCGGGAGGTAAGGCTCCCGGCGTTTCATGATTAACGGGACTACGTTGAGGTCGGGAGGTCAGCCCGACATCCGCCCGCCTTTATCTCCTGGGAAAGAAACCCGCCACCCACTCGACAGAGGGCTGGGTAGACCCTAGGACCCGTTTGGAGGAGAATGGAGAGTGGAAAAATCCCCGCCCTCCACCGGGATCGAACCTGCAACCCGCAGCCAAGCGCCCTTACCCACTCGGCAGTCGGGCCCACGAAGACGTGATTACTCTAAGTAATTAATGGACTATAAATTGTAATTTCTTCATTAACATGAAAGCTTCCTGATAGTTCTTATGAAAAAATTTTCATCAGGATTTTTTATTTTCTATTTAAAACGTTTGGGAAGCCAATGTCTGGTTTAAATCATGTTTAATAATCAATTAATACTTCTATTGAGAATAGTGAACGAAGAACAGCTTAAAAAAGAATGCTTTGAATACTGAAACTTACAAATGTAAACACAAATTTACAAGGAGGTTAAACGATGGAGAAAAATACCAGACCTTTTCATTGTTACCTAAATATTCTAAGTAAGTCGAAAATATACTTAAATGTAGAAAGGGATTTTGAAATAAATTTCTTTCTCGCTTTATATTACAATGACGTAGATTGAGTATGGTACTTCAGGAGAAAAGTTAAATTTCTAAGTTATCATTTCTATTCGTATCATTTATTTACTTAATTGTTTATTTTGTTTATTGAAGGAATGTGTAAATTAATAATTTACACCATTTATTGTTTTCTATTTTCTTTTTGCAATACCTTTGACTTAAAGGGTATTTACTTTGTGGTTTGGAATAAAACTTAAGATGTGCTCAAGGCTTATAAGAAATATGACAAATCGTAGTTGAATAGTTAAGGGTGCATGAAATATATTAAACAAAACTCAATCCACCCGTACTTTGTGGAAGAATTCATAAATATTTATTCATGCAATTTTATGAAAACTTATCTGCATATTAAAATTGTTTTCTTTGATGAAAAAGTATTTGTTGCATCCAAATATTTCAAGGAGAATCATTTCCAATGTTAATGTACCGATTTTTGAGATAAAATATATATTTTCTTGATGAAATCTTGATATTTATGAAGATCAAGGTCTGTCTTTGTACTGATACACTGGAACCTGGGTTGGAATCTTGACTTGTATGTTTGTTTCTTTCCTCTATATATGTTACACTTCCTTTCAACGACTTGTTCTGAATTCCACACCTTGTTCCTGGCGCAGCTTAGTCTCTGTCGTTATAGCGCCATTAAAAAAAATCGCATACTGAAATATATGTGGGATCAAAGAAACAGAAACAGAGAAATTATCTGGAAATACAGTTGACTCGCGATAATCCGACAGTTACGGGACCGAGGGGATGTCGGATTATCAAAAATGTCGGATTACCAAAGGTTGATTTTTTAAAACTGAATTTTGACTTCTAAGGTAAGAAAATTTAAATTATGTATATACAGTACTGTACGTACTACAGTACGTATATTGTTACAATACATATTGAGTACATATTTTACGGCCATTGAGAATATAAAAAAAAACTCAATTAGGCCTAGTTTTATACAAATGAATACGTATGTATGTAATGCTAATTTATTACTGTATTTATGTCTTTAAAAAATAAAATTACAGCATATAATGTAAAATATAATTTTATGTCTTAAAATAAAAAATAAAAATACAAACATATGTATTTACGGCTTAAAAAAATTTGTAATCGTTTTTGTTTTGTTTTATGTAAAGAGTATGTCATGGCTTTTTCTTGAATATCTTTTAACAATAAACTGTTCTCGTAGTCGAGTTCCCTCTCCTCACACCAACGTATCAAAGTATTTGAAGCCGACATAACTTCATCGCAAGTGATTGTGCGTTTCACCTCCATGACCGCCTCAATCGGACTACCAACCGCGTCGGACTAACGAGCGTGTCGGACTGTCAAATGTCGGATTATCGAGTCAACTGTATAATGTTTTTTGTGGAGGTAATTAGATCAATTGTGAAGAGTATTTTGAAACAGCAGAACATCGCATTAAAAGAAAAAAAATGCTCACAGCAGGATTCTAACTGGAATCTTTTCGTTAACCTCCATGCATCATTCGAATTCACCAAAAGCACAAAGTTTTTTAAAGTAAATGTTTATTTTGATTCTCAAAACAGTGTTTGAGAACCACTGCTTTAAAGGCTAGTAACTATCATTATTGTTGATAGATTAGTTATTTTTGTAGTACTGTATTATTTTCCTCAGTTATTAAATATTAGTAATTCGAATTAACCATTTTTTTTTTCAAATACCTAACATAACAGTTTGATCACAAAATTCGATTGAAATTGGAAAAGAAATTCGTAAGCTCTTTGTTCGTTATTTACTTGTTTGAAAAGGAGTCCATTTTGCAAGAAGATAGGTCGATTGTCTTGACATTGCAGGCAATTTAGTGATTGGCCTCGAAGTCAAACGAAAATAAGATCCTGGGGCTTTTAGGATGTCGAGGTCGTTTTGTTGGCTCTTGTGGTTTTTAGCACGGAACGATTTCTGCCAATGCAGCCTCTAGCACAAATGGAAGACCTAGACAATTATCAAAGGCTTGAAAAGATTTATATAATTGATAATAAAAGAAGGCAAAGAAGGTCAGATGTAAAATCTTTTGGTTAAATTTCTCTTTCAATTTCTTTTTCTTTCTAAAATAATGTAATTTTATTCTATATTTTCCTACATCAATAAGGCTTCGAAGATTTTTTTTTTTAATTACCTCAAATATTATAATTAAATATGCAGTAGGTTCATCTAATAGCAAGTCATTTGAGAAGTTATTTTAAGATCATAAGAGGTACGAAGGGGTTGTGGTTGTGGCCCTTTTGAAATATACAAGTAATTCACTTGTAAATGTCACTAACTTTTGTAGCTCATCAGTTTTCAATAGTGGAGAACGTATTGTAGGTTTTGTATAATAAATCTCGATTAACAATGGAAATAAGGTAAGGACGTGAAGTATATGAATACCAATAAAAACCAGACACATGGTACGAAATCGAGTAAATATAATCTTTTAATGGAGTAAATATACTAGCTGAAAGTCTTCGGTCGGGTAACAAAAAACAAAATGTCCTGATGTGGATGAGAAGGAAATTGAAATTGTGAGATCACTTCAAAAGTTTAACAGTTGGTGAAAATAAAAACCAAAAAAACAACATACGTGATAAGTACAAACTAATGTTATATTCGTGTTTTGTAACTCGAGATCCCTAGATATGAAATTAATATCGAAATCATAGAATATAAGACTTCCCACCCCTTTCTGCCCTTCTCCACACCCCTATCACTTCAAACCTTCCGTAAATCACATGATCATTTCAAATTAATGCTATATTCTTGTTTTGCAATCTGAAAACTCCATAGAAGCCTCTTTCAACAAAGGAGATGTCCCATGGCCCATAGGCTTGCCCCCACCCACTTCTAGCCATGGGGGGGATTATGAAATTTACAGCAATTAATACCCTTATCAATAGATATTTATAGCCGAAAAAACGAACCGATTCGACCACATACTCTGAGTTATTTTAACATGGGGTCCTATGGGAAAAACTGGTTTTTCCCCTCCCCTCCTAAGTAGCCAAAGAAGTCCCAGAATTTGATTACTCGAATTTATAGCCCTACCTAAGAACTATCGAATGACACCTATCTTAAGTGGAGGAAAGTGCGGGAAAATAAAGATTTTAGTAAAAAACGAAGAAAGGTCAAACCGGAAGTGGCCTTTTTTTGGCTTCTAGGCTTGCCCTAACTCAATTCTAGCCGTGCGGGGATTACAAAAGTATAGCAATTAATACCCTTATCAACAGCTACTTATAGCCGAAAAAACGAACCAATTCGACCACGTACTCTAGAGATATTTTAACATGGGGTCCTATGGGAAAAACTGGTTTTTCCCCTCTCCTCCTAAGGAGTCAAAAGATGGCAGGAATTTGATTACTGGGATTTATAGTCCTACCTAAGAGCTATCGAATGACACCTATCTTAAGTGAAGGGAAGTGCGGGAAAATAAAGATATGAGCAAAAAACGAAGAAGGGTCAACCGGAAGTGGCCATTTTTTGGCTTCCTATGAAGAATTAACCGGTTAGGTATGCATCCCTATGAAAAACTCTGTCTAAATATCTATAACTAAGCACCTAGAGCACGCCGAAACCAATAATAAAATTATAGTTTAATTATTATTGTATTAGGAAGGTTCTTTTGGGGGTAGGTCAAAGGAAAGGGGGCTTTGGTCCTTTGTGGGACCAATTAAATAGTCACAAAAGTATATTTTATAAATATATGATTTTTTTTTGCTTGGTCAAACATTGATTTTGTTTTGCGTGGTCTCCACGATCCCCTCTACAAGCCATGGGAGTTTTGTAACAGAAATTTCGAAGGTCTGTATAATTAGTCTTGCTTCTGCTGGGTCAAAGAGCGTTACTGACGGGAATGCCACTTCCAATAAAAAAATGTTTCCAAATTTCCTGTACGGAAAGAATGTTTTATCCAATATCAGGTCATGTGAGGTCATGAAGTAGGTGGCATTTTTGTTTTGCAGTTCCAGTTGTTTGTTCGGCATTGCATCCTGGTCCACTATAAGGGCTGCTTCATTGTAACTGCAAACATTGAATCTGTGAAGCATGCTCTGATACACGCGATCAACAATATCTGGTGTTTTGAATCTCTTGTGCCGCGGCCAGAATTCGTGCAAGCAGACCTTCCTCCGACTCTACAGGGATCTAGTAAATACGACTCTTCTTGTGGCTCCGCAGGAAAATGTCGAGTGAGTTAAATCCGGCGATCGTGGAGGCCAATCAGTTGGGCCACCGCGGCTTATCCATCTTCCCCTGAAGGTTTGGTCGAGATAATTTTACAGTTAAAATTATATCCAATAATGACGATGATATGTATTATTCTACAGATGTTTTACAAATAACGCCAATACAATACTTAGGATACAATTACAACAATACAAATACTACGTTGAAGTAAAACGTAAAAGAATACTGCTTAAAAACAACTGTCGTCGTTTTCTTATTTTCGTTTATTACAGCATAAAATTTGTCACAAGTACACTTTCTATTATTTTTATTTTTTTTATTGTGGTTCAGCCAACCCTGATATATATAATTGACTGAATGTAAAAAGACTTAGAGATGGGCATCGAACTGACTTTTTCAGAGATTTGCAGGATATTGCTTCAATATATAGAGGTTTTCTTAATTAGAATCCTCTTCTGATAGAGAATTTCAAGAAAGTTATAAACCTCAACACTTAGATACTGAGATGAAAAAACTTATTAATAAATTTATTGTTTTTGTTTTTTAAGGCTAATTTTACGGGAAATCACGCTTTTTCTTCCTGCCACAAAAAAAAAAAGGAGACTTCAAGCTTGTCATAGTTTCTTTTCAACTATCCAAACTTATTAAAAAAATTAAAGTCTGTCAAAACTCTTGGCAAATACCTATTATTTTTCTTTTGGATTACATAATAAAATGTTTCGATTTGGTTTTCTAATTTTGAATGAGAAAGGAACAGTTCAAATTATACGACATAAGATAAGTTATGTTATTTGTGTGACTTGTCTGCTTGTCAAAGATGAGATCAATAATAGATTGAATGTTCTTGTTTTCATTACAAAGATCAGGAAAGCAGAAAATCAACAAATTGTGATCTATAAATACAGTCAATAAAAATTTGGCGGCTCCATTCGAATTGTATTTTAACTTAAGATAGTCCGTTACTTTCGTCCAACAACTCGTATACTTGAAATAAGGCTACCTTGTGTATTCGGATAGTTACCCTTCTCTCTCTCTGTGAAACGAATAGTCCGTCTATTATACTAATGATACTTCAGTTAAAGGAAAATGGTAATTAACCGAAATCAGATGAAATAAATTTCAATTTCTTGAAGAAAAGAACCAATTTGGAACGAACTAAATAAATTTTGTCCTCCATTGAAGTTAAAGTGTCCCACAACAGGTCTGTATGGGGTAGGTGGAGGTAAGACTCCCGGCGTTTCATGACCATTGGGACTAAGTTGAGGTCCTGTGGTCAGTCCGACTCCCGCCCGCCTTGAACCCACGGAAAAGAAACCCGGTACCCATTCTACAGAGGGCTGGGTAGATCATAGGACCCGTTTGGAGGAGAATGAAGCGTGGAAAAATCCCCGCCCGAGGCCGGAGATCGAACCCGCTACTCCAACCCGCAGCCAAGCGCCCTTACCCACTCGGCTAGCGCGGCCACTTGTTTGCTCTATAAATTTTCTATTATTTTTCCAAAGGGAGAACTTTCTCGATAACTCACAGGATATCAGTCAGCCTTACTTATTGTTACTTTGTTACCAAGGGAAAGGTTTTTCAAAGTAGAATTACTAATCTTATATTTTAAAAATGTTTCTTTAATTAGCTATTCCGAGAAGGTACTTAATTTTCCAAAAACTAATTTCAGCAAATACTGAATAATTCGTTGAATGTGATGAATGGATTATGCAGTTTTCATCCAACGTACTTCCATTTTGGATTCTGGTTGTGATTTCATCTTGGTCTTTTGTATTTTGTTCCTTACGCATTTCACGTTAGCTTGAATCTAATATATCATCCTCCACTTCCTGTTGTATGAGATGTTCTCAACCTAAAATGAAAAATGGAAAGTTAGGCTTTGTTTCTCATGAATTCTGAATCCCCCGCGCGTGCACCACTGACCGTTCACTTTCCAATGGGAAGCCCAGATTCTCTCAAGAGTATAAATCATCGGAAGGTAACGTGTTGACACTCAGCTTAGGACCTGTTCAAAAACATTGCCGCTGAGAATGGAAGACTAAAAATGATTTGTTCGCAGGAGGTAAAGAATGGTTCCATTTCCGAAAAGAGGAATAAAATATTGGTATTGAAATTTCGAAGAAGACGTCAAGTAATAGGATTCAAACGAGTTAAAAGACTCCTTTTGGGAATTTGAGAGCACGAACAGATAAATCTACAGAAATAAAGCAGACAGAAAGTGGTTTCAAAGTGTTTCTATAACTATATTTTGTTTTTATCTGAAATAATGATAAAGCTTGAATGAAAATTTAGTTTTGGAAAATAAAAGTTCTCATTCTCTGAAGAAAAGTCGATTAGTGACACACACATGTATACATTACTGATTAGTGATCTCAAATTCGCGGCTCACCACACATTTTGTAACTTGCGTATTTTCTTCAGTCGTTCTATGTTATTGTTGAAAACTTCGTATTCTGTTGTGCAGCTCAGCTGATAAGCTCTGAAATTTGATCAGAATTGAAATTAGCATTATGAAGAGAAGAAAAAAATGATTACTGTTGATTTTTTTTTTTTTAGAAAACGATGTTAAGATTTTGTTCGTCTATCTGCGGCCGCGAAAAGTCTTCAACATGTCATTTGTCTCTTCAACTGAAATAGTTTCAGGCCACTGTTGTATTGTAATTTATCGCTGCATAAAAATAATTTCTCTCGTATTTTTTTTATGATAATTTATTCTCCAGATCACCTTACTACGATACTTTTATAATTTTACTTTAAACTCAGATATAATGATATTAGAAATCGTTCCTGCATTTTTGTCTGCTTTTAGGTTCTTTCAAACCTATTGCATTAATTATCTTCAATCTCTGATCAATTATCTCTGCTAATTCCTCAGCACAAACAATTGGTGAAGCCAACCGTGTAAATCCAATTAATAAGTTTTTAACCAAGGAACTGATTGCTAAGAAAATTCTTCTGACAAAAGAACTTTCGTTAAGACTATTTTTGTTTCTAGTAACAACATCCTGTCTGTACGTTTTTTTCAGAACGCCATAAACATCCAAAGCTTCTACATGGTGAAAAGCCTAACGCTGAGTGTTTTACAAATCTTTAGCTGATACTGTACGACATACTGATAGACAACTCATAAACAAGAGTCTAACAGTGTTTACTTTGACATCTAATTACTCTTGTATCTTCTAACCCAGTTCCAAGCTTTACTCAGTGGCCACTTTATTAGTTGGAAGTTTCTTTAATCGTATAGTCCACTGTTTTCAACCCATCTGCAAATAGTACTGCAAGTTTTATGTTCTCAGATAATTTATTTAATATCACTATTGTACTGTGCCGTTACTTGCTTTTTTTATCGCCCACCTGATTTAAAAAAGGTTCTAATTTTACCCGTAGCTCTACCCTTTAGTAGATGTTGCTTATTTGTTTCAATATGTGTAAAATGCCTTTTGTGAAAAGACCAGCATAGCGACCGTTTTGCTTAACTGGCGTCAACTCTTAAAGTCGCTAAAATTATTCGTTTTACTTTTTCTAATATGTTTATGAACAGAACTGAATCCCTCCCTGCCTTTATATCTGATTTTTGAAACTGATGCCGAAGTGTTTGACTTCCTGTCTATGAATGGAGTTAAAAGTTAAAGAATCCCTTTTCAGGCTTATATAGTCCATGGGATCGCGGAAGGTAAAGCTCCCGGCGTTCCATGAGTAAAGGGAGTAAGTTAAGATCGGATGATCAGCCTTACGCCCACCAGCTTTAATCCTCAGTACCCATTTGATATAGGGTTGGGTGAAACTTAGACGTGTCTGGAGAAGAATCCAAAAATTCTCGGAACGGAGTAGTATCCCTAATAAATGGCAACAGAGTGGGAATTCCTTATTATTTACACTAGGGATGAGTAGTTCGTGAACGAACTAGTTCATTGAACTAGTTCGTATAAAAGAACTAGTTCAATGAACGACCTAGTTTAAATGAACTAGTTCATGAAAAGAACTATAGTTCATGAACGACCTAGTTCAAATGAACTAGTTCGTTCTTTTACCACTCCACTATTGGCTATTAGAATTGGTTTATTTCGTTTTATATGAAGTATTTGAGAACCTTTTTTTTTGGTTGTAAAAGTATTTGAAAACCTTTTTTTTTTTTTTTTTTTTGGTTGTTAAGGTAAAAAGAACGACTTAGTTCATTTTAACTAGTTCTTTGAACTAGTTCAATAGAAAGAACTATCTCAAAAGAACTAGTTCAGTAAAAAGAACGACTTTGCCCATCTCTAATTTACACGAATCCCTTGAAATGGTTGCCTATCATGATTATCGTATTTAACAATACTTAGTTGCTCATTTGTTTGGCAAACGTATGAACTGACTCTTGATTCTAGTTTATTTGAAATGTGAAAGTAAGTTGCACTGGATTTACAGTTTCTAAATGCGATGAATGGAAATGTTGTGAAACTTTGGGGACGTCTTTATAGATACGGTTTAATATCTCTTTAGGAAACGAGGTTTTAGCTGCCTCGATAAGAAACTGTTCGTTTCCTGCTGTTTAATAGATGAAAATAAAGGACTGAAAAAGAGACTGTCTTCATTAAAAAAAGATCAGCGAAATTTAATCGTCAGATGGGTTTTATCGCCGGGAGCACGTGCGGGAATACTCGAACATTCCTTCAGGGCGCCACGTGCATCTCCCTGGGTGGTGAAAAACGCTTTTGCTTTCATCTGATATTCGTTCATCGTAAACAACCAGTCATCAAAGATAAACATCGTAATATTTTTATCTCGTACGGCGAAATCGTAACCTTACCATTTACAGAAATAAATTGATTCGTGATTTCTTCCTGGAAACTTTTTGGGGTTTGTGTTGAGGTTTTACTTTGACATTAATGCACTTTTTCTGTGACACATAGTCTCAGAAAAAGTCTCAAGTCACTTACGAGTCTGCTTCTATGGTAACATTATAATTGGGAAAAATAAAAACAGAAGTTTCTCAAAGAACTTAAAGTCTACTTCCTTTAAAATATTGTTCTTAAAATTTAGTTTTTGTCTTTTTTTTTTCTTTGCTATATTAAAAGTAGTGAAAAACCACAATAAAACATAATTCTATGTTTAACGTTTAAATTATAATATCTGTCTAATATAATTTTTTTTTATGAAGAAAAATAATTAAATCTATATTATTTATTTAAATTACTTAAATACAGTTAATTTAATCATATTAAAGCATGCAGAATTAGTGGATTAGCTAAAAGGATTTATATCCACTGTTATACTTCATTGTTTCAGTTCGAAAGCTTTTCTATGAGACTAGACAGGTACCGTCGCTTCGCTCCGAAACCCTTGCATGTACAGCATTAAAAAAAAAAACCTTTATTTATTTAGCAAATTAATATGGAGATCGGAGAATACACGACTTCCCAGCTCGTTGTGGGCTTCTCCGCTTAACTCAGGTGTATTGCGCGTTGGCACTCACACGGGGGGGTTGCCGCAAAAACACTTCATTTTTGCATGTATCTTCCAAACGCAGAAACGTTTGTTAATGACTGATATACCGTTCGATAGAACTTTCAAATACCAACATTTTCTCAATATAATGTTCTCCTCCATCTTTTATACTTTTCGTTTAAATTGAGAAAAAGTCAAAATTTAATCCTTTAAAAGGCGCCATCTTGGAAACCAAAAACTTTTTTCGAAAGATTTTTGTAGCATTTTGTTTGTCTTAAAAAGATCTACATTTTATCCATTTGCATGACTAATCTATCTCTTATAGTTTGGTCACAAAATTGGAAAAACGTAAAGTCTTATTACAGAATGACAGACAGAATAACGTTTTTATATAATATAGTAATTTTTTGTCGTTTTGAAAAGCTGACAGGGACTCACTGAGGAAAATTTCAAATACAAAAGTTTCTAGTTGGTTTCTTGTCCTTAAATAAGCCTACTCAATTTCAAGAAGAGCCATCCAACGGTTCAAAAGCTTTTTAAAGGATAAACATATACGCAGAGACTGAATGATTAGCATCACTTTTCTGGAAAGTAGGAATAAAAGTCTCTAAAGTAATAAATGTCTCTAAAGTAATAAAAATACTCGAATTTAAAGACTAACGTATTCTTCTTGCAAATTAAAATGGAGCTTTCTCTAGCAAATATCGATATTGTAAATTGTGCCTAATTTTATTAAACGTTTGTAAATTCTGAAGTCTACTGTTTGAATTCTAAGATACTGCATACAATATTCCCGAGGGAATGATGCTTTTGTCTAAATAACTTATTAAAGAGAAAAAAAATTCACTGCCAGAGATAAGGACATAGCAATAAGCTAATTACTAAATTGCAGGAACAAATTAAGGAACACAATTACTTTTTCGGGGGCAGACAGTTGGCAGCTATTCAAACACTTCGACTTATGTTCATATCTTTTTTTTTTTTTTTTTTTTTTTTTTTTTGCAAGCGAGGTTTGCCTTCAAACCGAAGGACTTCCGTTTCAATCTTTATACAAACACACACATAAAGTCAAGGCTCCCAAATACTTGCCATGAAATTACAACCCTTGTGAATCATTTTTTTTTACTCAGGATTTATAGTTATATCTTTTTTTCATGTTCAGTTTAACTTTTGAATTTAATGTAATTGTTTAAACATTAAATATAATTTGCCAAATTGGTTAAAGACGAATTAAAACAACATTATTTGACCATGACAGGATTAAACAATTATCGAATGAAATCAATAGTATTAATGTAGTTTTTAATGTAATTGAAATGAAGACTAGCGATCGAATCAAGTTTGAATTGTAACAAATAATACTACACGTTTGGTTTAATCGTCCAGGATCTGCATCTACTTTTACTGCTAGAGAAGAAACTGTTCGTGAGTGTAGAACATCTGCTGCAGTAATTAAAACTCGAATTTGTGTATTGATAGGAATAATTGTTCGGTTATCAACATCTAGAAGTCGGAATGAGTTTGAAGATACAGTAAAACCCCGATTATCCGAGCCCCGATTATCCGAGTTTCCGCTTTAACCGAGCTATCAAATATTTCTAGGATTTTTTTTTCTCAAATTAATCTTCGTTCGTCTAGTCGTATGACCCCCTACCTGGAATCGGGGAATGGTTTCGACACCAACAATCCTGGGTTATCCTTAAAAAAAATGTCGAAACATTGCGGCAGAAAAATGCCTAAGTAACGTAAAACAAAAAACAAGTAAGGACTTTTTTAAGTAAAAGAACTCTTTCAATATGAATTGCATGTGGTGTATCTGTATAATTTTTGTATTTGTTAAAATATACATTTAAACCTAGACGATTTATTTTATTTACAATTTTCGGTTTAACCGAGTTTTTTTGGTTATCCGAGTTAGTCTTGGTCCACATTAACTCGGATAATCGGGACTCTACTGTATTTCGTTTTGGGAGACTTTCATTTTTGAAATGTTTGCATACACTTTTAAGTATTTATTAAACGTATTATTTAGCTACCACAGTTTTTCAGTAACTTTGGGCCGCAGAATTTATGAATGACTATACTTGTATCCTGGAATACGACTGGTAAAGAGTTAGGCTACGTTTTAGTAAGGTATTATAGAAATGACAAATATGCTCTAGGAAAGTTTTTTTACTATATTTTTTGTAATATTTAACTAGAATGATACTAAGGGCTAAAAAGATTACTGCATCTTTATTGACGTTTCCTTTATTGACGCTTTTTAAAAATAATTGCTACTTTTTTTAACATTTATTTTATTTTGATCCAACAACTACAGTTTACGAAGTTACAAAAAATGATCAGTTTATAGGTGAATTATTACTAGTTCCAAAGTAAATTCTTAAGACTAATTAACTAATGAAATGTCTTTAATTCTTATTACAAAAAATGTCAAAGTAGAAATTATTACAAAAAAGATAAACAGTATATTTAAAATTTCAATGAAAATAAAAATAGAAAACTATTAAATTTTTATTACTTAAAAGAAAATCAGAAACGCTCATAACTAGAGAAAAAAACAACAACAACAAACAAACAAAAATTCACTGAGCTAATTTTGGTTTATTTGCTGGGAACCGCAGACGGCACCGTTTCGAGTTGCTACACTCTCATCAGTGCGGTCCTGACCAGCATACCCAGCTCAGTGAAAAATGATACTAACTTTTTAAATGAATTAATCCTTAATCAGCTAAGCTTAATGCTAGCGTGGATTAATTGTTCTCCCCTTTTATTCTTGATTTGTTTTTCGATGTTTTTTAAAATGAGGGGTCATTGTCTTGTTCGTTTGTCCGTTTTGTGTATTGTCCTTTTTCACTGAGCTGGGTATGCTAGACAGGACCGCACTGATGAGAGTGTAGCAACTCGAAACGGTGCCGTCTGCGGTTCCCAGCAAATAAACCAAAATTAGCTCAGTGAATTTTTGTTTGTTTGTTGTTGTTTTTTTTTTTCTCTAGTTATGTGCGCTTCTGATTTTCTTTTAAGTAATAATAATTTGTCACGCACGTTAGATTTGATTTAATATTAAATTTTTATTTAAAAAAAATTTAGGGAAGGATATAAAACATAAAATAGGTATTTTATTTGTGGGTAAAATTACTTATGAAATTACAGTGATAAAATTACAGATTTTTCATCCAGTCAATAAATATGAATACTTCTAAATATAATAAAGGCTAAGAACTTAATAATTTAGTTAAATCTTATTTATTTTAAGATTTAAAAAAAAAGTTAATATATTTACATCCGTTACTTACTTGCTGCAAAATTGCTGTGGTTTAATTACAAATACGCCGTATTCCAATTTGATAAATGTAAGTTTTGGATTACGGTGTACGATTTTAATTAGATGAATAATATTCTAAATATCGTATAATGGCATAAAATAAACTAGTAGTCCTGAATCTGGAATTAATATAATCTCCAGATACCCTACTTGAGAGTACAAAGCATGCTAGTCTTTATTTGCTTGAAGGTAACATCAGAAACACAAAATAAGCAGAATACAATGTTTCTTGCAGTGTATGTTACCATTGTTTTAATTAGTGGATATAATTGGATATTATCAGCCTAATTTATTATTTTAATACTTTTAATAAACTGAAAATAGATAGGAAATCTTTAGCTGTATTTCTTTTTATCTTAAATTTAATAAAATTCAAGATAATTTATCACTTGATTTATCACTTCAAGTGATTAATCATGAGCAATAGGACAATGGGTAATAGGACAGCATATTTTAAGAGCTGAAAACTTCATTACAGATATATTAAATTGAAACCTTATTAGCTTATATTAAAAATAGAATTACAAAACTCTCTTTTCTTCCCTTCAGAAACACTGCAGGTTTATTTTGAAGATTTCCTATTTTTATTTCTGCTTCTGGCTCCGATGTTTAATTAATCCAGTCTTGTCTGAATGCCTTTCAGATCAACGTAATCCTTTCTCAAGCTCTTTTTCAGAATTACGCTTAACGGGCTTCGTTAATAAGATTAGCTTGAATGATTAATTAAGATTTACAGGTTGAATAGGAAATTAGGGATAAGCTTAGAAATTAATAAGTTTCAAGAAAATTGGATTAAGTAATCGGACCAATAAATTCCCGAAAGTCCAACTAACAGTGATTTTTCAAGATTTGATAACGAGAAGGAGTTAAAAAAAAAAAAAAAACAAACGAAAAAAAACCAACAACACTGAAACTGGAAGAAATGCATCTAAACGTTGAGGGCGGGTTTTTTAAATTGCTAATATAGCCTTTCTAAAAATTAATTTATGTTGAATTACGATACGTTTCTAATCTTTTCGAGGAGCGGAACTTAAAAGCGACTGTACATTAAATAAATGATTATCTCTTTATCTTTAGAACGTGATTTTCTTTTAGGAGAAGAGAAAGGATTTTATATGTTTTTTTTTATTATTTTTATTTTTAAAGTTCTTTAGTTTTTATTGTCTAAATAACTTTGCATTGATTTAAATAATTGTAGTAAGCAGTATGTATGATTATACAAATACATGTACATTGTCTATGTTGAAATAATAAGACTCTTCAGTTAGGACTAAACAGAATCCTACTGTTCTGTAGACGTTTACCTGTTCGTTTCCCTTAAAAACTTCTGAAGCGTTCGATGGATCTTGTTGAAACAAGGTCTGCCTATTTGAGAACAAGAGACAACCTAATGTTTATTTTTTGATATGTTTTCTGTGGGTCCTTGGCGAGAAAATGAAACGTGGGTGAAACGTTCGTAGAAAAGCATTGGAAACGAAACAACATTATTTTATTGATGAATATTAATTAAATTAGTAATCCACTACTTTGTTGCTGCTTTGATATGATTAAAGTTAATCGGATTTAGACAACTTATGTAAATGACGCGGATTTAATTAACTTTTTTTTAGAAAATGAAAAAGACAAATATTAAATTAAAAAGTAAATGTCGATTTTTCTTTTGTTTCACAACTTAAAAAAAAAAAAAACCGATTTTTTTTTTTAAATTTTGACTAATGGATGATCAGTCTTAAAATATTGCCACTTTTATTTTAATCTCCACCCCTCCATCCTCAAAAATAAAATATAAGAAAAAAAGACCAAATAATAAAAAAAAACCTGACATCTTTCTCTGAAATGGCTGAGCTAATTTCTCTGCTTATTTATGATCCAACTTTAAATAGGAACACCATTATTTTTCTCTACTTTCCCTGATCCTCTAAATGGACATCCAACTCCATCCCAAAGAGAGCTGAATGCTCAGGCCCCGTAAACAATGGATGCATGAGCTAGACCTTGTACAGTAATATTAGATAATCTAGTATTTAAAAAAAAAACAAAAAAAAATCAGACAAATTTATAATTCATCATCATCATCATGATGTGCGATCTTCGTATATACGAAGTTACGCGGTCTACGGAACCTAGTGACCCCCGAAGGGCGAACCCCTAGGAGAAGCCGTAGATAAACTAGGGAACAGATACTGGGGGTGGTTTCCCGTTGCCTTCCCCCAGGACGCCATTAAGGAATGACGTCCGACCAGAGAGAAAGTGAAGAAGAGGCTGGACAACACAGGAAAGGAAATTGAAACAGCCATGCCGTTGCCGGGATTCGAACCCAGGAACTGGCGCACTGGACGCCACGGCTGGCCGCCGCCGAGACCGCACGACCACGCCAGCACGGCAATTTATAATTATAGTGAAAAAAAAAAATAAAATCTAAAATAATACTTTCATTATTATTTTTTTTTTAATTAATTTATCTCAAATTTAATAAAGAAAAAAAGAAAAATAAGTAAAAAAATAATTAAAAAATGTCAGATCCTTAAATTATTTGTTGCAAGATGTAAAAGACAAAAACAAAACGAAAATAAACACCTGAAAGATATTTATTTCAATAAAGTTAAGCCCATTCCGTAAAACTGTTTGATACGAAGTACTTGTTTGAGTGATTTCTTTCATTATCCAGAATATTCGTGTCTTGTTTGAGATCCTGGATTTACTTGAAGCAGACTGTCTTCTTTCGGGTGGAATGTATTTTACACGGATATAAAATAGAATTGCTGTTATTTTTGTGAAGAAACTGTTTACTTAACAAAGATAAACGAAACGAAATGAATCTATGAACAAAAAAAAGAAATGCTATTGAATTCTTTCTCAAAGACTTTTTTGTATGATCTGAGATTTGAATTGTTTGCTTAACGATATCGTTTTAAACTACGAAACGTTCTACGTTTATTTAAAATCTAGCCTTGCATATGTGTAACGTAAATAAACGTTTTATTTATTTAGCAAATTAATATCGAAATCGGAGAATGTACGACTTCCCAGCCGTTTGTGGCCTTCTCAACACCCCTATCACTTGAAACCTTTCACAATTGGTAAAAATTCACATGATTATTAGTAATTAATGTTATATTCTAAATTAAACTCTATTAACTCTTCCTGTTCACTCTATCACAGTGTTTCCCAACCTCTTTTTGTGCTGTGTCCCACCAAAGCCTTTCTGAAATTCTTATGCCCCCTATTACTATTACTTATTTCCCCCCCCCCCCATAATAATAATAATAATAATATTGCCAATCTACTTCTATTTTTAGTAATAGTGCGAATGCCAATGGTCTTAATTTGTATATTTGTAAATGTTCTGAGGAACTTAAAGTGATTGTTTTTAAGCAAGATTTTTTTTTTTTTAACTGTCAACAATTAATTGTTAAATAAAACATTATTACCATGAAGTGTGTATATTTGTTACTTACTTTAATTAATATAATTTATATATAATTACGATTTTTCATTTTTTTTTTATTTTAATTTTAGTAATTTTACAATTCCAGTTCTACTAGATCCACTCTTAAAGTGATCTGTCTGTAGGTTCTGTATATTATATCTATTTTAATTTATTACAGAATAATTACATAGTTTGTTAAAAATAATTAGTTAAATTACCATACATATATTGTTATTTAGTAAATATAACAATATTCTACTATACAATAGTGTTAATATTTGTATATCAATATTAATGTAAATATAATAATATAAAATTGCAATTAATCTTATAAAAATATATAACTATTCAATATTAAATAATTAATTATGATGTATCATTTTTGATTATACTTAATACTAATATTTCTATATTACCTTAGTGTTTTATTAATAACATTACGATTCAATTTGAACAGAAATATTCTTTTCTTTTTTTTAAAAAGAAGAATATTTTTTTCTAAAAACTGAAAAAAATTAATTTTAAATTTATTAAAGAATAACAATAAAATCAAAATTAAATATTAAATAAAATAAAAATACATAATACTTCTGAATTTCTTTAATATTATATTAAAAACATAAAAACATACCATCCATAAAATAGAAATATTTTTTTTTTTTTTTAAATGTTATTATTTTGTTCATAATGTTCATAATTTACATAAATAAGAAACAGTATAAATAGAACAGTTCTTAAACAGCAAATCAGTTTTATATATCGTTATGGTTAAAATATAACATAGTTATTATTATATATAAGAAAAATAGATATATGTCGTATTTTATATAATCAATTCCTCTATGTTATAAAAAAGAAACGAAATCGGTGCATTTGCACTAAAAATGGAAAAACGACACTAACCCCTCAAATAGGTTCATAGAATTTTCGATTTGCCCGCCTGAACAATCAAATTGCCCTCCTGTGGGGCATGGACCCCACGTTGGGAAACACATCATGTAATTCTGAAGTTTAATCTTTTACATATCACTTTCGGCGAAATATCAGTGATGTTTGTTGGAACTTCCGGTAGTGAGGTTAGTTTGTTGAAAAACGAGAGGATAACAATGACTTCGGGAGAAATACATAAAAGAGTTGGAATAGAAAGGAAAAAATGAATTTAACAAGAATTTATTTTTTTTTTCCCAATAGAATTTCTCTATGGGACATTAAACTAGTCCACGGATCTATCCGTGGACATTAAACGAGGGTAAAAGTGAAATTAAGACACAATAAATTCTTCTCTGATTGTAAATGTAATTTTCTGAATATAGGCTTACGAATATGCTTTGAACAAGAGATAGACTGATTTAGGAGTCATTTATTCAGTGGTGGTAATTCATCTTAATAAGAAAAAAGAAAAAAAAAATGGGAAGTATTTCAAGTCTTCGATCCAGTTTTGGTTTATTGAGGTAGAGTTCTAATATTTATTTTCGTTCTCATACATCTGGTGGAGGTACTTGAACTTTGACGTTAAATCTAACTGACTTTGTCTAAATCCTGCTTTCGGTTTATAGCTCTTGTACAATCATACCTTTATTCTGCCTGAAACCATCCATTTCAGAAAGAAGTTGGTTGATAGTCTGGTTTGCATATGGATGTAATACTGAATTGGTCCTTTTGGTCCCAACAGAGTTAATTTCATTAATGAAAACAACACATGGTGCCCTTAATTTGACTGTATTAAATGGATCACGAACTCTTCTGGAGCTCTGACCTCAGCTATTGCTCGGGCTAGTAATGTTTTTCTAGTGCCAGAAGGACCAACCAGCAGAACGCCTTCCAAAGCTGAAAACCTTTTAATTCTTGCTTAGCTTCTTCAACCCCTTTCACATCATCAAAAGTCACATTTATTTCTTCAGGATGAAGTTCATTGTTGCCACCAATCTGGACACGAAATGAACCATCCACGAAGGAAAACAGAATAGGTACAATGAGAATAATTCCCATGATAAACAAATTGTACAATCTCAATTTTGAACCAGACCTTGCTTTTGTATCAGATGCTAAATGTCCTTCAGCGAATGCTATCTTATTCTACTTTGTTCTTCTGCAGACAAATTCTCATCAGCTAGAATAGATTTTAAACGATCACTCATTTCAACCTTTTGTCTTCTCCCTGTAGTCACCTCGAATTCTAAAACCCAAAATACGATCCAACAGTCCTCTGATTTCTAGTCAAACCAGAAATTTCTCCATGGCTTATGTGAAAGTATCTTTGTTGAACTGTAGTTTCTAGTATCCTACGTAGAAATGGATACTTAAAATGTAGAAAAGGAATCCGGACATCCGAAGTGAATGTAGGATCTCTAAGTTTCAACAGGGAAACCATGTTTGTTTTCATAAAATGATTCAGTGGAAATATGTGAAACTTTCCCATGCGTTCTTTTTTATTTTGACTGAGCCAATTGTACATGTGGCGATAAAAGTGTTAAAGTTCGTTTTTACAATTTAATAAAGACTGAGTTCTGTGCAGTTTATTAATGCCTGTTCGAATTTTTCTGGACAGACAATTTCAATTTCTTGAACTGATGAGGCAGATTTTGAATTCGGATTATACTTTCCATGTTGTCGTCTTGGAGCAGGTCCACTTACTCGGAAGCTTCCTAATGAAGAGGCCACATGAGTTAAAGGGTGAGACACCTGATTATGCACACTTCCCAACTATAAACATATTAAATTTAAATGAAATTATTAAAGATTTAAAACGGTCAATGTGATAATAATTTTGAGAGGGTGATTCCTCTGGAGTCACTGCCGTATTACATCCATAATATATTCAATATTTATTATAAATGAATATTGACTTTGAATATTAAATGTCTAAATACTAATAATCTCTATAAATAAAATACTAATAGTAAAATACTAATAATGTCTATCATACTAATAAAGCTTTATTTTGTAAAGAATTAAAAAATAGTTTAGTTACTATAAAAAATATTACAAATCCTAGTAATATTATGTGTTTAGGTGATATGATTATTGATATTAGTAATTCGATATCAAATAACATTACTAAGAAATATTTGAAAAATTTCTATAATCTGGGCTACATGAATCATGTCTACACAACTACCAGAAGCGCAATAACTAAAAAAAGTATTTCTAATACATGTATTGATCACTGCTTTTCCAATATGAAAAATTGCTATATCTATGCTAATATCATAAAATGGGATATTTCTGACCATTATGACATTATTGTTGAAATTAAAAAGAATGGTTTAGACTACTGTAGAAATAAAAAGAATATAAAAAATAAAAATAAAATAAAAATAATTAATGATGATTATTTTAATAATAATATATATACATTAATAAATGAAATAAAAAATAATTATTACTTGGATCCAAATAAATACTTGAATAAATTAATGAAAATAATAAAACATGCCCAACAGAAGCCTTATAATTGTCAGAAAAACAGACGTGAATACGAAAATAAAATAAATAATGAAAACAGCAAAAGAAAGCCAATTTATCAAAATTTTAAAAATACTTGGATGAATTATGATATACTGAAACATATTGAGGAAAAAAACTTATTATTCCAAAGACATAAAAATAACAAAACTAACAAAAAATATGAATTAAATTATAAAAAAAAGAAAAACTGGTTAAAAAACTACATAAATAAAGCTAAAAAAGATTATTATCGAAAAATCATAAAAAGTAATCAAAATTCAAACGCTAATGTATGGAGAATTATAAATAGCGAAATTAACTATAAGCAAAATAAATCGGAAAATTTGGAAATAAATAAACTTTTACATAATTTCGATGTCAACATAATTGATCAAAATTTTAAAAAAATTTTCACGCAGAAAAATAAAGACAAGAATCAGGCATATTCTCTAAATCACTGTAAATATAATGAAAAGGAAGTTCAAGATTCTATGGTTTTATTAAATCCAAATTCCAGTGACATGAAGCATATTATTGATAAACTGAAAAATAATTTTTCTACAGGGTGTGATCACGTCACTATATCTGACATAAAAAAGTTTAAAGATATTTTTTCTCTATTAACTGTTGAAATTTTTAAAAACATCTATGCCACTGGAATTTTCCCTAATTTGTGGAAAATTGCATATGTAATCCCAATTTATAAAGGTGGAATCCATGAAAACTTTGAAAATTATCGTCCAATTTCTTTACTCTCAAACATCTCAAAAATTATTGAGACTTATTTAACAAATATAATATATAATTATATTAATAAAATGAATATTTTAAACAAAAATCAATTTGCTTATCAAAAAAATAATAGTGCGACCAATCTATTAGAAAAATTTACCACACAAATCAACGAAAATTTAAACAATGGTAAAGTAAATTACATTGCTTATATTGATTTCAAAAAGGCTTTTGACAACGTAAATCATCATCTCCTATTAAAAAAGTTATATTCAATGGGTATTAGAGGACAAATTCATAAATTGTTACAAAATTATTTAAAAAAATAGAAAATTTAGAATTAAATTAAATAATAGCATAAGCAATCTATACAATGTTTAAATTGGAGTCCCTCAGGGTTCGAACTTGGGCCTATTATTATTTACATTACATATAAACTCTATAAGTGATTCCATTAAAAATTCTAAAATTTTCATCTATGAAGATGATGTCGCTCTTTTATCCAGCGATAAAAATCACGTCACTGCTTTAAGTTTTCTTCAAGAGGATTTAAATAATATCACTACTTGGGCTAAAAACAATAAAATGATTATTAACCACAAAAAAAAACAAAAGTAATGCTCATTAAAAATAAAAATAAAATTGTTTCAAATGATTCTCATTTTACTTTGCACAATTTTAATTGTTTAAATCTAACTTCTAAAAATAGTATAAGATGCAATTGTGATAAAATTGACTATGTTTGTGAACAAAAATATCTTGGTCTTCATATAAATAATAAATTTATATGGGATACCCATTATAATTCAGTTATTAAGAAACTACACTCCTACACTTATTTATTTACACATATAAGAAATTTATTTCCATGTAAACAAAAATTACTGATTTACAAGTCTCTTGTTGAATCTGTTTTGAATTGCGCTTTGGATTGCTGGATCATTTTAAATAAGTCTCAGATTAATAGTGTAAATAAGTTATTAAGCAAAATACTAAATAATATTTTTAACAATTTTAATACTAAGTCACAAACAGAAAAGCAAGAAATTAGAATTAAATATAAAATATTAATGATCAAAGAGAAATTTATTTATAGGGTAATATTAAAAAATTTTTTCGAAATTAGAAATGCAAAATTTAATCATGAAAATATTATAAATACCAGAAGTAATTGGCTAAATATTTTCAAAATAGATAGACCAAAAAATAATTTTGGTCTTAGATCAATTAACTTAATCAAGTATAAGCTTTTTTCACAATTAAAGTGGGATAATTACAAATACGACAAAATAAACCAAATTAAAAAACAATTAATTTCGGATGTAATTCAGGAAAAAATTATTCTAATTTATAATTGTAATTAACTAACCTTTTTATTTATTTATTTATTTATTTATTTTATTTTATTATTTTTTTTTTTTCATATCAAAATATCAGCACCTATATCACAGGTATACATTACTATATAAGTATACCTAATAGGACTGCTAGCATTAAAAAAAAAAATAAAAAAAAATAAACATAAAACATTACATTTAGTCCTATCGGATTAACAATTTCAGTTCTAAAACAGATGAAGTGTCTTATAAAGTTTTCAATTAAAAGTTTTTCCTTGATAAGTTTCAGATTATCATGTCACACAACTTGTTCAAAATACATTAAAATTACGACTCATTTCCAAGAGTTTTTAAATGAACGATTTCGAACCGTATATTCATTGTCTTCTTTCCTTTGAGTTTGGCTTCTTCAAAATCTTATTTATCGCTCTTTATTCAAGGATTTAAGTGATGAATAGATTAAAAACGAAGTACCTACCAAAGATCTTCAGTCTAGTGGAACCGGGCCTGATAGACACTAAACTTCACTGAGAACCTTAAACCTAGGGTTGAGTAATCTTCAACCGATCATTCTAGTAGACTGTAGGTGCACACAAAATTGGGTCGAAAAATTCCACATTCAATTAAATTCTTGTTAAATTTATTTTTCCTTTTCTATTCCAAATCATCTATTTATTCCTCCCAAAATCATTGTTATCTTTATTGAACAAACTAAACTACCGGAAGTGTCCAACAAACATCACTGATATTTCTCCGGAAGTGATATGTAAAAGATTAAACTTAAGAATTATATGACAGAATGAACAAGAAGACTTAATAGATAATAATAAAATACTAATAAAAGAATAACGGCAAAACTGTAACGAATTTTCTTACACTCGTATCGTATATTTATCACCGTAGACATCGCCTAATACAATTATCTGGTAACTTGTGAGTTAATCGTGTTCCGCGCCTGCAAAGAACGTCCTTAAACGCACTCGATTTAAAACTACGGTGGCGCCATCTATCGACAGGTTTGGGAAATTTTTATTTTGGACAGTTCTGGAGCGTTTTTCATTCATCCTACCGGAATTACTTAATGGACAGCGTATATCCTTTCAGTGTTATAGACTATCTGCATGCAAAATTTCATTCCGACACGTTGCGTCGTTAAGGCGTGATTGAGCGACATACAAACTTACAGATCTTCACTTTTATATGTTAGTTAGGATAACAAATTATTAAAAAAAAGACAAAGAAAACAAAACAAAACACTTAATTGGAATCTTCTTAAGAACAAATATCCAAGTTCCATTAAGTAGTAGGGGATTCTGAATGTAGAAACTTTCCCTTATCTCACTTTACCCTTATCTATAGTGAAAACTTACCTTAAAAGCTAAATTCGTCTGGAATTCAAACAGAACAGATTTTATCTTTTCTTATTACCTCGACATGAAAAGATAGTAGTATTTTAGGGGTTGAAGGATATTAACATTCGTAAATATTTCTTATTTTAATATTTAATACCTTTGAATATTTTAGTTTGAAAAATTGAATTTTTATGTTGTTTAAACAGCTTAAATTAAAATTTTATTTTGTGGAGTTGGGATGTCTTCTTAATGTTTAAATTAAAATGTGTAAATTATTGAATATTTTTCTGCTTTTAGGCGCCCATTAAAAAGTAACCGCCTTGAGAAACTTTGTAGAGTATTTTTCGTTCTCTAATTAATACTTTTTCAATTATGAAGTCTAATTGAAGAATGGATCAGATGTACTGAAATGCACGTATGCTCAGTCTTTGTCTTGTTGCACACATAAATAACTAATTATATGTTAATTAAATTCTGTTATTACACATCTTCATTCAATCTTTTAATCCGTAATTATGTTTAGTGAAAATTACACTCCTTTCATCTCTGGTAAGGTTTATCTTTTGTTTTTGTATTTGAAATGTCACTTTGTTTTCCATTAAGAATGTATCTAAAATCAGTTCCATTGCATTTACGTACCAGTTAGCGTAGATGATAAGAGCTAACGAGTTCTAAAAAACGGTCCTTGAATTTCATTAGTTAAGTACTTGCGTCTTTCATGTTGTTTTAAGAAATGTTGAAACTTTGTTAAGATATCATCTTACTCCAACCCAAATACAAACAGTTTTTCAAACAAACTTAAATATTAGTCAATATGCATCGCTTGGAATGTATGTATAATGAATGCAATGTAATAATGTATATTATAACAAATGGCATTTTAA
Source organism: Thereuonema tuberculata (assembly GCA_023159025.1). NCBI lineage: Eukaryota > Metazoa > Arthropoda > Chilopoda > Scutigeromorpha > Scutigeridae > Thereuonema > Thereuonema tuberculata. The sequence continues at coordinate 23,922,959 of JAFIDM010009631.1, read as the reverse complement.
AAATATGGCATTTAAAATATCATTTACTTTTAAGACTTGGGTGTTTTGAACTTTGGTATATGAACATCATTGAAACTACTAAAGTAATAGACTAGGAATCCCAGTCTGCCATGGTTGATCTTGGGCAATGGAATTTTCCAGTTTTATCCAAAATTATGCCGTTTTTTTCTAAGATACATTGGAGAAATGTCTTTGAAGAAGAATTTAAGGGGTTTTATTTCCTAAAACAATTATCTGTAAGAAGATTTAACGTCCGTTAACTGTTTCTATGATAAACGGAAAATCGATGATAATGCACATTTGTTTGCTTTCACGCCTTGAGCCATCATCGACGGGAATCTGAGACAGCTGTTTCGTCCTTATTAGGACTCATCAGCCAGATTTACCTTCGATGGAACAGTTCTTCTTTATAATAAATATGAATTATCGTATTTGAAACTCATGAAACTTAAATAATTGTTTTGTGAAAAACGGAAAAATGATGAAAATGCACATTTGTTTCACTAAATGATTCCTCTGAGTTTTTTGGTATTCATTAGGCTACCTTTTAAAATTCTTTCTTTCGCGAATCCAGGATTTGCATATACAGAAAAAAGTGAATATAGACTTCCTTTAATATAAAGGCCTACCTTGATTTGCGTTAAATTGAAAGACCAGGAGTTTTTAATTACATACGAAATTATATAATTATCTTATTATGTTATCTTTCCACTTCGCCATTAGGCCTATCTTTAAGATCACCTTTGCCATTTTCTGCTTTCTGAAAATCCTGTCCCTGAAATGTTTTATTTATAGATTAAGGTTGATTTCCATTTTACTGAGAAGCTGGTATTGCAGGGATATTCGTGTACCTTTAAATTTCAAGTCTCACCATGGAACTTTTAAGATTTTCATGGGCGAAACTGAGATCCTAATTTCAAGAGAAGGGAAAGCAGCAAGGGATTTGATTAAATAATAGATGAAAAGGAATAAAGACCACTGCCTACAATATTTAAATATTTTCATTATTTCTTACGGAATCCTTCTGTAATAGAATGTTTCTGAATAATGATTATGAGCCAGATTTGTTTTTCTTCAGGCTATTCCTTGA
>JAFIDM010009631.1:23881161-23906869 GCA_023159025.1 Thereuonema tuberculata | reverse complement strand
AAAAAAAAACGATGGAAACCTATCTGTTCAACCAAAAAAAAAAACGATGGAAACCTATCTGTTTAACCAAAAAAAAAAACCTTGGGAGGACATATCTTCATTATTTCGGGAGGGGCCCGGGCCCCTCGGCCCCCTCTCCTTATATACGCCTCTGCTCGTAATAATGGTTCAAGTGGAGCGATGACGGAGCCATCCGAAGGTTCTTTTATTCTGGCAACAAGCATTTGAGAAACTCTTCATTATTCTGCACGCACTTTCAATAGACAATCATATTAACACGGTTCCTTTCAATTTGTCAGACTGAAGCTCTACAGTTAATGTTACAATGTTGTGTTTTTATACTTGCTATATACGTATATGCAAGCCTAGTCTTATACCTCAGCTAAAGTTGAGAAATGCAAAGAGACACAGAAAAAGAGTGATTACAGAAACCTTCTCATAAGAACAAGTTATTGTTAGAGTCCAGTAATTGATTGAGCTTGCGAAGTGCTTGAGACATTTTTCTTGTCTTGAAATATTGTTAAAATAGCTGTAGTAGATGTACACTCCTCCGTCCATCGCTTAGTGAGAACTAGTGCTTGGAGGACGGAGCACAATCGAGTTCTTATTTTGAGTTGAACTGTAATTAGAATAGTAAAGCTTCGCATGTTCAAGCAATTATTATTTAGGTAGAAAAGTATTATTGCTTCAATTTCATTAGAAAGTATAATTGAAATTGTATTGAAATTGAATAAGAAAATATTCAAAGCAGCTTTTTTCCCTGGAGAATGAAGAGCTAAGTCCATAAACTGTAATTTGTATTAATTATTCTTATTGGCTAATAACAACTCAATGCTCTTTCTTAAGCCTTGTTTAGTCAGCAGGAGGTTTGTTCAATTTGAAGTATGAATTCATTTGTATATGAATACTAAAATATTTATAGAAATAATTCAGTATAAAATTTAATATTTGCGTACCATTAATTCTACAAGTGGTATACGTATTATTTCAAAACAACATTTGTTTTCAATATATTTTGTAATTAAAGTTGGATTTATTTATTTATACCACGCACAATATATGAAACATGTAATAGAAAATGTAAATTTAAACTAAATCTTAGACCTAAAGATAACAATTCTATAGGACTTTTAAAGTTTTTTTTTTTTTTTTTTTTTTGTTGAAGAATGAAAGGATTTAAAGGAAACTCTATTCACACGGCACCTTTGAAAATTGCGTTAGAGATTGTGAGGAAGCAGTGAGAAGGATTATTGATTGAATTTAATAAAATCTTCCTTTAGAAACTTTAGAATTGATATCCGATCTTTCCAGGTTTAAATTTGATATTTTCGTTTTCACTAGTTATTTAAAGGCCGTGTCTTCCGTGCTGCTCTTTTCAAATATTCATTATTTCAAAACAGGGGTCGTTATCTCTTTATCTAAGGCATGATTTATGGCTAAACCACATGTAATCTTTCTCTGGGCTCTCGAATACAACAGCATATGTTTTTGAATAGTTTTAGCACGAATGGGTCGTGATGTCAGAATTATAAATTTTAACAATGTGTCTATTTTTAGTGATACTTGCATAGATCATTTTCAGTTGCACATTTTTCTCAAATTTTATACTTTTCCTTCACAATCTAAATATTTTCTATTACTTAAAGTTTTATTTTATCGATAATTTTAAACTTCTTTGGTTTTCCTCTTGGTCTTTTTCCAGTTATTTTATTTGTTCGACTACTGTGTATTTACATTTATAAATTCTGAATAATTCGAAAAGCTAATGACACAAAAGATATAAAAACCAACATCCATATTATGACCAATTGCTAAAAAAAGGCTCGCTAAAGGGCGCTGCAAAATGCATGAAATCACGTGTAACAGTAATAGATACTTCAAGGGTTGCTACTTTGTAAGCCTTACGATGTATGATTGAGCTTCTTTTGAACAACGGGGCCAAGATGGGCAGTCAGTTGGACACTCGCCTGCCATTAACAAATGGCGGGGTGAACCTTAGGATCCGTCTCGAGGAGAAAGAACCTGCGAATAATTCCTGACCTCCTCCAGGAATTGAACTCCGCTCCTCCAGTCAATAGACAAGCAACAACGTGAGCAACCGGGGATCAAAGTAAATAATTAGTTTAGCTAGACAAATTTAATTTCTGTTAAACATCTGATAATACTGTAAATGAGCCATATAGCCTGAAGTACCAGTTTCTGTATTTCAGGAGAAAGCAAACGTTGTGTTGGATATAATTAAAAATGTATGTGGCCTCCCCAATCGCCTGATAAAATATCTCCTGTTGTATCTTTTCTTTTCTTTTTTTTTTGGCTTTTTTGCTTTGAGAATATACAGTATGAAGGCAAGGATCATTTAGTAGTGAAAGGCTTGAGGTAATATCAATTTTTTTGCAGAGAATAAGCACTGTGCGTGCTTCTATATTTTATAACTAAGGAAGAACAACAACCTCAAGAGTATGATTCATGTTTTGCTTAATACTTTTCACCTCGCTCCTTTTTTGTCACACGACGGTAGCAACCCCTAGCGGAGATTTTCTTTTTTCTTTTACATAAACTTACTTGTTTTTCTTTCTTGTTTTTTGTCTTTAATCTACTCTGTTCTGCATTATTATTGCTGAAATTGTTGGAATGCTTTAATCATAAAAGTAATATTATGGATGTTGTATATTCTGAGATGAAATATATGATGAAAAAAAGAATTTGTAGGAAACGTGATTACTTTAGTTTGTGAAACAATATAATTTATGCTAAGACTTCGAAAGTATTTCAATCAGCCTATATTTCAATGCTGACGTTAATGAAGTTTTATTAATCGATTAACAGGGTAGTATTAGTTAAATGGCTTTTCTAATGCTGTCAAAATAACAAAACAAAAAGAGCATCTTAGTATTTTCAAATTCGAATTCTTAAGAAGTTGTAGATGGAACCAATAAAACCAACATTTTATATTGTGAAGCTTTCTTAAATTTTAAATATGTTAGAAAAAAGTATAAAAATGTTGGTTATCTGATGTTACACAATTAGAATGCAATCCCCTATTTTCAAATTTACAAAAATGCTTTGAAAAGTGGATTAATTTAAAAACTTAAAGTTGCCTAAATAGTTAATTTACTTAAAATTGAAGCAATACACACTACGCACGCGCGAAAGAGAGCATAAAACACTTACTACCAAGATACCTACCAGTTCATTGCTGCTCGTTGCTACACATTAATTGTTTCCTTTTCATTGCTTTCGTAAGAGGACTTTTATTACTCCTGCTCAGATTCCTCTGCAGAGGTGAAACCAATTTCACGCCTGATACTTTTCTGCTTATCTTTAACTCGGGAGCTTCTTTGCTCCATAATTCTTTTTATTTTCTAAGTTGTCAGAAATAAACCATTTCTGGCCTTGGTTATTAACATGTATAAAGTAAGATGTTTGCCTATCAGAACACGATAAAAGATACTTCAGTGATTCGTTTTTTTTAACTTGGGATGTAACTTTTTTTCCCTGTGTTAGTTTATTGGAACTTGGTAATCTTTCTTTTTCCTCTCCTCAATTCATAATGCCAGTGATCTTCGAAGAAGTTTTGTCAATCAGTCTGACTATATAATATGTCTTTACATCTTTTAAATTAAACTTCAGAAGAAAATGGTTTATAGTTCTTATTGAATTTGTTGTTGAAAGGTATTTTTAATACAAAAAAGTCAAAGTAAATGATTAATACAGCTCAACAAATTAACTAATAGAGTAAGGATATAATGCATACAATTTGGCAAATTAATTACAGGAATCCCTTACAAATAACATTATACAATATAATTGTAATAATTAAATAGTAAATGTGATTGAGGACGATAGTAAAAGCTTTTATATAGGGTGTATCAAAACAGTCTGTATAGATTTTAATGGGAGAAAGGAGGATCAAGACGAATCTTGTTCGTCTATGAATGCATGTCCGGCAACCTTCGGTGCTAGAGGGCACTACTTGTACAGAGCCACCAACATCACCCGATTTAACATTTATCGATTTCTTCCCCTGAAGACACGTGAAGAACTCGTGTACGAGACTTCCATTGACTCACATGAAGACGTTGAATCGCTATCGCCGCTGCAACTGTTCACGAAATGCCGTGAATCTTTCAAAATGTACGGCAATCAATTCTTCGACACTGTCATGCATGCGTTGCTGTTGTAGCCGCAACTTTGAGCACCTTCTTTGACTAAACATGCTATTCACACTTGTTTCATTCACTCAAGATATGTCTTGGTGTTCCATGTCTCTTACAATCGATTGTAGCTCTGTTCTACAGCGACCTCTAGCACCGAAGGTTGCCGTCAGCGGACGTCCATAAACGAAAATGATTTGTTGTGGACTTCTAAATCCAATTAAAATTTGTACAGATATTTGATATACCCTTTACACCTTTATAAGTGACTTTTACTTATGGCTGCTGTAACGCTCTCGAAAACTTGCCAAGAACATGCTGTAAAACTTGCCAATTGCAGCTTGACGCAAATGATGTCGCTTTACATTTCCAATAGTAAATCCCGTTTTTTACTCGTTGAGATCGCGATTACAAATCGGCGAAACGATAAAGAAGTTAATTTTGCAGCTTTAGTTTTGCTATTAATCCTCAACTCATTTCACAGCAGAGATAAAGAAAAAGGAAATAAAGATCTTGGCAGAAGAGAAGGTAATGGATTGAAATCCCGAAGAAAAGACATCCAGATTTCAAATAAATTTTTCTCGCCGTTCAGCGCGCTGGTGTCGATTTGCTTCTAATACCTGCCTTAAATTATATCATGGTGTATTTAGAGCAAGTATGAGTTTTTTCGAACAACTTGCCGGCTTGAGGCAAGTTTCCGAGAACCTTTAAAGCAGCCATATTAGAGTATATATCGAAACAAAAATATTTAATGGAATATTACATTTCTATTACTGAACGTACAATATGCAAATCAATTGGGAGATTCCGTTCTGTAGAATTTCTTTATTTATAAAATCAGTATAGAAATACAATATTATACGAATTAATATTTTAAGCCGTTGATTATGACTTTTTGAATATAATGGTTTTGGGAAATTGAACATTATTTTTTGATGCAACTATCACTTCATTAGTTATAGCGACATTAATTCTGAAACCGAAGGTAATTTAAATTTTCATTTGTTTAAAGATACGGCACTTTTAGCTTTGGATAGCTTGGGAAACGTGTATATGATGATAATATTTTTATTCATTTTAAAATTTCTATTTTCTGCTGGATTGAATTCTAATGATATTTCATATCTATCCATTCCCTCCAATATTTACGAAACGCTTATCTATTTTTTAACGCTGCATTAGAATATTGAGTAGACATTTTTAATATTGTACAATTGAAAATGAAATGTTTTAAAGTATTATTTAGTTGGGAGTGGTTATGTGAAGTTGGAAAGTATTATTTATTATTATTATTAAAGCTTTATTATTATCTGCTGTTTTTTGCCCCCCCCCCCTTGTTTTCTGCAGTACAATGATCAAGTACTTAGAATTTTTGGTAATTATTTGAAAAATTGATGAAATAATCTGAGTCATTTGATTATATACAGAGTGTGTTATGTCTTTAAAAATGTATTAGGAGCCCAGCACAGACTAACAACAAACATTTTTAAAGAATTTAATCAGCACGTATTTCTGTTTATTGTGTTATGTCTTTTTTAGATAACATATGCAGTTGCTTGTATTAATTTCTTTAATTTATTACCGAAATCTTAACCTAAAAAATGGCTCACATAAGCAGAATAAATTCTTAATTGTTTTTTTACTTTAATAATGTTAAGTATTACGGCAAATGCTTTTATTTATTTTCTTATTTGTATGAAAATTTTAGAAACTGTTTTTATTCAAAAAGAAAAAAAAACAGATAACATAAAATTTAAAAAAAAAAAAAAATATGATGAAGGCATACAAGAAATAAGAACAAACTTAAAATAGAGTTACGGTAGAATTATAACTACTTATTTATAAATAAGTACAAATTAACAATAATTTCATTATGAAGTTAAAGTATTCCACCTAAAGTATTAAACCTAAGTGGCTGTTGGGATCGCGTTAGGCTACGAGCGCTCCATGATCAAATTATTCGTTTTGTTAAATGCCTTCTTCATTTATTAGCTGCTGTTAATTAACTCTTCTTTTCTTTTTTTCTCCTGTCTTTAATGTTAATATGTGAACGTGTTAAAATGTTAATATTTTATTATTTACTAGCAGCAAAGCCTGTCGGACGACAGGCATAAAAAATCTGAAAAATCATTTTATTATCAACTATCAACTACAAAGTAAATATCTCCTTATAAACTACATTTTTTGTAAAAACAGCATCACATCCTTCTATCAGATGTCCTTGTCAATTCGGTCAAGAATTTTGATTTTGACGTCGCAAGCACGACTGCTCGAGAAATAGCAACATATAACTGTCCATGAATAAAAACAGGCTCTGGTAAATAAATACCAACCATAACTAAAGTTTGTCCTTGTAACTAAATTTTACTAAAAGTAAGAATGGAATAATTATTATTTTTCACCCAGAACGCCAAAAGGCATTTAAAACTCACCTTTGTAATCTAAATACTGCGCTAACTTTTGAACGAAACTTCTACGGCAAAAATGGTTTTGAAATCAGCGTAAAAAACTGAGTAAGTACGCCAAATTTCATTAAAATGGATGAAATGGTATCAAAATTATTTGGTTTTGAAAGTATGTTTTGTTAGAATTTCAGTTGTCGAGGTTAGTTCCCAAGGATAAAATTTCATGGAAACAACCTGGAATGACACAATGAACTAATATTTCATTCAATTTGAGTACCCTTGATTCAATGGTACCATTGAGAACCCTTGAATCTATCTTAACAGCTTAATTATATCGAGTTACAGACAGACAGACAGACAAACTTAGCCAATTATATATATTTTATTATTTGATTTGATGATGATATTTTAATATTAATGTCACAAAGAGTTTAAACATTTTCGAATCTCGGAGCACAGGAAATGATATTTTCTCTTCAGTATATCCCTATCTCAGTTCACACTTTTTCGTTACAACGCGATTTCAAAATAAACTCAAAATATTTTTGCTCAACATCCTTTGAATCACCCTCAACCAATGAAGATCTCTTGTAGAATACTTAGATGAAGAAGATGATGTCATTAAATATCTATCAATAAAGCCAATGGTTGAATATTTTAATTTTACAGACATTAGTATTATTAATGAGAATGACTAACAGAGAAGGTATATAGAGAAATTCAGAACTCTTTAGTTGCAAAGAACTGTACAGGGAGCGACAAAAAACTATCCATCTTCTCTTGATCATTTCTTCAATAGAACTCCACAGTCCACTTAGTCAAGATTCCAAAGAAAGGAGAAAAGAAGGAAATTTGATTCATGTAATTACAATGTACAAAATAAATAAAAAGTTCTTACCAGTTTGTTCCTTAAACTTCGGTAGATTTTTTGCGCACGGAAATTTACGTAAGTCCGGATCGAGACAATACAGGAGATACGTAAGTTGGGGTCCGCCTGTATTTTGAATTAAGAACATTGACAAAATATTATGGAAAAAAAATATAATCCTATTTTTTTATTTTGTAAATAATCAGACTAAAGCTATTTTTTTTTCACTAGTATAAACATAAGTAAAAGGGAGCATACTTAAATAGGTTTATTGAATTTTGCTTGGGGGTCTGCATTCATAAATTAACTAGAGACACTTAGGATTCTCCAGATGTGAAGTCTAGCCAACAACCAAATCAAGTTGGTTATGATAAGCATTTAAACAAAAAAATTCCTAAAGAACTTAAAGCCTACGTTGCTTATTTTTTTAAGCCGTTCCACAATACTTTTGTCTTTATTTTTGCATTTATATAATATATCCATCCAATTCTGACCATCAAACTTAAAATATATTTTTTTTTTCTAATACCCATTCAAAACTTTTTAATCAGTTAATTTACGTTGCCTGAATGGCATTCTTTGTAATGACATCAAAGCTCTTCAAATTCATTACAAAATAGATTACGATGCATAGACGGAGGCGGTTTTAGACTGTGCTGGGCCCTAGGCAAGCAAGAGGCCTCATTTATTTATTTAATTGGGCTTCTAAAACCAATAAAACAAAAGACACTGACATGATCACTTTGCGTGTTCCCTAAAAAAGCCGAAAACAAAACCTATTTTTAGACATTAATAAAAATTCATTATCCGAAGTGAAAGTTAATTATTTCATTTTTAAAGCTTTCTTATGGGAATTTTTGTCATTTCTCGACTTAGAGAGGAATTTCTCATATAAAAGTTATATACTGGATGATTCAAAATTCCCTGGATAAACGTTAAAGGTAGGCTCTACTCAATAAGACAAACAAAAAAGTTCAAATAAACCTGGATCAGGAAATGAGTAGTTTTCGCGATAAACGTAGTTTTCATTATTCAGTGTATGGTTGTTTGTTGGCAGAGTATGATGCGATAAAACATAATTCAAAATATTCCTAAATTAAAACGTAGATATAAAAAAATGGAAAGAGTGATTTAATAAACGGTGCTGAAAAAAAAATTAATTGGGTCTGGAAATGACCAGACATACATAGAATCATGAAAATAATCTTATTCGCGAAAACTATTCATTTCCTGACCCTTTAATTGTTTTATTGTTTTTTTCAACACCGTTTATTCAATCATTGTTTCCCTATTTTATATATATATATCTGTGTTTAATTTATGAATATTTTGAAATACATTTTATCGCATCATACTGCCCACACAAATAATAAAAATAACAACAATCATACATTGAATAATGAAAACTATTCATTTCCGGACGCATATTTATTTGATCTTTTTTGTTTGTCTTACTGAGTAGAACTATACCTTTAAAGTTTGTACAGGGAATTTTGAATCACCCTGTATGTATCGTCTCTTGTCCATAAATGTGTCTCAAGAAGATCCACTCATTGGTTTATCAGTCCATTCATTGGACACACAGACATTACATTAACTCTCCTTAGGAAAGTAGGCAAAACAAATCTGTTAAATTCAGTATTTTTAATGAGATCAAAAATTAACAAATACGTATTTCTACTTCTAAACTTGATATTGAAATTGAAATTTCAAAAAGATATTTCTGAAAGTTAAGGAATAAGTTATAAAATTCTGCATTCTATTCTTATTATATACAGTAATTATTTTTTTTTTAACGAATAAGTTACAGTTTGATGCAAGTTCCTTTATAAAAGAAATGACATTGAGATAGTTTAATTGAATACAACATTTCTAACCATTAAAAGTTAAAATAAAAAAATTAAAATGAGAATTGTTTGGATTAGGATTCTTCATTAACTAAACTGATACATATTCTACATATTGTAGAAATCATGATCGGGGTATACATGAATTTATGTTCAGAATTAATTGATTCATAGCATTTTCACTGAATTTTATATACATTATATTCTACATACAAGTACATTGTAAGGCGGGAAGGTATTTTCCATAAGATCCTCTATTGGTTCATAGAACGCCGTAGGTATATGCCACTGCACTATGGGGCCCATACAACACGATCTTGTTAAAAATTTACAAGATCTTACCATGCAATGTACCTTGTAAGATCTTACAATTTTTTAATTTTTTTACTTTAATCTTTTTTTGTTTGGTGAGATTATACTAATGCAGCGTTTTTCAAATCTATTTGTAAAAACCCTACACTTATCTACAGTTGTCTTCTGTTCACCACGATATATTTAATTTAAGATGAATCTATGCCAACTCTGTTTTTTAATAACATGTAAAAAGACAAAACAAAAAATATCCGTCTACTTTTAAAAATTTACTTTTAAATTAAATTTGTCCGCTGAATACAAATAATGAAGATTTTTTTTCATTTTGTGAAAAAAAAAAAATTCAATCTGCATTACTTACTTACAAATCCAATTATTTAATTAATTAATTGTATCCTAGCACAAGCAAACTAATTAATTATTAAAGCACTAAGCAGCATTGTTAATATATCGATAAATAATCATTTAGCTTAGGATTTGTTTCATGGGGAGTTTGCTGGACTAAAAAATTTAAAAAAAAACTAAAATTAAAAATATATGATTTTAAATTGTTAGTCCTCTTTCTTAGGCTAAAACATAAAATAGTTGTTTAAATTTCTGATACAATATATTATGATGGATTATGAACTGAAGTTTATTATATCGTTAATATTTTTTTTATCTTTTTTTTCTAACCGTAGAAATAGAAATAAGAATAATTAATAAAAATAATTTTGATAAACTCGATTTAAACGAACTGACGAACAGAGCGAAATTAAAAATATAAAAAAAATTAATTTACAGATTTAAGATTATATTTCAATTTCTTTCATTTCCAAAAAGGTAAAAAACTGAAAAAAAAAGTAATAAATTTACTTTTACAAAGTAGAGCTTAAATTTCCACAAAAGTGAACAGATGTATGAGGCTTAATCAACAAGTCGCCAAAATATGTTCTCCTCCATCAAACATGATTTTGGTTTTAAAAATGCCATTGAATTGGTCTCTTCTGCTTCGGATAGAATTGCTTGTTATGGAATTGTAGTGATTAAACATAATTTAAACAACATTTGAGTCGTCCTCGAAGATCGATAACCTTCCACGTGTTCTTAGTTTATATTAATTTTATTATTATCATTATTATTTGAGTTTATGATTGGATCTAATCACCATTTGTTTATTCTTTGGAATTTCGAACTGTAGAAAGATCTGTTAAGCATTAAACTTATATCCCTTGCACTTCATTTCGATATGAGAATTCGGTGCGTGGCTGAAGTGTTTTGGACAGACGGGGTTTACTCAAAAAAAAAAAAAAAATAGTACGGTAAACAAAATGAGATCAATGGAAGGACAGATCAAAAAAAATGCTAGCCTTCAACATATTCCGAAAAACATTAATGGACAGTGGGTACAAATGTATGGGAATTTGACCCCATTCTGTATAGTGATAAGATATATATCTATAGAAAGATCTCCTTACATAGAACATATTATTACGACTCGTCTCAATTATTAGTCCGTTCGGAGTTACTGTATATAATTCTAGATGTGACTATTTAAATGTGACCAACGCGCCGCACGCACATTCAACTAAGACGAGGTGCGGTGAAGCCCCCCTTCTCTGAGACGAGGGGGTGATGAGGATAAATAATTGTAACTATATAATGAGTATGTAATAATAATTATTTACATGTAATGAATGAAAAAAATATTTACTGTTACTGAAAATAATTATTAAAAGCTAATTAAATAATAAATCCTGGAATTAAGATGTCAACTAGATAAATCATATCTAGACTTATATAACTCCGAACGGACTAATAATTGAGACAAGTCGTCATAATAAAAAAATGTTCTATTGATGGAGATCTTTCCCTACATATACCGGATGATCAACAAATAACAGGAGGTGTTCGGAACCCTGTAGTGTATGTACTGGACGAAATAGAACAAAATTTAGCCACCATACACATTAAAGTATGCGGTTTCGATTTGTCAAGAAAAAAAAATTAGTACCAAACAACGCCGATAGGGGAAATTCTGGCGCTGCAAGCGCATAATGTGTGAAAAAAGAATACATAACTGCCAATGGAAACAGTAAATAACAACACACCAAATACCAATGAAAAACGTTTATTATAGCAACTTACAAATTTGGCTCAAGATGACCACCAGCCTGATGTTCCACTAATTGCATGCGGTACACGAGGTTTTCGACGGTGGCTCGCAGCATATCGGCATTTATTCGTCTGACATGTAACGTTATTTGATCTTTTAAAGTAGGAATGTCAGGAACATGTCCTTGATTCACAATGCTTTTCAGGTACCCCCACAACCAGAAATCGCAAGGATTCAGATCAGGCGGTGGCGCACCGTGTTGCATGAAAATGATAGAATCGATGCAATTTCTTTGCTGCAGTTGAGGTATCACAAAGTTCTCGAGCATATCGGCATACCTGTCGGAATTGACAGAACAAGTCACTAGTCCATTTCTACCAACTTCTTCATAAAAGTACGGGCCGATGATAAAAGAAGCAGTGAACCCACACCAAACTGTGACTTTCGGCGAATGTAAGGGATTCTCTTGACCAACGTGTGGATTTGTATCATCCCAAATACGGCAGTTGAGGTGTGTGTTGATATCACCGTGCACAGGGAAGTGAGCATCGCTCCATAATATCCGCCATGGCCACTCGTCATGCACTTCCAATCGAGCCAAAAATCTCAAAGCAAACTCTAATCGGGTATTTCTGTTCCCTGGGAGCAATTCTTGAATGGGTGTTATCTTATTCGGATAAAATTTTTGGATCTTACGCAATATCTTTTGCACCGTCGACAACGGGATATCTGTTTGTCATGATATTAAACGTGCACTGCTGGTGCTCTGCTTATTAGCTATCTCGTGATCCTGAACGGCAGTTGCAACTTCTTCAAGTTCCTGCTTAATACATTTACGTCCTCGGCCTGGTTGCACACCAAGAGTTCCTTTTCTTTCAAATCTTTTAACCATTCTTCGTAAGTTAGTTATGGTCATCGGTCCTCTATGTAACTGTTTTAACCGCCGGTATTCACGAAGAGCAGCATTGACATTTTCATCCCGCTGATAAAACAGCTTGACAATTTGATAATAAGGCATGATCACAACGCCATCGACGGGCGATTTCTTGCAGAATGACTAGAATTCCCGCTACCCCTCCTTTTATCCTCGATATCGTGTCACAAAGTACCCGTACAGGCAAATTTCATGATGCATTTTTGGACCGCAGCGCCAGAATTTCCCCTATCGGCGTTGTTTGGTACTAATTTTTTTTTCTTGACAAATCGAAACCGCATACTTTAATGTGTATGGTGGCCAATTTTGTTTTATTTCGTCCAGTACATAACACGCTACAGGGCTCCGAACACCTCCTGTCATTTCTTGATCACCCGGTATATCTTATCACTGTACAGTGGTGGGGCAGTCTTGCCCATTCTTCTTTATAATTTTTTTTCAGAAATTAATAAGTTATATGTTATCGTGTGGTTCCTTTTTTTACTTTTTATATCGTTCGATATATATTGTAGTGAAATGATGGAACATCCTATACTATATATCGGTGAGAACAAGTCAATTGACAGTTTTGTAGTGAATGCAAAGCCAAGCTACTCCGTACAATTTGCAATCTTGATTTTTAAATTGATACTAATATTGATTAGCGCGCAAAACTCATTTATTGAATCCGTTGTAATTCATTTCCGTCCTCAGTACATCATTAACATACCAATGGGCTTGCACAAGAGTTGTTGCCGCCCAAACATTCCCAGTGGAAGCGATGCCGCCGCATTGACTTCATATAGTATGTTTACACCTCCAATTTGTCCTTCCAAGTGTCCACGTTGAACCGGAAGTGGGTCACATAGTCAGCTTATTTGATTTAGTATAGATACACCCCAATTTTGTCCAACTACCTCTGTTTTCCAAATCCTGTCAGTTGCCTGGACTGGAAATCGGAATTTTCTCTAAACCTCTAGGTCATGGGGAGTCCAACGAAGTATGACTCATGGAGCACCGACTCGTTGTTTGATCTGTGACAAAACCGAACATTACTCATACACAAACACAGGTTACTTAACAGCTTCTTCGTACGGTATCCCTATCAAAAGGTTAGAACAGAAAAAGTTTTAAATGCAATAATTAAATCGAAACACTCATGTCTGGCCACATGTCTGTAAGAGGATAACTCAAAAAATACTTTTCCTCCAAAAGCTGAAACTTCATAGACTACGTAAATACTTACAAAAAATATGACATCTGTTAATATTGGCAAAAATCGTACCAGTAGATAAGGAATTATCACCCCGAAACAGTAACATAACTGAATAACAGCATATTATTGCTGTAACAACTTTCGAATACCGTACGGTAAGAGATTTTTTAAAGTTGTTTTGTGCTCTTTTACCATGATCTCCGAAAGTTAGCACATCAACTATATATTGTTATTCAGTAATTTCTCTAAGTAATTAATTGCTTGAGATTCAAGCAGTATCTCCCTTCGTTTTGCCTCTACATTCTTTCTCTACATTCTTTTCTCCTTTTCTCCTTTTCTCTGAGAGCAATGTTTCTTTCCAATCCAGGCCCCACAGTCAGTTTTTTAGAAGTGCTATAGAACGATACATCTGTGCATTCCTTTTGTAAAGAAATTATGTGGATATTTAAAAACAAAAAATTGAACTCTTTGAAGTATTGTCTTTTAATTTAGTTTGAAAGGGTTAGAGATAGCGTGTATTTATTTTGGTAATGTATTTCTGTAATATTACATGACATTATAATTTGCTTTAATTGTGCTGCAAAGTTACGAAAGAATTTTAATGGATACATAAAAATATAAATATCTCTATAATCAGCTTATAAATAACATCTGAATATTATTTGAAGATGACTGAATCGCCCTGAATTCCCCGTGATCCAGAATTTTCTGATCATGATTTTTCCACATATTTCTTACATAATTAAAATCTACTTCTATCTCATTAGTGGCCGTTCAAGTATTAGGTGAGCATTCAAGGGGGGGGGGGTTCAAGATTTGCTTATTTTGCTGACAAGGGGGAGGGGGAATCATGCAAATGCTTACGTAAGACAGACAAACATGCACGCGAGAGTGTGCGCTGCTCGAGATAGACTTGTTTTTCAGTATTTCACGTGTATTTTTATTATATTTAATTTATTACATTTTAATTCAGGAGTGGATATCATGTAATTTTGACTGTTTTAATTGAGTGTTTAGTGGTATTTACTGTTAATGATTTGGCAAATCTTACATAACTACAAGAGGTGAGGCGAGGGGGCTGTAAAAACTAAAAATGTGCTTACGTAATACTTGAATAGCCCCTTAAAAGAAAGGGAGTGATTTGTTTCTTATTAAAAAAAAACACAAATTATATCAAATGCTATTAATCGTAATACAAAAGAAATAAAAAAAAATAAGTTTCTCACTTTAACTATAAATTTTAGAATTAAAAACGTTTTTATTTTCTTGTTCATTGTATATATGTTCTTAATGTTATATTCTTTTAATAATAGTAGTTGTATATTTCCATAAAAAATTATTGTTATTTTAATTGATAGGCTAGTGATTTTATTACTAGAACAAAAAAAAACCAAAAAAACACGCATAAGCAAATCGGTGTAAGCTTAGCTGAATATATACTGTATATAAAAGACAAGAATCTGTTGGACCATATCAGTTCCTGGGACCTTCCAGGGGGTTAATCGATAATTATTTACATAACTACCCCTCATATCAATCAGCTAAATACCTCTGTGTATATGTCAACAGCTGTTAAGCGAAATTGACAATATTACAATTTTGAAAAGGAAGGAAGTAATGTTATAATTTTTAAAAGTGAAATTCATGAAATTAAATTTTAAATTAACTCTTTTTAAGTACTACAATTTTTTATTTTATACAAAAATACAATGACATTTTAGTATTGCAGCAACGTAATACGACATTGATGCATGTAAAAGTTAAAAAAAAAATATACATTTTTTTCAGCTGTATTTAGATGTGTTTTAACAGTTGAATAAAGCCGTGAAAATGACAACAGACGTTTAGATAATTAGCGGAAAGGGCAAAATAGTTATGTTGAAGTGAAGTAATTGATCCAAGAACAGCTGTTTCATAATTGTTTTAATCCTGTACCTGAAAGATCTCCTCAATTGAAGGTCAATTGATTTTCATTAATTTATGATAATATAAGATGCCTTTGTCAATGACACAATGTAATGAGAAATCGAAGCTTTTAGATAATATCTAAAATTACTTAATACTTAAAATTAGTCAGTTTACGACATTTAATTTTGGCTTTTGTTAAATTATTTGTCTACGGTTGTATTTCGTTTGTAATTAATAAATTACGCTAAATTTTTTCAGAACTTTATATAGTTTTAAAAACCAGAGACACAAACAATTGAATGGAATGATTTTATATTTCATTGTTTAGGCTGTGAAAATTGAAAAAAAATGATAAAAAAGGATGAATATTATTAGGAAACTCAAAAAAACAAAAACCCTGTAAAAGAACAGTTGGATAATCGTATTTTGATATTGCCCCCTCATAAAACTGCAGTTAATGCTTTCCCTTTGTAATTTGGCGTTTTAATCTTTTGTGTTTACATGTCATCACCATGGCAACGAACGGACAGACTCAATCGATAGACCCTTCTTTGAGTAGAATGTCGCATAGCTTAGTTATGAGGAATGGAATATATGACAGTAGGAAATAACAACACAAAATATAGACGATTTTAATTTTGATTAAAAAAACGATGGAATTAAGGATCGATAATGACTGCCATCGCCCCCTTAGATGAGAGGGGAGATACATCAATATGGGGCATCGTGCTCTGACCCGAGCGTGGAGGAGTGATGTAGGAGAAACGAATAGTCTCATATACAACGTCATTCACTAACCTTCCATATTCATAAATGTAAGGGGGGAAAGCATAAAGAGGAACTAGGAGTATTAAGTTTACCATTTTTCCGAAATAAATCATGATAAGCGTCTGCATTCAGACTCCCTTTATAGTCAAAGATTAAGGTGTATTGGAAAATTTGGAAGAATTATGGCGCGAATAAAAAGATTTAATAACTTTTCGAATATTCTTAATGTAACGATAATAAAATAATTGAAGTCTTATTGTACAACTATATTATAAAATTATATCTTAAGTATATTAGTTGACGTGCATGTATTGGATTTAGATTTAATAGTTGAAGTACCCATTACTAAAAATTAATTAATAACTTCAAACAGAAACTAGCAATGCCAACAATTGCAACGACTGTGTGTTTCTAAGGATGTCAGAACGCCCTTTTCGTTTTTGTTTTTCCTTTTCTTTATTTTTATTGTTTTTAGAATACCGAATCTGATGATGCCCACTTATTTGCTGAATATCACGGACATCAGTCGTGCACTTGCTGAGATCTGGAAATTTGTCCTTTTTTTTGAGGAGATCTGCTAAGAGGGGGAAAATGATTTTTTTTTTTTTATTTCCTGAAAGACCATGCCCAATTTCCGATTTTTTTGTTTTTGAAATATTGACCCTGATGTCCAATAAGGATGTACCAAATACATTGATATTTAACTTGCTGAAATCGGACAACATCAATAGTGTGTCTTTAGGTCAACATGAGAAACGCTTTGCTCACTTCGCTTTAATCATAAAACTTGATTTAAACACTTCTATGCCTATTAGCACACAACACACAGACAAACAATAAGGAAATTTCATTAACTGCAATCAATTGTTCTTTTACAATAAAGTTCTTCCTTATATATTAAAACAAATATATTCCTTCCATTTTTATCTATCTGTTTAAAAATTCTTCAACGATATTTCGCGGAAAACTATCCTTCCGCTTTGTCAAGTTTTTCGCAAAATAAACTAATAAAAATATGTACTAATCATAATGTTAACAATGTATATGCAATGGCTGTTCACTGTGTAATCTTTGTTGATGCATGTTTTTTTAGTATCCATTATTTAAATTTCTCTTCTTTCTGCCACATTGTATTATGGAAATGAGATAATGTATTGCTATTCACTGGTTTTTCTTCTTTGCAACTTGAAGTTTTTTCGTCAAAATGTAATTTGTGTTTAGAACATACATTCTTTGATTATGTACAAGGTGACCTGCTTCTGTTAGAACATAATAAATGGGTACTATTCTCTCCTCATACGAGGGAGTTGAACATTGCACTTAATAGTCCAGCAAATTTTCTAGACATGTTCGAGAATTGAGCTATTATGTGCAATGTTCAACACTCGGAAATTTCACTTTTTGCAGTAAACTTGGGCGGCTCGAAATATTCGGTCTCCTACAGGGGCAGGGACACATCACTATATTCAAGCTGTTAACTGTAACTGTCGACTGTATCCAAAGACTTTAGTTGTTCCAATGACATGATAAAGACGGAGAAACATGATAAAGACGCCTTAATCATGGGAAACTGAGTAGCAATGCGAATGAGATGACCATTCCAAAAGCACGGTATTACCTCTCATTTGTGAAGCTCTAGGACGGCAATCTCAGAAATCAGGTCGGCGAAAGATCACCATCTGTCATGAATGAGCTGTGGAAGAGGTTCCGCGCCAAAAGTTTCTTTGGTTCCGACCATATGATTATTTTCTCAGTCTCACAAGGGCGCCTTCACCAACAATAAACATCCGACCCTCTGCCAAGATAATAAGCTCCTTTTGATGACTTTTGCTATTTTACTTCCGGAATAATTCTGGAAAATTCCTTGATCAGCAATTAAAGATACGAATGGGCCTCTGGAGTGTTTGCATCTTATCCTGTACAGAAGAGAATTAATGAAAATCTCTTTATGCTCCTCTCCCTTCTTTTTTTGTGAAAATAGACATCAAGCAAAGCTTTTATTGATATTCTACAAAAAAAATAAATAATTATGATTACAAGTAGCTAAATATTCAGTACAAACGACTAATATCACGCAGAAAAGAAATACAAATAATAATAAAAAAAAGTTAAAGGGACATATAGCACGACAATACAGACCCAAAAGGGCATTGGGAATCTCTCAACGATTCCTGACATAAGAGTCAGTCTGACGCATCAATCCATTATATACACAGTAAAACCCCGGTTAACCGAACTCGGGTCAACCGAAACCCGGGTTATCCGAAACGCCTCCGAAAATCGCAAATTCAAACAATAATACTGTACTGCGTGGAAATAATTCGATGGCGGGACATCGCTGTTCGAAAACGTTGGGAGGGACGCAAGAAACGAACAAAAATTACAGAGTTTTTAAATGAGTAATTCATATGCTACAAACTATTAATTACACAATACTGTACTTAAGCTGTATTAGATGTTCATGGCTTAACCGAAAAAATTGTTTTCCGAAACGGCTCCCCCCCCCTTAAGTTCGTTTAACTGGGATTTTACTGTATATTTAAACCGAATTTAATTCTTAAGCTAAAAGATCTGTTCATGTTACCTTTTGAATTTTAAAATTGAAAGAAACAAAAAAACTTTTAAACAGATTTGTTTTTTTAATTTGTTTATTTTTCAAAAGTGATGTTAGCCTAGAGGTAAGTTTAATTAGGGGAGACTGGGGTCAATTGTAACATTTTTCACTAATATTTTTTTTCAAGAAAATAATCAGACACATACTGAAATGAAAATTACGCAAGGCTTATTCAATATTAGTTGCATTTACACAAAAATTGACAACTCGTCAAACCAATAAAAAAGTGATAAAAAAAATATATATGTATACATTACAAGTGTTACATTTGACCCCAAATCGGGGGCAATTGTAACAGTGGTAGGGGGCAATTGTAAGAGATAGCAGGAGAAATGTAATATGGATAATGCAGTATACCAAGGTTACTTTTTGTTTACAATATTCTGTATTTCAATCATCATCATCATCATAGAATCACAATTTTGGCAGTAATATACTGCTTCACCAGGAGTACAATCTTCATGTGCCCATTTGGAGTTAGACATGCACTGAACTCATTCCTCATTGGTTTGCTATTTCTTAATCTTCACAGCACACTAAGCAAAATATTTCTTCCTCTTCTTCATCCGAGGAATCTATTGCGGCCTTGTTACTAGTCTTAATCTTCTTGTAGGGTTGTTTTGATGAGTCTTTTTTCTTTGGCCGTCCCTTTGCCTTTCATTTTGGCTTCTAGATATCCTTACTAGCAGCGCTTTTGATGCAATTGCTTTTGTTTTTGTATATTATAATTATACTAGCAGCAAAGCCTGTAGGACGACAGGCAAAAAAAATCTGAAAAAATCATTTTATTATCAACGATCAAATATAAAGTAAATGTTATCTAAATACTGTGCTAACTTGTGAACGAAGCTTCTATGGCAAAAATGGTTTTGAGATTCAAAATCAGCGTAAAAAACTGAGTAAGTATGCCAAATTTCATTAAAATGGATGCAGTGATAACAAAATTATTTGGTTTTGAACGTATGTTTTGTTAGAATTTCAGTTGTCGAGGTCAGTTCCCAAGAATAAAATTTCACGGAAACAACATGGAATGACACAATGAACTAATATTTTCATCCAATTTGAGTACTTTTGATTCAATGATACCATTGACAATCGTTGGATCTGTCTTAATAGCTTAATTATATCGAGTTACATACAGACAGACAGACGAACTTAGCTAATTTATATATATATATATTTATAAATATATAATTGATGATTTGATTTGAAATTTTTTTTTTTAATGTTTATCAGACCTATTTAGGGGTACTTCTTACTTGTACACCTTTAATATAGGTTCTGAGAGTTTAATCTAAAGGATCATTTTCCACCCAAAAAGAAAAACGAAATACCAACCATAGGGGTCGTCCATTAATTACGTGAGGTCAAAAGGGGGAGGGGGGTCCAGCAAAATCTCACCAAATCTCACCAAGGGAGAGGGGGGTTAACGAAAATCTCATGTCAACTTTTTTTTTTTTTGGTTGTAAAAATTTTTAAAATCTCACAGGGGGGGGGGGGGGTCCCACCACATCTCACCAAATCTCACCAAGGGGGAGGGGGAGGGTCCAACACCTCACGTAATTAATGGATGGCCCCATATTTAAAGTTTAATTTATCTGAAGAATAATTATTATTTTTGACTCATAACGCCGAAAGGCATTTAAAACTTACCTTTGTATAATCTAAATACTGCGCTAACTTGCGAACGAAGCTTCTACGGCAAAAATGCTTTTTAAGTTTCAAAATCAGCGTAAAAACTGAGTAAGTACGCCAAATTTCATTAAAATCGGTCCAATTATATAAGTTGATAATGATAATTATATTTATACAATTATTTCAATAGGCTTTTAAATAAATATGAGTTGGGCTCATGTAAATAAAATGAGTAGGGTAATATTTAATATTTTTTAAATAATCATGTATTTATATCTCTATTTATTCATAGGCTTTGCAACGTTTGATTTCATATTATTTTTCCATTTAAACTGTAATTTAGTGCTAATTTAATTTAATTTTTTAAATGTAGGCCTATCTAAACAGAATATTGACATAAAAACAAAAATATAAAAAATGGGCTCAATTGTAATGCTGTTACAATTGTCCCCATCAGCTCAATTCACATGTGGTGTTCAATTATTTCGTGCAGGATATAACCATAGCGTATTTTGTGACACAGAAATGTGGCATTTCTGTCTGCCTTCTTTATGTATAATTTTCACATTTTTATCTCTAATAGATTTGGTTGCAGTTGATAATTAGTACGACTAAGGAAACTTACTTTTAGCAGTAAAAAACCATGTTTTTGTAATTATCTTCAGAACAAATTGAATGGCCGATGTGTTTTTTCGGTGAATCATTCTTGTGTATAAGACGAATCCCCACTCCATGTAACGGGATTGAATTAAGGTGGGCGAACACTTAGCAATTTGAGGCAATTTTGTTGGCCAATATTGCCCAATTTTATTGCTGACAACCGGTATCAAGCGCGAACACAGAGTTTTTCCTGAACGGATATTGCCCTGAATATTGATGGTTACGGCGCTTCGTGTTTCACTAGGGAGCCCTAGTCATTACACACTCAGTGAGAACGCCTTATAAACACACCACACGAGCAGAGCATAGGTGCACTGGGAACAATATTCCCAGCAATTGTACGAAATCGGTTTTATTTATACAATTTATTTGCGAATAAAATGGGAGCGATCGAGTGTAAGCGTACTTGCGGTTAAGCCTAACTTGTTACGAACGTACAGAATCGATCTAGTATTAAACGCCTTACCGCGGTAGAAATCAATTAAGATTCTTTCATTATCAATTTACAAAATGTTGTTGTTTGAATTATCTTTTTTGGGCCGACCCATGTTGCTGATTTTAAGCCTTCTCTCTCACAAAACATGGTCGGCGTGAGCGAGTTAGTTTCCGATTTTCCAAGTCCCGCCTTCCCACTACGTCACCATTGTCACGTGATTTCATCCGTTCACGTGATTCGCTCGCGAACCAGCAATATTTCTAGACAATAAAATTGGGGCAAAATTGTTCCCTTTGTACCGACAATAAAATTGGAGCAATAGTGTTCAGTTTGGGACAATAAAATTGGGGCAAACGGTTGTCAGCAATAAAATTGGGCATTATTGTCCCAAAATATTGCCTCAAATTGCTACGTGTTCGCCCAGCTTTAAAGTTTGCTCAGGCTATAGAGCGCTTGATACAATTGATCCCTGTTACAATTGACCCCAATGTCCCCTACTTTATTTTAAATTCGTTAAATGTAAAAACAAACAAAAAAATTAATAGTCTACATTTTTTAAATCTGTTATGTTGCTCTTTTTTTAAGTTTTATTAGTTTTTACTGCTTTTATTTTGTTTGTTCGTAGGTAATTGAGTAATCAAAATTCCAGTTCTGCTTGTTTTGATGCTAATTTTGTTTTCAACGGGGCAGTTTTTCAGACACATTTCTTGCGGCAAATCATCTCTTCCAACTGACATTAAGGGAATTTTTCCAACGAATAGAGAAGGAGAAAGGGAGAAAAGAACAACGATCTAAGCAGTTTTAACACATGATCAAAATACAAACTTACAGACCGTAATCCACACAAACAAAAATAACGAAAAGAATAATTAAAAACAATGAACAAGTTAAAAAATATAAAACTGAAAAGCACTTAAATGTGTAAATATTTAATAAAGTAACTAACAATTGGGGCCTTACACTATATGGGAATTAAACTGCTGTTTTAACTTTTGATTTCAGTCAAGAAAAATGAACGTGCTGAGTTAATGAAAGAGCAAATCCAACAGATTCACCAAAGAAAAAAATATTTTTGTTAAAATGGCAATAGGGAAGCCTTTTGGGTTCAAGCTGAAACCCGGGTATAGCTGTTTAGAGACGCTCTTCAGCCAGGGTCACCCAGCAAGCAAAACTCAAAAGAAGTACGAGGGGGAAAGTAATATATACTTAATAGGACAAGTGAACCCTCAGAAACTAAAATCAAGAAACTAAAAACACAACAAAATGGGGAATTTAAATATGAGTTAAACATTCACTACAAACGATCATTTGACCACAAACAAACAAATAATAATTAAAAACCCTCTAAAGGGTAAAACGAACAGGAACCATTTCATGATAAAATGATAAAAGGGAAGTATTTTAAGTAAAGCTGAGACCTTGGGACAGCTGTCTCGAGTTAACTGCTTTATTAATTTTAATTTATTTTTAGATAATTCATAGTCATTTATTCATTTAACTTAGAATTCGTTACTCTTGAATTTTCTATTCTAAGTAAGTAAGGAAACTTTAGAGTTGTTTTTTCTGTGGCTCCTATCAGTCGTATTGTTTGCTATCTACCAAATAACTTATGATTCATTGAAGGGATTCTGTTGAAACTGAATTATTAGATTCGAAACAGAAACAGTTCACTTTTACTAACAGCAGCACTGTAGGATAATCAATTTTGTTTTAATATGCTTTGTTTTGATTAAAAATGAATTGAAAATTGAAAGTCAAAATGAATTAGATTTGCTTATATGTTTTAGGTTTCTATTCAGAGCGTAGCTCATTGCAGGAGAAGCCTTAAATCTGCTCTGCCTGTCCGATTCATGATTGAAAGTGGTATCGTCACAACCTACGTCACAGTTCGAAGAGCCCGTGGCTAGGGTCCGTTGCTAGGGTTTTAGCATCGCGAACTGTTAGTCAAGGCGGTGTGATTTTTCTTTAAGAAAAAGACCCAAAATAAAAAAAAAAAATTATCAGAACGCATTTTTAAGACTTCAAGAAAGCCCACTTCAGGGATTTTTTTCCCTTATCTTTGAGAATTTTAGGAGAAATATTAAAAACGAAAAATGTTGTATTTTTGCATTTATTTGAGGTTCGGACTGCCATAGGCAACCCTGCACCCGAGACCTTCTGATTGATTCACTCAAAAGCCATTCTCCAATAACAAAGTACTGATATCAGTTGCTGAAAAATAGAATTATAGAAGAATAAATAACTTTATATTCGCAAATAATAATAAAATTATTTATTCTTCTACATTTTTAATATAATGGGATCTCCCAAATCTATGGAGAGCTTCTATTTTTTTCCGTGGGTTTTTCAAATTGTAAAGATTCACAGATTTTAACAATTGTGTCAAATAAATTCTCACCCTTTGTTTCTTCAACTCCAGAAATTTCTATATTATTTTTCCTTTGATCTATTTCTGAATTTCCACATTCTGCTCCAATTGACTTATTTTCTCATTTTGGGCAGCATTGGTTTTTTCAAAGTGGTTAGTTTTACTGTTATTGATTTTTGATTATCAGTGAGGTTGATAACTTCTTCATAATATCCTCATATTGTTGATTTATAAACTCCATTGAATTCTTATTGAGGTTACTTTTGAAAGGGTCCCTTTGTGTGACCTGTACATTGACTCTGTATAGAAGCCGTGGGGCATTATGTGATCGCTCCTGGGATTGCTGCTCCTACCTCGTTTTTTGATTTAATCAATTTCCATAAAATGAAAGATTTGAAGGAATCGTGATGGTGGATACAATTTACTACTTTTAAAACAAGCATTTACTGAAAAAAAAAAAATCCAACCTTCCATTTTTTTTTTCTTTTTCTTTTTCAATCCATCGCCTAGTGGGGACTGATGATGCATCGCTAATGTTGAGGAGTCGGGGGGGGGGGGCGGATACCTTAAGTGAGGAATTTCGAAAGTCATTTGTGAGAGATGGGAAGGTAGAGACCAAAAATAACTATGCCTATATTTTAATTATGTTGGATCATAAATAAGGTATGTACCAAACTTTTCAGCTGTTTTAGCATGATGCGCATACGAACAATCAGACAAATAGACAAACAAGCAAAAGTCCAATGGACAAACGAAAAAAAAAATATTGAAATGGAACAATAAAAGTTTCGTATGTTCATCATAACAACCTAATACATAAACATTATAAATTTTATTTCTGAAAAAAATTAAATTCGCATTACTTACTTCAGTTACTTAAATCCGATTCATTTGAATCAAAGCCGCGGTAATTACTACAGTAAAACCTCGTTAAGTCGTCACTCAAGGGACCAAACATTTTTAACGACTTAAGCGGAGTGACGATTTAGGCGGAGTGGGAATTTTTGAAAAAAAAAACAAAAAAAAAAAACACTGAAATACAGTATTTTCATGAATTGCTGTAGGATTCGGTGAGAAAAACAAGATTTTCAGAAATCAATACATGCAAATGAATGAGTGGAAAATAATAAAAAAAAAAACACTTTTTATAATTACCACATTTTAATTGTTTTAAAAGAAAGGCAATGTCAACTCACAGTTGATTTTGGTGCAGCATGTCCGCAGTTTCACGAATTTGCTTCAATGGTGGCATCGATTTGCTTCCGATGTAGCGTCCGATGACGCATGAAACGTCCTGACCTGCCCGATCCACTTCATCGTAAGGATGTCGGGATGCTTTTGGCCAAATAGTGTACATATATATATATAAATACACACACATAAAAAATCCAATCCATCTGGTATCACTGACAATTAAAGGTCACGACAGCGTCACCAGAGTTGCCGGTTCAGACCATGTGCATTGAAAGATCTTCCATATCTAAGTCAACCAGCAAAATTTTAGCGGCA
>JAFIDM010009631.1:23853731-23881061 GCA_023159025.1 Thereuonema tuberculata | reverse complement strand
CATGCCTATCCAGAATTTTTTTTCTATTTAAATAGAAATGAATTATTGGTATTTAAATGGAGGAAAAAAAATGAATTATTTGTCTGTAAGTGAGACAAGGATCAGCATTAGGTATCAGAAATCGAAAACCTAATACATCCAAATATATTTCGTTCCTACGATTCTTGGTATGAACTTACATTGATGGAATAGCCTGAAGAAAAGTATTTACAAATATGGCTCATAATCATTATTCAGTATTAACTGTTTGAGCTAATTTAAAGTTAATTAAAACTTTTCACTGAATTTGAAGTAGACGTTGTTGTTTTTAGACTTAATTTAATTTGTTCTAGCTGTTCCAAATACAAATTAATTTTATTTCTTTACTGATCTGTAATATTTCGGATACATATGTTGTATATTTATGAACAGACATTCAAAATAAGCATTTCCAAAATAAGCAATTTTGATACTGGCCGTTCAAAAAAAAAATCCCATGAATTAATGTAAGTCTTTTAATTTGACCTTCTGTAAGCCTGCAGCTGAATATCAAGAAATTTCTTTCTTTGGTTGTGGTTTTCTAAATCCGATTTCACTTTTACCTCGGGATATTTATTTTAATAATGCATCTGGATTTATACAAGACTTTCATTCATGTCTTGATCTGTTTCTCTTCGATGTCTGCCATTGATAACGCACTAACAGTTGACGAAGCTCTTTTCGTATAAACCAATCAGCTTTCTGCTTTCAAAAAAGTACGGCGTAGATCTGTTTTCCACTAATTTTTCCAGAAGCAGCTTCACGAAAAACTTATTAGCAAGCCTTAAAAATTCTTTTCTTTTTTTTCCAATCAATAGAATTAGTAATTTATAGAAAAGTAATGATACTAATATTCAGATTTCACATTACAATCAATGTTTTTCATGATGCAGTAAAACCTCATTAAGTCGTCACTCAAGGGACCAAACATTTTTGACGACTTAAGCGGAGTGACGACTTAAGCGGAGTGGGCATTTTTGGAAAAAAACAAAACAAAAAAAACACTGAACTACAAAATTTTCATGAATTGCTGTAGGATTCGGGGAGAAAAACAAGATTTTCAGAAATCAATACATGTAAATGAATGAGTGGAAAATAAAATATATATAAAAAAAAAACACCTTATACTTACCACATTTTATTTTCTTTTACTGCCTTAAAAATAATCCATCAGTGTTGCTTGATGAAGGTGCTGATTACTGGAAATAAATCATTGTGGGCGGTAAAGTTATCGACAATGATGGCAACTTTTCTTTTCTGACGCGAAAACTGAGAATCCAGTTTACGAATATGTCGTTCCCAAATCGACATAATCGTAAACTGCATGCATCCATGTATTTGAATTTGCTTCATATTCAACTGGCAGGGATCTAACGTTTTTAAAGCAGCGTGGCTTTTTGCTTTTGCCTATCACGAATGGTTTAAGTTTCTCATTTCCACTCATATTAACTCCAAGCTGAAGTGTCAGGCGTTGTTTGCTTGCTTTTCCAGAAGTGCACTTTTCACCCTTAAATGATAGAGTTTTATCAGGCAAAAGACGGTAAAATAAGCCTGTTTCATCCAAACCTAGATAAAATGTCCTTGAGAACATTGTTCTTCCAGTCTTCTATGGCATCAACATCAACAGCTGCTGCTTCTCCGCAAATCGTTTTAAAAGAAAGGCAATGTCTGTCTTTGAAACGTTCCAGCCAACCATTGCTGCCGCCGAAATCTTCAATGTTCAACTCCTCAGCAATTTCCATGGCTTTTTCTTTGAGAATCACGGCAGAAATCGGCACATTTTGCGATCTGGCATGTTTTAGCCATCGAACTAAAACCTCGATCTCGTCAAACTTGGATTTCCTCATTCTCTTTCTTTTGTCTTTGCAGTCAGCTTCTACAAATACTTGTTTCGATGAAAGAATATCGTTTAATGTAGTCCTGGGAATATGATGTTCTACGGCAAAAGCTGTTTTCGAAACATTTGATTTTTCAAAAAGTGCAATTAAGTCTTTTTTTTCTTTAAAAGATAACGAGGTAAAATTTTCGTTTCCCTGGCATATTAAAAATGTAATCAAACCACGAAATTGCAAGAGAAAAAAAAATATCCCTTAGAGCGGGGCTTACTCGCTATGAAATGAAATCACACTCAGGAGCTTTCAAGAAAAACATCTACACTCGACAGAGTCTCAGCGAGAAGTGTGTTTTGAATGATTAGCAGCGAGATTCCAAGAATCCAAATCCCCCGAAGTGACAGGCATGGTCGAAAATTCCCCGTAAAGGCTTGGCTTAAAGTGAAGGGGAGGGGCTGAAAGACAACACGATGGCATGCAAAATGGAGAAGAAAGATGCTTTTGGCCATTTTTGAGGGTGACGAGTTATCCGGAGTAGAATTAAATTTGATGACGGGTAAAGGAGGGTTATTTTACATTATTGTGTATGAGACTTTGTCGGATCCAAAGGAAAACGACGACTTAAACGGAGTGACGACTTATCCGGGTGATGACTTAACGAGGTTTTACTGTACTGCTTAACAAATTACTTAACATTACAATTACTTAATGTATCCGTTGTTCGATTTTAGTTCATTCAAAAAAAAAAGAGCACTTAAATTTACGGTTGCAAATATCTCCGTTGATCTTGTAATTACCAAAATCAATAGGGATCTTTCTTGTAAAAATTTCAATTACAAGATATAATATGTATAGTTTTAGAGGTACGGTGATCATAGACGGATAAACGGACTTCTTAAAATTGAAGCTTGGCCCTTTACGAGCGGATTCTTTTTGTTTGAACTTTGAAATCAAGTAACTTTGCATTCAGGGTGTCACTTGCAGATATATCCATAAACCGCTATTAAAGGATTAAACACTGCTCTATTCTAATCCTTTTTCAGGCTTTAAGTTCTTTAGACAAGTTTTTTGTTAGTAAATGTTCTATCCAAAGATATTTGGTCCACATTATAATATCCAATGATATAAACTAAATAGCAAATTTATATAAATGGATTAAACCACATTCGCCTAGGGAACATTCCGACCTGTGTGAATTGATTGCTTATAGAATACAAAAATAAAATCCAGGATAGAGTGCAATTAAAAGTGTATTGTATCCTATTTAATTTTTGAATTTCTTATAGATCATATATTAAATGAAATATGTGATTTTTTTTTGGTTTGGTTCTGAGCCTTTATTTTGTTATTGAAGAATACAGTATACAATTAAGTAAAATACTGGCATAACAAAAATAAACAAATTATTAAATAGAAAATAATTCTAAAACAAAGAGTGGGAAATGAGAATTCCAGTCCTGAAAAGCAATTGTTAATTGATTTATAATGTGTAATTAATTATTTTTTAAGACAGCCTGTAGGTAAAAAATTTTAAAACACAGTTATCAATCCTACTTTACTGTTACTTTAGGGAAAATGGTAAGTTTTTGGCAGTACTTTAGAAGTAAGCACAGAAGACTGGAGGGTAAAGGATAAAAGAGAGAAAGGTTTTTGCTAGCGCAGTCAAATGAAATGATTTTGATGTTTCTGCTCTTTTACCAAAGGGCTTGTTGGTGAAAAAGACTCCCCGCCAAGAGTAAAGCCATTTCCCGCTCGAATTTCTTAAGCCAAGTTGTATTTCGTTCTGGGAAAAGTAGAATGGGGAAATGCAGATTTTCCGAATCTGGAGTTTGTTATTATTAGAATCAACCTTTTAAATTCCTGGTTTTATTCCGGAGATGACAGAAGATTTCGAAAAAGCAACTGCTCAGGCTTTCATTTCCTCGAGTTTGATCTCACAACGTTCGATACCACTTAACTTCCAAAGGTCAAAAGAGTTTGATTGAATTAGCAAGGTTGGATCATGTTTACTACTTGAAAGATACCATTAGTTTTTGAATAAAGGCAACAATATTATTAACCGGAACCTTTCAAGTCAAATGGAAGAGTTTAAAGCTATGATGACAGCGGAAAACGAATAAACGATTGATGTAATATAAGAAAATTCCATTTTTATATTTTGTAACTCACTAATGCCTTAGTGTTATTTTATTGTTACTGTCTTCAGGTTATTGGTTTGTTGTTAATTTGTTTTCTTTGTTGATTGTAATGTTATGATTTATTTTAAATCTGACTATTTTGTCACTCAAATACTTTTCTGCCAAAAACGATTTATTAATATCTAAGCAATGTTTTTTAGCTTATTTTCCCAGGTTAAAAGTACTTTTCAAGTGAACTTCTTGTAATCAGTATCTGTGTTCGTGTTTGTCTAATGAACAGGTGAATAGATCTTGCAGAAACGTAGTATGCCTGTTTTACTGGTAGCTTTAACATTTCAATTTGTGTGTGTGTTAGTTAATGTATGATAACGAATTTAGTTAAGGAAGATGAAAGAGATTTCTTGTCCTCAGTTATTCAACCTGAAGTTTTCTATTAAAGAAGATGAAATATCGTTGTTGTTATTAAAGAAGACATTTTAGAAGTATTGTGTACTTTTAAGTTTATTTAGTTCGTGCTCTGTGCTGATACGCAGTGTTTCCCGTCTCATGAATCACATTTAATTAATCAAATTATGTTGAAATTGAAAAGGATGTTCATTTTCTTTCCTTTAATTCTTACATATTAAAATTGAGACTAAATTCCTTCCAAAACAATTTACGATAATAGATTTTTCTTTTCCATAACTTTCTTGCATTATTGTTTCATACAGTGTAGTATTTCATACGTTGTTGTGAATCAATTAAAGTTTTTAAAACTAATTAAAATAATTAACAGAAACCTTTTTATTTATTTTGCTAAAATACCTTCAGACTCGTCAAATCTTGTCTTCAAATCCATCCTCCCTACAATGAAATGAACCCGACTTATTCTGTTAGAATTCCTTTCAATCCTGTCTCTTACCATTACTAGTTCTATCAGAAGGCCGAAATGACAAATGATCTTCAGCTAATTTACAAAAGGGTTTAACGGGAGGTGAAATTAGTTTTGAAAGCACAGAAACCTATCTCTTCTTCAAAAGTAGTAGTTTATTAGTTTTGCATCTGCAAATAGCAAAGCAAATGGACTCAGGAATATTTTAAGACTATTAGAACTATTCTGAACAGAAGCAAAAATTTATATCAATAATTGTATTTTTTTTTCTTAAAAACTTAATTTGTGGAAAATAAATTAAAATCAGAGTTTTGAGTTATTTTAGCAATATATTTTTAAAATAAATGTCAGAAGCAGAAAGTTACCTAAATTGTAAACGTAACGTAAACTAACCCCTCCCCCTTGGCCGCGCGGTTGGCGTTGTCGCTGTGACATCGGCCTCTCACCTCTGAGTTCCGGGGTTCGGTTCTCATATGGGTTTTGTGATGGTGGACAATCCGCGCTGGGCAGGTTTTCTCTGGGTTCTCCCGTTTCCCCTGCACTTCTCCCACCATACTTTCTCAGTCTTTCTCTCCTTCTTTCCGTTGGTTAGTTTAATAGACCTCCGGTCGCAGTGCTTGGCTTCTCTGTCACCCACATTCACTACATAAACATAAACATACCCCCCGCCCTTTCTAGGTCTTGCCTATAGCGAATGTTCCAGTTGTTAGTACAAACTCAGGACTGAACAAAACACAAAAACACCTTCGCTTGCCGATAGTACTTCCGGAAAAAAACACCCGCCACTTCCTTGACAGGATAAGTAATTCTAAATTCACCTGGAGAAAAATTATTGTTTCATGATATGGGGACGGACGTTTATACAGTTGCCGGTAGATTATTTTCTCATTAGCGACCAATTTGGCAGCTATTGCGTTTGTCCTGTACGTCCGTTCGAACACGACTTACCATCGTGTTCAGAGGCCCAAACACCGTAGGAATGGGATATTTATGTCTGGCTATCAGGAAAAATACGGACAGAGTCGACTGTTTGTTTCCGCAAATCTGGAAATTTTTTGCTCAACAATTACTGACAATTACGACATTAAATTTAGAAATGCTATCCGGAAAAATATTCACTGTATAGTAGACACTCTAACCTAAAGCATCAACTCAATTTTCTGAACTTTCCAAACTCAATTTTTTTTAAGAAGGCACGGAAATGGCACCTCCAGAAAAACTAAACTAAAATCAAAATACACATAAAAATAAAATAAAAAATAAAATTCTTGTGCTGCCCTCTTGCAGCCTCAAAGAATTTTCTATGCGCAATTATAATAAGAAAAGCGCCTAAAAAGTGCATTAACACATTAAAAGTGTTTACAAGTGACATCCCAAAACAGCTGTTTCTCGCTTGATTGGCACTCCTGTTTTGGGATGTCACTTGTAAACACGATCTCATCCTTTTAGTGTGGCAATTTTTTTTCTTGAGTGCAAATAATATCGGCATACACTGGCCTTTAATTCTCTTGCTCTTCTCTCATTGTGTCGCACACACGGAGGGAGTGATAAGAAATACTTAACAATAATTTGAATGTAGTCCCTGTGGCCTTTAGGATAAGACGTCTGATTTCGGAGCAGCAGGTACGATTTCTGTCGCTGACGTATCATTGTAAAAATTATTTTTTCATTTTTTTTTTTCCTTCATCGTATTTGAAATTGATTATGCACACGTTCAATGTCCGCGTGGGTTAATGGGTCGCCCTTAATTTTATGCTTTACCACAAATTTTTTTTACTTGTTTTTATTTAACTGCCAACGCATCTCACTAATAATAATACAAAATTTATTAAAATGAATTTACTGGTCAAAAAGTGAGGAATCTATGGTTGTACATTCTAACGGCCCATTGAAGATTGTTCTTCCTTTGTAACAAGGTATTAAGCAATCATTCTAAAACGTTTTATTGATTTTCTGTAAGATGTGGGATTGGTATTGATCATGGAAAGAAGTAAATTGTATTTCGGCTTTTAAAATCTGACAGCCCATTCAAATATTTCAGGCCAGATATGCTTCGGGATTCTGAATATTTCGAATTTCAGAACGGAAGTAGAGAATTAATTTGGTAATTGAAATGGTGAAATAAATGTGCAATATAATTACTTCAGTAAAATTACTTGTAAGAAAAACATTTAATAATATTTCAAACATTTTCTTAACAGCCTAACCTACATACCGAATATAAACGGGTTCGATCGGGTTTCCTTTACTGCATGTGTTCCATCTTTTGATTACATCGTTACATCTTGCATAAGAACTTAGGTGAGACAATGCATTAGTCCCACTCCCTTTCCTCTTAAACATATTCCCAGTTCATCAGTGTCACTATCATCATCAGCTATGATTCGGCTATTCTTATAATTATATTCTTATATCTAACATGCTCAGTACTACTTCGAAACATACTTGAGGTCGACAATCCAAGACAGACTTCATTTTTTGGCTATACTACTTCAGAGTGACGAAGAAAAACATCTAAATTATTAGATGAAGTGTTATGAACCTCATTAAATATCTTTATTTATATTTTGGATGATACACCATAAGGAAGGGAAATTTCAAATCTTTATAATGAATGATTAAAACAAAAAAAGTTGATTTTCAGATTTCTCGGATTTTGGTTAAGGGAATAATGGATCTATAAAAATTATTACATCTTCAAAATTTTAGCTGTCTTTTTATTAGCAAGTGCTAAGATGGGGAGGTTATATCCTTTGAATTTTTTAAAGGATAATAGCTCCCAAAATTTCTTTAAAAACCTTGAGTGACACTTAGAGAGATTTCTACGTTTATTAGTGTTAGTTGTATGATACCATCCGTGCTTTTCGTCTTTCTTCTCTTGTGAATCCGTCGGACTGGTATAGTGCCATTTCAGAGCACCGTTGAGAGAGTAGGTGATCAAAACTCCACCTCCTGCTGATTTCCAGATTCTTTCCTCTTTCAGTGACGCGAACCAGCTGTTCAGGCGAGAGTCACGTGGCAGAAAATCGTTAGGACAGCGGGGGGGCCTTCGGAGGGAAACAAATGACAACTGAACAGTTTCGCACGGACCTTCCCATACACGGTAGTTGCAACTACTGGGGATAGTCAGCTTTTTTTTGTTGACAGTAGTGATCGACAATGTTTATCGATCCTGGTTTGTTTGTTTTTTATTATTACTATTCAATTCCTGTAGCAAGTAGTTTCAATTGCTTTACTTTGCCTCTTAAGTGAGCCGAAAAATGAAATATAAATCAACTCAATAACACGGTTTGAAGATCTAAGCTGCTAAATTATATGAAATCATAAAAAAAAAAAAAAAAATAAACAAAACCTTTAAGTTTAATTTTATGTTCAACGAATGAGTTCGTTTCTTCAAGCATATTTCAATCTTCAATGATCTTCTTTTTCCATCTCAAATATGTTAATCAAATATGAAAAACTCTTCAACATATCACACTAATATTTAAAAGGTTTATTAAATACTGAAGACAAATTTTCAGGAATTGTACACATCCTCTTTATCAAGCCATGAAGCAAAAAATTATAATAAATTAACAAATAAAAACGGATAGAATAACATAACAAAATTCAAAGGCATGAAACATTAACAAATTCAATTGTTGTTACAATAATAAGTTAATGCAAATAAATGTCAATTGTATTAATAAAAATTAACAATAATTACAAATTAATCAATCAAATCTATTATTAATAATTTAAAACTTCAAAAGTTGCTAATTTTTTTACATCAAAACTTATATGATCCTTAATTAGCATAATAATATTAGGATCTATGAAGGCTCCTTCGTATCTATTGAAGTTTTTACTTTTAGAATTTTTAATGATGCAACTTTCTAAAAATTCAATTAGCAGCATGGAAGATTATCATATTATTTAGAGTTTTGATTATTTTATTTTGGTGTCTCTCCAAAAGGTTTAAGTTTCTTGAAATATTCCTCGACTGTTGTTTTTTATTTTCCTATCTTATTCTGTTTTATTATTGTTGAATCTGTAATATACAGGAAGTACTTTTTCAATTTGGCTGATCAATTTTCGACTATCATTTATGTCAAATTCACAGTAAACTTTGTTTTCCTTTAATCTATACATTTACTTTAGTAATAACTTTATTTGTACGAAACAGGCGCTGAATGCCTGCTTCGTTTTAAATCCATTTCTGTTTATTTAATCTATAATCTTTAAGCTTTTTCGGATATTCCCAAATTTCCATAATCCATTTGGTCAATTTTTTAATCTCGCTGTTTAACTTTTCCAAAATAGTTTGTTGATTTTTGCATTATTTTGTGTTTTAAGGCTTTTCTAACATTAAGTCGGTCGTTTTATGTTGTGAAGTAAATCTACTGTAATATAATATTTTCCTTCGAGTTTTTTTAAATCCGTTAACGTTTTTCGTTTTCCCAATGATGGAGTGTTAGTTTGATTGGAGGAGGTATTACCTTGTGTTTCTTAGATATCACATTAAAATAATATCAGGGTAGTTTGTGCCCAAGTTTCCTTATTCTGTCCTCTTCACTACATCAGTAAAAGAAATCCCTCTTTATCCAGTTTATCTGGATTTCACCACTGTACTTCAAATACTTCTACTACAAAGTCCATTTTTTTTTAAAAATTCCGAGATACTTTTTATTCTTATTCTACTGTGGTAGTTTAAATCTTGATCCTTAAAAAGCACCATTCTGATTACAGGACTAAACCATTTACAGTTGGAAAAATGGACTTTCTCATAATGTACTTTTTAACAGTTTCTCTTTTTGATAAACGAGCGAGAAATTATTTAAAACATTGTAGATTCTTTTAATAATATATATCTTTTGCCATATACAAAACCCCTATCATCCGTTTTCTCGGTAATGACAGGACACACGTTCTTCGCGTGAAAATTTTCATTACCAAATAATATCCAAAGAATGGAATGGTGGCACTGTGAGTGTCCGGTAGAAACTAGAAATGGGTATTCTGGGTCAACTTTGAAATTTCAAATTAGAACACAAGTCATGTGTGGTATCATTGGATAAACCTTTGGAAAAGAAACTACTTTTACTAAAACTGTTTTACAAATAGCTTTTGTAAAAGTTGTTTCTTTTCCAAGGATCTATCGAACGACACCACACATGACCTATGTTCTAATTTGAAATTCCAAAGCTGACCCCGATTACCTCCACTTCCGGTTTCTACCGGACATCAACAAAGCCACCATTCGATTCCTTAGTTACTATTTGTTCACGAAAATTTTCATGGGAACAACCCGTACCCTGTGGTTTCCGAGAAAAAAGGGTGATACGGGTGCTATGAGTCACCCTGTATACATACTGTGCAGATATTGACCCAAAAATATGATCCTTTAACATAAATCAAGTATTAGTAAATTATAATTAAAAAAAA
The DNA here is from genome assembly GCA_023159025.1 of Thereuonema tuberculata. Taxonomy (NCBI): domain Eukaryota; kingdom Metazoa; phylum Arthropoda; class Chilopoda; order Scutigeromorpha; family Scutigeridae; genus Thereuonema; species Thereuonema tuberculata. Next base: position 23,870,778 of record JAFIDM010009631.1, on the reverse strand, counting down.
TTAAATTAAATTAAGATTTGTTTCAGTTAGTCTCAATTTAATAATTAATTTGATAATGGATACAATTTTCTGATAATGACGACTACTTTTATTCTTTTTACAATCCATAATCAATAAAATAGAATGTTTGAAGTTGAGATGGGTAAATGTCAGACTGGCCCTTCGACTTCGAATTACGAGAGGCAGTGATTACGAGAGGCTCGTATGTTCCGTGAGGCCGATGATTGAAGGAGCCTTTACTTTCGAGTGGGATGTTTTAACTTTTAAAAGAATATGAAGTTGTATATCAGGTGGGCTGCTATACGTCTAAAACTCGACTTTCACTAAAAAAAAAAAAAAAATCTTCAAGAGATATTGAAAACAGTATATCAGGTGATCCATAAAGTACTGGAAAGTACTGGTGGTTTTCACCGCCCCATATCTTTTAAACTACTACTCATAAGAATCTGAAACTTTTTATATAAAATCGTCAAACGTATATGAGTTATATTTTCATGTTATTATTTATTCATTATTATTGAAATTCATTTTATTTGCGTTGAAACACCCCCAATATATCGTATATTTAAATAACTGTCGTGATGTTGTTTAAACTCTAAAAGTCTGGATCCAATATTCAAATGATACAGAAACCTAATTAGGAAAATTTAATCTAAACACTTTTGTTGTTAATTCTTTTGTTTAATTAAAAAAAAAACTGTAGTTTTGAAAATGAATTCGACTTTTTAGGGAGAAAGTCGAATAATTTTTTTTTGATAATAATTTCGATATATTGGGGGTGTTTGAACGCAAATAAAATGAATTTCAATAATAATGAATAAATAATAACATGAAAATATAACTCTTATATGTTTGACGATTTTATATAAAAAGTTTGAGATTTTTATGAGCAGTAGTTTAAAAGATATGGGGCGTTGAAAACCACCTGTACTTTCCAGCACTTAATGAATTACACGGTATTATACTGAAATAATACTTTACACTATAAAATTTATTTTTCAGTAATTTAAATTTTGAATATAACAAACGGCAAACTTGAAGACCAACTTGACATAGCTTAATTCCCTGATTCATTAATAAATGCTGCTAATTTAAATCAAACTGTGTTACAAAGATTGGCATTGTTAAAAAATTAGCTCTATATTTTCCTCTTTAACTTTGTAGCCTGTAACTGAAAAACTCAAATTATACATACAGAGAAGAAAACTGCGATTTTTTTAAGTCGAATAAATCTGTCATTTTATTGATATGGTAGTAACTATAATTTAAAGATATATTTTATTCATAAAATTATGAAGATGATGTGGTAAAAGAAAAAAAAATCCTTCATCGAACTTCATTTCAAGATTCATTTTATCAGCGAAGAATTTTTCTTTAACCAAGTCCTTCTTATAATTTAATGAATTCTCATATTTGCGTAGGAAAGAAATTCAAATCTCTCTGGAGACCTGCTTTTTCTGAAGAGCTTTTAGAAAGGAAATGAAGGATTTGTGGTCTTTTCAGATCTTCCAACACATGGATGATCTTCTTAGATGAAACAGGTGGAAAGTCCCCTTTGAAGTTCCCGAAGCTTCGTTCTTTGGCAAAGAGAAAAGTCTTTTGACGTGAAGCGAGACCATCTGCTAATTTTATCTACGCATTTTCAATATTTTTTTTTTGTGTGTGTGGGGGCATTGATAGTAAAAAGAGTGTCGATGGTATATATTTGTAAGTTGAAGAAAATTTCTTTGGTATCATCATTGCTATTCATGTAGGAAAAGCAGCACTGCAGTTCAAACCTCTGAATCCAAGTTTTTGAGAAGAACATTCAATTAAAGCACAAGAAAAACGAAAGTTCATAAACGAACAGTTTAACATGCCACAAAAGTAATACAAAATAATAAAGAAATAACACAAAACCTAAAAACATCTGAGCTTTCATTGGTGGAAGTCTGGGACGGCCGTTTCGTCCTTTTTGTGGACTCGTCAGCCAGACCCACTCCACGACGAATAGTTCCCGTACTATTTGAGTGTTTCGTCGGGGAGTGGGTTTGGCTGACGAGTCAACAAAAAGGACGAAACGGCCGTCCCAGACTCTAAGCGATGAAAGCTCAGATGTTTTAAGTTTTGTGTCATCATTATTATTTTGTAAAAAAGAATTTTAATTGTTATATTTATAAATATTAAAGAAATACTGAATATAATATAATAAAAGCAGCAACGCTAAAGTTGCTGTTCTTGTTTATTAAATTATACCTAAGAATATTATCATATAGGAAAGAACTGATAAATTTCCAATAGATTTTACTAATTAATCAGTCAATCAAAAAATGAGTAAAAATATTATTGCAGTAATTTAATATTATATTCAATTATATATCAATAAAAAAAAACACAACTGAACACTAAATATGCTTTCGCGCACTGAGCCAACATCAACGGGAATCCTGAACAGCTGTTTCATCCTTATTAGGAATCATCAGCAGAATTTACCCTTAATATTTGGCTCAAGTTGCGCGGAAGCATATTAACTGTTCATTTGTGTGTTTTTTTTCTTGATTTATGAATTATTATGGACGTTAAACTTTGCTTTTCATTATATTTAATTATTTTTTCTTAATATTCTAATAAGTTTCCCTAATTTTTATCTTCTTTTGACTTTACTATTAAGAGAATTTTTTTTAATGAAAACATCTTTTGTTTAATGTAAACACACACAAAATAAAGAAAACCATTCAGAAAAACCTCCATGAAACTTCATACTTTCTTCTCCCTAACTTATTACAATATTTCGTGCGGATAAACACCGATCTTCTTCAGCTTTATGAAGTGGAAAAGCTAACACATCGTTAACTACATCACAGAATTCGTTAAATTTAAAACCAAATGAACAATAACCTCATTAGTGATGTAGTTAAGGTTGTGAAAGGCTCATCTTTTCCACATCGTGACCCTGAAGAATATCAGTATTTATCCAATTGAAATATTGTAATAAAGTTAGGAACAAGAAAGTATGAAGTTGCATGGAGTTCTTTGAATTTTTTGTTTACTTTAAATTGTTTTATGGCCGCATGGTAGCTTTACAAAATTTCTTTAATTTCCTATAAATAATCCACGAAATGAGCTTCGTATCCTTCGGCTTTCAATATTAATCAGTCCTACTGATACAATTGTACTTTTAAATAAACAGAAATAAATTGTCTGTAGTCTATTATTGGTGACTTAGTATTATAACCATTAAACTCTCCTTTAATATTCATATTCCACAATTGTAGGCTGTAAACTATTTATTTGTGGGCCCGGTAGCCGAGTGGGTAAGGGCGCTTGGCTGCGGGTTGGAGGTAACGGGTTCGATTCCCGGCCTCGGCGGAGGACGGGAATTTTTCCACGCTTCTTTCTCCTCCAAACGGGCCCTAGGGTCTACCCAGCCCTCTATAGAATGGGTACCGGGTTTCTTTCCCGGGAGTTAAAGGCGGGCGAGCGACGGGCCGACCCCCCGTCCTCAACTTTGTCCCGTAGATTCTGAACACTGGAGCCTACCCTCCAGTTGCATTGCGCGGTCCTCTGGGCCTGATCGCAACTTTAACTTTAACTTAAACTATTTATTTAATTAGTCATTCCTTGATAACGCACTTGATATGTAGCGTCATTTGTCAATTTTTAGGATTCTGAGACAAAGGGCAGAAATTATGAACTATTTGGCGGAAGAATCGTTGCAAGGGTCTACCATAGAAGGCAGTTCATGTTGTACCCGCAGAAACAGACAAAACACAGTAGGCCTACAAGAAAATCATGGATTCGAACCCAGGTTCAAAGCGTATGAGCCTCGTGGAAGGATATTGGCTTTACCAGGAGACTGTGCTGGAACATCGCAAAGTAGTGGTTTCCATGTAATATTTTATAGATCTCAGTACATAATGATTCAAAAGTCTCAATCATAATCTAATCATTACTAAATCAGAAAATTTGTAGTCCTTTTTAATTTCGGCATTTGTTAGAAATAAAAGTCGTGGAATTCAAATTCCAGTTGATTATTATATACTAGCCGGGTACCGTCGCTTCGCTCCGGAACCCTTGCATCTATAACATTAAAAAAAAAAACTAACATTAAAAAAAAAAACTTTATTTATTTCGCAAATTAATATTGAGAATTGGAGAATATACGACTTCCCAGCCCGTTGTGGCCTTCTCCACTTAACTCAGGTGTATTGCGGGTTGGCGCCACACACCTGGGGTTCCCGCCGTTCACTTCATCGTCAGTTTGCAAGATTATTCCCTATCCCCTAAGAATTTCGAAAAATCCGGCCTTATTCATTGTCTACATCATAAAGGAAACCTCTGTGCAAAATTTCAGCTTTCTAGGTCCAAGGGTTTGGGGTGAGCGTTGATGAGTCAGTGAGTGAGTGAGTCAGGACTTTTCTTTTTATACATGTAGATTTTCATGAATTTTGTTTTGTTAACATCATTGATTAGTTCTTTATAGATTATATTTGGATGTGTTATTTTCTCATTTTTAACTGTTATCCGATTCGTTCTTTACATATTATTCCTGGTGTTTTGATATCATGTTTATTTATGAAAATATGATCTACATTTGTTTTCGTATTTCCATAAATTGTACAGTTGTTTCTTGTTGTTCCGTAAAGATGATTTTTGAAACCATTATTGCACATAAGTTTCACGCATTTCTGCATTGTTTTTATTCATTTTGAAAATATCTATATTTACGTCACCAATCAGTATAGTTGGACAGTTGTTTAATATCTTTTCATTTCTTATGAATAGATTCTCTATTTTATTAACATTTTAGTAATTTGTAATTTAACATTTTGCTTACAGAATGACAGACAGAATAACGTTTTTATAATATATAATAATAATAGCCGGGTATCGTCGCTTCGCTCCGGAACCCTTGCATATATAGCATTAAGAAAACAAACTTTATTTATTTAGCAAATTAATGTTGCGATCGTCGGAGAATATACAACTTCCCAGCCCGTTGTGGCTTCTCCGAATAACTCGGATGTATTGCGGGTCGGCGTCACACACCAAAAATTCACATTTTTGCATGTATCTTGCAAACGCTGAAGCGTTTGTGAATAAGTGATACATCGTTCTATAGAACTTTCAAATACCAACATTTTCTCAATTTAATGTTGTCTTCTATCTTTTATACTTTTCGTTTAAATTGAGAAAAAGTCAAAATTTGACCCTTTAAAAGGCGCCATCTTGGAAACCAAAAACTTTTATCGAAAGATTTTTGTAGCATTTTGTTTGTCTTAAAAAGATCTACATTTTATCCATTTACATAACCAATCTATCTCTTATAGTTTGGTCACAAAATTGGAAAAACGTAAAGTCTTATGACAGACAAAATAACGCTTTTATAATATATAATAAAATCTGAACGTCAAATAATGCTAGCAAAGAATACTCCAAGTGTCGACGCCTCTGGAAAATTCAAATTTACTACAAGACTTTGAAGTCTTAAAGTACGAACCTACACACAAGAGATTACTAGAGAGATTAAAAAATATAATAATCCTCAATATGACCGATAATAATTCTATGTAGTGCACCCGAATATATTTGTCTCTCAAATAGCGCTAGATTACAAGTCTATTTGAACTTACAGGAATATAAGTATATAATTCACACCTTTTTAATTGAAAGTTCACTGTTTTATTTAAAGCTTAATCATCATTAAGCTTCTTAATTTCTTCATAATTTAAGCTCCAAAGGGAATGGCTCGCAATAAATAAACAAAATGATATATTGGAGATTTTAGTAAGATAAGGAGCCTGAGGACAGAAAAGAACACTGAAAACATGTTTAACTAAATGGTCCAATTGAAAATGTAGACATAACAATTGTCATTCCATTTCTTAGACAGAGACATCAAGGTTTGTGTTGTTTCGTTCTGTGAGTTATGGAGAAACCTATTGAGATATAGTCAGCAAATATCATACATATCTTATCGTATTTTATTATTTTAGAAATGTATCTAGGAAACTGGGTGACTAGCAGACTGATTATTGGGTCAATCCATATCAAACGGTCCAGAAAACATTAAATTGGTTGCTCGCCCATTTTTTAAAAAATTGATTTTTTTACTGTTGTTACCCCTATGCATGAGTACTTCAAAACAGGTATTTTTTTTTATTTGATTTTGTTTAAAAATGGCGTCCATTTTTGTTTTAGGGTTTCCGGCATTTTTGGCCTTTGCAGACAGTTGCGGTAATTTTGATAACTCAGCAAAGAAAAATGATAGAAAGCTGCGGTAAAAAATATTCTTTTTAGCACATTCTAAGCTACAGTTTGTGTCCTATACCTTTTTATCATATCTCTAACACGAATGTCTGAAATTTAGAACCGAAACTGATATTCGCTTTTGAACAAAAATCAAAGTTCCGGGTTTTTTTTGAGCAGGAAGGAATAAATAGCAAAGCTATAAATTTTTTTTGAGAAAAGACATACATCCAAAGATTTAGCAAAAAATATTTCAGCTGTTACTGGCTTCCTAATTTTGTTATAGCGCTTTAAAAATGCTCTTTTTTCATTTTTTTCAAAGTTTGAACCCCAATATCTCTGGTGGGGGACCTAATAAAAATTTGATATTTACAGTATAAAGAGAACTTTATGAGAAGTATCTGTGAAAAAAGTTTCGAGGTTGATATTTATGTTTAATTTTTGAGTAAGATACCTGAATTAGATACATAGATATCTAACTCAAAAATCAAACTCAAATATCAACCTCAAAATTTTTTTAACAGATACCTCTCATAAAGTTCTCTTTATACTGTAAATATCAAATTTTTATTATGTCCCCCACTAGAGATATTGGGGCTGAAACATTGAAAAAAATGAAAAATAGAGCATTTTTAAAGCGCTATAACTAAATTAGGAAGCCAGTAACAGAGCTGAAATATTTTTTACTAAACCTTCGGATGTATATCTTTTCACACAAAAAATTTATAGCTTTGCTATTTCATTCCTTCCTGCTCAAAAAAAAAACCCGGAACTTTGATTTTTGTTCAAAAGCGAATATCAGTTTCGGTTCTAAATTTAATCCATTTGTGTTAGAAATTTGGTAAAAAGGTATAGGACATAAAATGTAGCTTAGAATGTGCTAAAAATAATATTTTTTACCACAGCTTTCTATCATTTTTCTTCGCTGAGTTATCAAAATTACCGCAACTGTCTGCAAAGGCCAAAAATGCCGGAAACCCTAAAACAAAAATGGACGCCATTTTTAAACGAAATCAAATAATAAAAAAATATTGCCTGTTTTGAAGTACTCATGAATAGGGGTAACAACAGTAAAAAAAATCAATTTTTTTAAAAAGGGTCGAGCAACCAGTGCTGGACCGTTTGGTATGGATTGACCCTATTTTAAATACAAGCCTTTTACTGATTTATCTGAAATGGTATCTATTGGTAAACATCTCAGGGAACTAATGACAGAGTTAATGTAGCCTTAGGGATGCCGAATAGGATGCACGTCGACGATCGAATCAAGACTATTTTGAGGGATTTAAGTGCAGGAGAGGAGGGTGGTTCTTAGAGAAAAGCATCTTTTCAAATATGAAGAACAGGATTATTCAGACCACTACAAGGCAAATGAACTACGACCCGTGTTTTATATGTATTTCCTAAGTGTTCAGAATTTCTACAACTTTCAGTGTGTTGAAGTGCCGATATTTTATTTCATTAAAATGTTTATTATTTAAGTAAAAACTATTTCTCGAATCATGAATAAAACAACACGATAATAACAAATAAGTTAATGCTATTTTTCGTTGTTGTAGGAAATTTTCGTGACCGAATTTGGCAGGAACCGGAATAAAAGAAAGACGGAAGTTTATTTGAAAACAAATTCGTAAAGTTACAAAAGCCAAAAAAAAATGAGAGTTGAAATATGGTTTAAATTCTATTACTATATTATATCATTATAAAATTTATTTAATTTTCTGTTTATGAACACTATTTCTTCAGCTACTTAAATTTATTAGTAGTCTCATTCAAATTATATTTTTTTTCTTGTAATATAGCGGATATAATTTTTATTAATGTTACCGAAATAAATATAATGTACTTCAAGAAATATTTCAATTGCTTTTCGTAGAAATGCAATCAATAGACATGGGATTTTACTATCATTAAAACCAAACATAATTGAAAAAACAACTGTCTTTTTAACAATGTTTCGTTCGTCTTACTTTATTGACATTAGATAGTGGTACATCAATTATACCTTGTTTTTAATTTTTTTTTGGTGAGTTATTAGTATCTTAATAATTCATTATAACTTCTTTCAAAATACTGCTGAAAATCTCCACAATCATTCAGAATTTTAAATATCGTAATGCTATGCAATTGAATACTGATGCTGAGATTAGCTCATTTTTTCCATGGAGTTAAATGTTTTCGGGTTCTACGAAAAACACCAAGAATCTGACATTATAAATTGATACGAAGTATTTGGTCAGGAACTAAAAGAATAGAGTAAATAAATAATAAAATAAATAAAAATTCAGTTATTATCAAAGTGCAACTTAGTAAAGATGTCAAAATGTCTATTTAACTTCCACGTTCTAAGATACAATACCTTTTTGCTTTGGCCAATGTTTTGTAAGCCTTCAATTGTACCAATCCTTTGGTTTCTTACAGATTCAGACCTCCTTATCTTGCAAAAAAAAAGTAAAATACTGTTTGCAAACAGAATCACAATTTAACCGATCCTGTTTTCCAAAAAGAGGCAAAATAAGCAAAAATGTAAGATGCATTAGAAAATATATTATTGAACAACATGTCTAGCCAGGATTGCTTAGTTCGAACAATTTTTCTTTTTTGGTAAAAGGAAAGACATGTCACTTCTCATAAACTATACAAACTATAATTCTCATAAACTATACAATAATTATAATTCAATTCTCTGCTTTCCCATTATGGATGTCTCAAGAAGATAATCGCAGTCAGAATTTCAGTTCGGGGGTGGGGACTTAATGTGACTTTTTCTGCAAATTCCTCCAACCAAATAAATAAAAAAATAAGCAGTCACAAATCATCTCGAGATATCTACGAAGTTTATTTAATACAATATCATATTCAGCACCCCCTCCCCAAATAAAAACAAACAAACTAATAGCAAGGTTCAGATACCTTCTCAGTGGGCTCGTAAAGCCCCTTAGCCCCCCCCCCCTCCTGTGACTGCACCATTCATCAAGAGGAATATGAGTTACAAAAATAATGAGGAAAAAAACCAGCAAAGAATGAAAATAAACATTTAAAATGGATTGTTTCTACACCAGATTCAACAATTTTATAACTTACATTATTAAATAAATTCTACTATTTGAGATAGCGTGGAAAAGCTCTTCAAAAGTATAAAACATACAATCCTATCCGTGGGATTTACTTTTAAGTTGTGTAAGAGACTATTAAGGAACAAAAGTGTTTTAAACTATCTTCAGGGAAAACTCAACTGGGTAAGTTGAGATTAGGTGTAAGATTACTTAATTGGCGCTCTCGTTGTTTGGCATCCATTAAGATAAGTCGGGTTGTGGCCGATGTCCCCAGACGCCGGCTAATTGAGTCGTGATAAATTAGGCTTAATGGGGGACCTTCATTCGGAAGATGGAACATGAAAGATTCCTGACACAATCGACTTTATCTCTCCATCTCAGTCTATATTGGTTATGGCTCTTGTCATCGTTATTAATTTCATAGGATAACCATCGGTGCTTCATTAAATCTCAGTTGGAAAACATCAGTGGCACCTGGTGGGTAATTTCTGCGTTAAACAAACACATTGATCTTTGCCCAGACAATGTGGAGTTGGAATGAGTTCTAAATAAACACGGTTTAAAAGGAAAGGAAGATCGGTACGATATAAGGTGACCAAAATTGGGTACATAGAGACAAAATATGAAAATTCTACAGACGAATTACTTAAATACCACCACGTATCCCTTAGATTTCTACCTTCACTGTTTTAAAATTTTCTGTTCTGTGATTGGGGGAAAATAAATTAAGATTTATTTAAATAAAAGAAAAGAGAGATGATAGTGAAGAGCCTCCACACTTTTTAGTCAAAATTACAATAAAATATGCACCCTGCTAATAGCGTTCAGAGTGCTGGCTGGACATCGAAAGGGGAATGGTGACAGACAGGAAAACACAGGTATAAGTAGGACAATAGGAACCAATGAGAAAGTAAATAGTGGCAGGTCGGTGTGGGATCACCAATGATACGGGGGGGGAAAGCAGAAAAAGCAATAAGCAGAGACCTCAAGCGTTGATTACAAGAGGCAATCGATTGGAGCACATGGCAATGTTGATAAACAAAAGATTGTGTTGTAGCAAAGCACGAGGGGAATGTTATCGTAAATCCTTGAGACGGCGCTCAAAGCCGTATTTACAGATATTGTTCACAGAAATGTAATCATTATAACAAGAGCCTGTGGTTACAATAATTACCGATTCCTTGCACTTCTGGAGGAAATGGGAATTAACCCCAGCAAGTTCTATTGGATTCTGAAAGTTGATAGAATGTCCAGTGCTATTGACATGCACGGCTGTAGTATAAGTAAAGTCACTTTTTGCACATGCTCTGCGATGTTCGTTGAACCTATCAAAAAGGGGTCGCCGTGATTCGCCGATGTAACAACAATCGCTTTCAAAACAGACCAAAGCATAGATAGCACCTCTAACACGTTCTGTAAGGGTAGTGGATTTTAACGGGTTCCAAATTCTTTTTGTTATATTCCTGCATGAGGAAGTAACGATAATCCGATATTGTCTTAAAAGCTTAGACACAACTAAATATATATTTGGATCATAGTCAATAGAGATGTATCGTTTAATGACTGGGAAACACTGTTCAGCTTTAAATTGTTGTATAACTTAATCAGTGTAGACCGCACATGTGTGGAGATGAACAGTGGCGGGATAATCATTTGCACTTAAGTAATTGTAGATAAAGTCCAGTTCATCATTAAATTAATCGATTAAATTGAAAACATTAATCATGAAGTTTGTAGGGCAAAATGAGTGAAAATTCAGGGTAATGCCTGAATGTATCGGCTTGCGGAAAACCTCAGTAGCAAAGTGATCTGCTGAAGCAATAATTTGGACGTCGAGAAGGGGAATGGAGCCTTGAACATCATTTTCCATATCCAATGTGATAGCTGGATCAATGCTATTAAATATGTTGAAAACTTGTATCTTGGCATTCTTGTCCGCATAGAGCAGGTGGTCATCCACATATCGAGTAAATGGGCATGAATGGGCATTCATCTAAAATGCAGTAAGCCTTGTCCTCGATGTAAATCATCGCCCATTCTGCCAACAATGCGGAGGCAGATAAAACCATAAAGAGACCCGAACGCTGCTGGTCCTGTTGTCCTATTTTTCTTTAGTCCTATTGGCGTATTTATCATTGGTTCTATTGTCCTAATTATACCTGTCTGTCACCATTCCCCTTTCGATGCCCAGTCAGCACTCTGGACGTTTAGCAGGGTGTATATTTTATTGTAATTTTATTTAATCTTTTTAGTCAAGTTTGGAGGCGCTTTACTATCATCTCATAATATTGCCCGCACGACAAATTATTTATTGTAAAAGAAAAGAGAATTAAGTTAATATATATGTTGTTCATAAAAGAACAATTGAAACATTATTTGCTTATAAATCCATAGTCAACAGGACTTTTGTAAGCTTTGTATTGGAACTTTTTTATTTGCTGCAAGATTGTAAATTCTTTGAGCTTTTTCATGAATTAAACCTTAGATAATATATTTTAGCATCATGTAACTAAATTAATACTATGTACTTTAATACCATATTCTACATGTCAAGTAAAACCCAGGACTAGTCATTCCAGGACGAGAAGATGGTGCAGCTCTTAGCGGCACAGTTCACAACAAGTTTAGCGGCCAGCTTTAAGTTGCATTGTCTCGTTCACGAAACAGATCAAAGTACTCAAAGAAGGTCAAGGTCATTTGCTAAATGATGCTAAAATTTTCACTTGCAATATGACTTATAATCAAGCCTTTCAATAAACAAATTCATTTATGTTCCTAGCAATGTATTCATTTTAATTTGCTATCAGTCATAGACGGGCAAATACTTCATCTAGACTAAAAGCCTAGATAGACTAAAAGCCCGTCATTGTTGCTATGAGTATATGCTAGTTCATAATAATAAAGAAGTGGATTTTGGGACTTTCCGGACGGATATTAGACATTTTTTTAATATTACTTATTACTAAAATGTTTCTTAGCAACTGTTATTGGATTTTATATTTCCTGCTTCTAACATTATCAAATCCAAGTAGAATCCTGACCTTTTATAGAAGTGTTGGGTTTAATGTAGTTTGGTTCTGAGGTGGAGTGGGACATGATACTGTAAAGATCCTTTTTTTTGAGGGATTGAGGGATGAAAAAATAGTAAGACTTAATAATAGAGATTATAGTGTAAAGCCTCCACAATTTACTAAAAAATGAACTTTAAATTACAATTAAAAATGCACCCTGCTAGTTGCGTCCATAGTGTGTCCAGAGTGGATATGATTCCCCTTCGGATGTCCAGTCAGCACTCTGGACGCAACTAGCAGGGTGCATTTTTAACTGTAATTTAAAGTTCATTTTTTAGTCAAGTGGGAGGCTCTACACTCTAATCTCAGAATATCGCCCGTACGTTAATCTTTTCATTATATAATAATAATAGTAATAATAATATTAATATTAATTAAAATGCATAAATAAATAAAGAATAAAAAAGACGAATTAAAATGTATCATAGATTGGTAGTAAAACCATAGATAGATAGATTGAAATGTGAATTAGAGAAAAGGACAAAGAGAAGAAATTAAAAGTAATAATAATCATAGAATGATAGTGAAACCATAGGGAGAAAGATTAAACTATGATATTAAAGGAAAGTGAACAAGAGGAAAGAGTTAATTGAATAAATAAATAAAATAAAATAAAATAAATAATAATTAATAGAAGTTGGATAAGTGATAATAATAATAGTAATAATAATAGTAAAAATGATAAAAAATAAATGAATATGCAAAGAACAAAAAGAATGAAGTAAAGAGTAATCATAGATTGGCAGTAAACCATAGAAAGATTGAAATGTGACAGAAAAGGACAAAAAGATGAAATTAGGAATCATCGTAGAATAGTAGTAAAACCGTAGGGAAACAGATTAAAATGTGACATGATGGAAAAGTGAGCAGAAGGAACACAGGAAATGATTAAATTGAAGAGAAAAAATATACATATATTACACACATAATGACTTTAACTGAATGTAAGCGGACACCCGTGGTTGGGACGCGGAGGCTCCTGAGGCACGTATTGATATGATGTCGGTCCCCTGTAGCGTAGATGACAGCCTGTACACGTCTGGGAAGACTTTCCACCAGGTTTTGATAGTGGTCGCAGGAACGGACTTCCAGGCAGCCATTTAGGTGAAGTGAGTCCGGCCGCGGAAGATGGGCGATGTGGGTGCCCACTAATCTGTGTTTTCTTTCGTCCCATAGATGTTCAGTGGGGTTGAGATCGGGGCTCTGAGACGGCCAGTCAAGTTGTAGAACATTTATGCCGTCAACCACGGACGCACAAGCTTCAATATGTATATGGGACAGTTATCCTGCTGGAAGAGAAACGTTGCCTCAGAGTTGGAAGGCAACGTTGTCCAGAATGACCTGATACACCGCAAAGTCCATGTTGCCCGTCAAACGAACTAAAGGACCCAGGCCAAACCTCGAGGAAAAACCCTACACCGTTATGCTGTCGCCACCGAACTTAACAGTTGGCACAATACAGTCGGATAAGAAGCGTTCGCCGGGCATCCGCCAAACCCACATGCAGCCATCGGACTGACAGATCGTGAAGCGAGATTCATCTCTCCACAGAACATTTTTCCACTCCTCCATAGACCAACGGCGGTGAGCTCTGCACCATTGCAACCGACTCTTTCGCATTGATGGCATAGATGTTTCGCTTGTGGAAACCCAAGTAGTTTAGCTCTCGGCGAACAGTCCTGCTGCTAGCGACAATGCCCGTATCAATTGAACATCAATGGAACATCAATGGAAAGTATCAATTGGAATGAAAAACAGAGTCAAGAAAGAAAGAAGCAGTATTCCTATTAAGTAGAATACTGAAAAATCATTATTTGTAACTCAAAAACCATCATTATTTGTAACTCAAGAACCACTCAAAAGTATCAATTGGGAAAAAAAAAAGAGTCCAAAAATAAAGAAGCACTATTTCTATTAGATAGATTACTGAAAAATCACTATTTGTAACTCAAAAAGCTAGAATCACATCAAAGTCAAAAAACTAACGATAAATATGCGGCTCATCAACCAAAATGAACGAGAGTGTCGATAACATCAATGGAATGATAAGTCTAAGAATACAAGGAGAGACTACAGAGCATACAAGTGCGAATAAAATTGACACTTCTGATAATCCACCACACGAACATCTCTATCTGCCCGAGTATCTGAATGCATTGAATCTCAGCGGTATTCCTCAGCATCGTTTGTCATTGAAGATTGGGTCTCCAATAATATTGTTGCGAAACATCAATCCTAAGTTTGCATACTGCAATGGAACTCAACTTAAATGCCGCTCATTCGATAATGATCTCATAGAAACCGAAATTATAACAGGAACTCACAAATGAGATTTTGTTTTCATCCATCCATAGGATGTCTATACAACCATGCGATAATCTACTTCCATTCACTTTCACAACAAAACAATTTCCGATCAGACCTTCTTATGCGATGTTTATCAATAAAGCTCAAGGACAAACTCTAAATAAAGTTGCCATATATTTGGAAAACGTTGTCTTCACTCACGTACAACTTTATGTCTTTGAGTCACAATTCAACAGAATTTGGTTATCTTCACTCTAAAGAATAGTCACAATCAATTTGTCGTGAAGAATTTCGTATACAAGCTATGATCTTCATTTATCATCGATATCAACTAACGTCCATCTGAACATCTCTTCTTCAAATATCTATATCGAACAATCTGATGGCCTAGATTAGTAGATAATTTTCACTATTTATAACTCAAAAACCACTGAAAAGTATCAATTGGAATTGGATAAAAAAGAAAAGAAAAAAAAAAGAATCACTTTTTTATTTCTATTAGGTAGAATACTGAAAAAATCACTATCTGTTACTCAAAAACAATCACTATTTATAACTCAAAAACCACTGTAAAGTATCAATGGAAATAAAAAAAAAGAGACTCAAGAAAGAAAGAAGCACTATTTCTATTAAGTAGAATACTGAAAACTCATACTTTTCAGTGGCTTTTGAGTTACAAATAGTATCTATATTACTAAAATCTTTTATTTCTCTGTCTGTCTGGTATTATTATTGTAATTTACAAAAATATAAATAATTTCTCCATGTTTTCTACTGGAATCGATCATGCAACCTTCTGCTCCGAATTTAGAGATCTTAGGCATTAGACCACAAGGATTACATTCAAATCTCTATAAAAAATAAAAATATATCATAGATATATGATTCACACGCTGATTCTAAAAGCAGTCGTGGATTGAGAGAATATAGACATCAAAAATTAAAATAAAAAAAACTTTTAAAAAATTTTAGTTTTAGTTTACTTGATGTAATTTGTGTGTGTGTTTTTTTAATAAATAAAAAGTTGCTTTCCGTTACATACGCGAGGCTTCCGGAGCGAAGCGACGGGTAGCCGACTAGTTACATCTTTAATTATATCTTTTGATTTATATGAATAATTTAGGTAGTTATCTTGTAAAACTTCTCTTCCTCCACGAGAGATCATGTGTTCACATTGAGTTTTACTCTCTGATTTACTATTTATCTAAATACTAATGAGGTTCTATATTCGGGTTTTTTTTTTATATATGTATGTATATATATACAGTATATAGATATGTGTGTGTTTATATGTAGTTATAACATATAGTATATATTTTTCTCTTCAATTTAATCTTTTCCTTTGTTCCTTCTGCTCACTTTTCCATCATGTCGTATTTTAATCTGTCTCTCTATGGTTTTACTACTATTCCACGATTATTCCCAATTTCATCTTTTTGTTCTTTTCTATGACATTTCAATCTTTCTATGGTTTACAGTGTCTTGGGTTTAAGCATCTCCCTATCAAATCCTTCTTGAAATGAATAAGACTGCTTCTTTCTTGGGGGTTCCATTTACACAAGGACATTAAAGAAGTTTAGAGAGATTCTGATTTCAAGTAGATATAGATCACCCACTTATCTTGGCCAAAGTGTCAATTGGAAATCTCAAACATTATGTAGAGAATTTCATAATTAAATATTATGAAATATAATAAATAAATAATAATTAAAAAAGGCTTGATACGAAATTTAAGATTAATTATTTTATTTTTGATTAAATTTGAATATTTAAGTTTGATGCCTACATCATCATCACGAGAAAGGCAATATAACGAAGGCAGGAGCGTCGATTTGATTAGTAAGAGAGGTATGCGAGAAGCGTTATCAGCGAGAGCTACGGGTAGCCGAAGAGAAGAGACCGCAAGTGCAGTCAAGCTTAGTGGAGAAGCTAAGAAGAAAGTTCGTGCAGCCGAACGAACTAAAGCCGCCACAGCAGTTGAAGCTATTGCAGTCGTTAGGCGGGCAAACCGAGTTCTACAGTTGAAGCAATTCCGAAGAACGTAAGGCATTGTGGGAGGAATCGACTCAGCTGAAGAGAAGGAGTC
Organism: Thereuonema tuberculata; assembly: GCA_023159025.1. Lineage (NCBI taxonomy): Eukaryota > Metazoa > Arthropoda > Chilopoda > Scutigeromorpha > Scutigeridae > Thereuonema > Thereuonema tuberculata. The sequence continues at coordinate 23,854,030 of JAFIDM010009631.1, read as the reverse complement.
ATGTGAACGCTGAAGTCAAGTGATTTGGAGTTTGCAACTTGCCGCAGTTCTCAATGCAAAAAGTTTTTCAGTTTGTCGAAATTAAGAGAAGAGTCTTCAAGCTGCAGCAAAATTATCGACGAGAGCTGAATAAAGACGTCCATTGCAACAAGCGTACCAAGGGAACAAGGTAACATTGGAAGATTTACAACAGTTTACGAATTACTACGAACTGCAAGTAAAGACATTTATTACCGGAAAGGAATTTTCCACAGTGCGGAAGAATAAGTTATTATTCGAGGTGAAATTAGTTAACGGAA
>JAFIDM010009631.1:23828392-23843051 GCA_023159025.1 Thereuonema tuberculata | reverse complement strand
TCATCGACAACACATTAAGTTAAACTACAAAGTCCCCGATTGAGCAAACGTCCAGAGATTCAAATACTGTACAATGATTTGCTTTTAATTGAGCTTTTTAACTATCGCACGTAACTGTTTCAAGAAAGAATAACGAAAATTGGATCAGAATATATTAATATATAATATACAGTTTTAATATATTAATGTATAATATATACAGTTTTAGCTTTCAGTATTAATGTATACAGACTAAACAGTTCACATTTAACCTACATTCCAGAAGGATTTTTTAACCCCTTTCAGCTAATCCATCCCCCGTGGCTTGATCTGATTAACATTAATTCAATTGAGGCAATTTAAGTAAATGATAAGGATTTAATTCTTTTTTTAGAAAAAAAATGTATTTCTTTTATTCAGCAGATATTATAATTTCATTATAAATGTAGACGTTTTTTACTATTTTCAAGTCTTAAAAAAAAAAAAAAGAGGAAAAATATTAAAAAAACAACAACCATACTTTCCTTAGAAAGTAGACTTCAAGTTCTTTCGCTTCTTGTTTTATTCCAAATAGTGAAATTTTAATATTGAAAGAATAATTTAATAATTAAATAACTTTTTTAATTCAATAATAACTATTTCGCTTCAACCACATTTGTTATCACATGATATTGATAATTCTGAACATTTATCATTATCTTTTGTATAAATAGCTTTCTAAATCATTTATTTCATATTATAACTGATAATTGTATCATCAATCATATGCCCTTCTTGTTTGTGTGACCCCAATTCAGAAATTATTGAATTCTTCTTATTGATATTATTTCTATGTTCCAACCTTTTCTTCATGTCTCAAAACAGATATGTCTTAGTACACGGAGAGCAATCAATTTCACATCTTAAGACATTTTTCATTCTCTAAATTTCTTTGTCAAAACTCCGTATCCCTACACTGGAACAAATGTCTTTTTTTTTTTATACAGATCAATACTTGAAATTTTCCAGCCAACAACTTCTAGAGGGTTGGACACATTCATCAATATAATATACACTGAAGCTCGGTTATAACACGGTTGTTTATATCGCGAATTCGGATATAACCCTGTTTTCAAGATGGCGTTGATATAACGCGATTTGGTCTTGGACCCCTTCTATTTTCGAAAAGGTGTATAATTGTAAAATTGAAAAATTTACCGTTTTTTCGCCTAAAATCAAATCAAAGATGTAAATAAATATGCTTATTTCCTTATTATTTACAGTAATTGAGACTCTATACCCACCCTAATGTCACGAAAGTGCGTCAAATAAAATACAGTGAAGTCTCACTTATACGAAACTTTCAGTTATACGAAGAATTTCTCTTTACCCGGCGAAACCCCCATAGTCCTATATGTAATTCACTTATACGGAATATTCACTTATACGAATAATTTTTTGTTCCTCCCATATTCCTATAAGTGAGACTTCACTGTATATTTTTAAAAAAATACCAGAATCGCGGACTTTTTCGTTTAACCAAAATGAATATCGAGTTCTATTTTTCTGCCAATGACAACCAGTAAAGAGGCCCATGTAATCTAATAGGCGTATGAATATCTAGTTTCGATCCACGTGACTCGTCGTTTGTACAAGATGCCAAGATGGCGGCGCCAAATCGATTTTGGCTAATATCCATCAAAGGTAATGATTTATGTATTTATAAATATAAAATTCTCTCACGTTGCTCTGAATGATGTAGGTAATCGCGAAATGACCATTTTAAATCGATTTGGAATCGTGTGTGCGATAATCGGGTGCGGTATACGACATTTAACGTCGCGAAGTAATAAAAGTTCGGTTATATCGCGGTTATATCGCGATCTTCGAGATCTTGGATCCGAAAGATCACGTGATAACCGAGCTTCTGTGTATGTCTAAATTGATGTTACATTTTACATTGCTAAATTCTTTAACGCATAAATCTTATCAGTTAACAATCTCTGACAAAAATAACATTAATAAAAAAAAGTCAAGTTTATCTAGAGAAAATCTATACAGAATCAAAACTTCTTAACAATAACAAAGTAATTAAACTTTGTTCACAGCTCGTTGAGTTTCGCACATACAAAACTTAACCTTGCTGAGCATTGGACGTACTGTGTTGAAGAAGTTAATGCAAAAATTTCATCAAGTTCCATTTAAAAAAAAAAAAAAAATGAATTGCCTAAGGGCGCTAAGAGTGAGAATTGTTAAAAATCGTTCAAAATTCTGAGAAGAGCAAATACCTCTTTTGTACATGTATATCTAGCGCGAAAAGTGCTCAAGTTTCTTTTAGATCAATTTGAGACAAGCGTTAGGGCCAGCTGATAAGGCGGACAATATGACCGACTCAGAAAACAAGCAGTAAAGTCCTATTTAATCAAAATCTGGCGAATAAACACTGCAGAAAGTTCTGGAAATAACATTTTGCTGTTTTTGATTTTATGAAACTTTTTTTTTGTAGGGGAAAGAAAATTAGTAATAAGTCCTTACTAATGATATTAGAGTATTAGTAAGGAAAAATAAATATTAAAAACACATACAATTAAAAATTCAATGAACTATTTTTGGAATTTTCATACAGGGAATCGAAAACAGACTGTTTCACGCTTTACGTTACCGTAAATTCTCACGCACGTTAAATTATGATTTTCGAGTTTTTACGATTGTTTTGTGTTAAATAACTAGATATTATGATCGGTTTCAGAATGTTTATTGTTTAATTATGCTTAATATAAAAATAATGCAAAAAATAAAAACAACCTAATATTTTCCTGTTTTGTAATGCAACTTTACTATCAAAGTTACAGCGTTAAAATCTGTTAAATGTGGTTTTCCTAATTTCACTCTTTATTCTTGAGCAAATAATATTTTAAAGCGGATTAGAGTTTTAAAAAAAATAAATCAAACAAGTCCACAGTTTTAAATGAAAAGGTAAACGATACTTTTTATTAATAATATGTAACATTTCTGAGTATAGAAATCTTTTAGCATCAAATAAGATGGTAAATGGCTGTTATAACTTATAACATTATAACATGAGAAATGGACTCGTGAAGATTTTATGTTTCTAGTTCAAGAAGTACACAAGTCTAGTGTTATTTTTCATTGCGTCATCATTATTATGTATCTCACTTTTCTTTTTATTTATTCTCAAGTTTAGATAATATCTAAAATGTTGTACAGATATGATCTGTTCATTCTTGCCGTAAAATTAATTATAAAAAGAAAACTGTTTTTATAGTTTGCAGAAACGTGAATTTTGTAGGACTGAGAGAAGTCTCTCCAATGTTACGATCTTGCTCCATAGTCACTTTAAAAAAAGAAGCGACCAGCTCGCTACAGTATTGAGCGAACTAGAAAATTTACTTTGCAGGAAACATTACTATCATTACTGATTTGATACAAATAAATCATAGCATTCAAAAGGACCCACATTTGTGGAGGTCCAAATAAGACACAGACATTTCAAACGATTTTAGTCTCAATGGCTTATCATGAAGTCCCACTCCACATTCATGTTCTAAATCATTCAAATTACGACTCACCAGCCAGATTTGATCATTTAGCCATCTCAAAAACTCAGTAAATCTTGTGATCTCACTCTCGCCAGCTCAGCATTAAATAAGAAGTTCGAAGACCTTAAAGCCTACTTCCGTTAGTATGTCAGTCCTTAATTTTTTGTTTTTTTAATGTCATAAAAGCGACAAGTCTATCTTTATCTTCAAATTCTAATATCTGCTCAATATCAACAGTAAAAATTTTATATTTTCTGGAAAAAAAAAATCCACATTATTTATTGAAATTGTTGAAAAAGAATTAACTTTAATTGTATCAACCGCATGCAATCCATTAAGGATTAAATGACTAAAATTCATTTATTTTAATACTTTCGCAAATCGTTTCTCGTGATTTTGTGCTCGTTTCTGTTATTTTGAAATAAAACCGCATTACTCTGATGAACAAATGTAAGAGTTCCCCCTACACTTCCCCCGTTTTCGAATGTGATTTTCTTCATACACTGTTGAACCATTAATCTCATCTGAATTCGTAAGAGCTTCTGTATTTTTCGATTAAAAGCTAATGACATTCGAGAAAGACTTAACAGTCGTCCGGGAGATTCTTCTCGTCTCCTTATCCTGGAAAACTAAAAGAGATAAGGAGAGATGAAGTTAAGAGATCAACAAAACATGCTTTTTGGCTTGGATTCCCAAATCAAAATGGTTCTTGGAATTTCGACCAAGATTTTGGAGAAAGTCACCAATGAATCAATATCTTTCCGTCTCTTTAAAGATTTGGAAATAGAGGGAAAGAGAAAAAGGAGGGGAAAAAAAAGGCCGAAAGAAATTGGAAAGGGTCTGTCAACACAATTTATACCTAAAAGTTTCCTGAAAGTCCAGATATATTCTTTTTATCCTTCTACCCATTCCTCTAGAATACTCTTACAACTTTTTAGAAAAAATATCTTTTTTAAAAATGAAAGAAAAGTTCAAAAGGATGAGTAGATTAGAAATGTAAACAGATAAAAAAGCCAAAGACTTTTATGTAAAATGGACTTAAGAGAAAACAATCGATTCTGATTTGCTGTTTTGGCTTTAATAAATATGTAGCGTTCATCGGACAGTTCATTTGCTATACAGGTTCTAATTCTAAAATGATTGTTTGGTTTTTACACCTTTGAAATAAAGAAAATTCTTCCCTTGAATTTTCGTTTTGTTTCTGATGTGTGCAAATATTACACCACAGAATACAGTTTTATAATACAGATAAAGTGTAATTTTAAAAAAATGTAATTATTAAAAGTGTTCATAAAAGATTTATTGCTTTTAAAAATAGAGATTTACATTCTTTCTCTTGTTACAGAAGAAATTAAATGTCAAGATATGTGTGAATGATATTAATTCCCATGTATCTTCAATAATCGTATTAGTGATTAAATAATCTTGATAACGATCTAATATTGATTTTATAGATTTCAAAAAGGGGAAAACGATAAGAAGTGGAACATAAGGTGATCTTAAGGGTGTTATTTTACATTCTCCTGTACCATTGCAGGAATAGTAACGGATTATTCAGTCTTGTAATTAATTGAAGAGTCGGCTAATAGAAACTTTGTCCCAAAAACAAGCTATATCCACAGTGAATAACGCACTCAACCTAGAAGATTATATGTAAGTTTACTGTGGCGTTGTTTGCAAATGAAATTTTCATATCATTCCGAATGATGATCTCAAGAAGCCTTTGAATCCTACCACATACAGTCTAGTGGTCGAAGTAATATATTGTTTTTGATGTCTGTGTTTTGTTGTGCGTAATATCTAAAATGCCTCGATGGAGTCTGTGTCGGTTGACAGAACAACTTACTTTGTCTGAGAGGAGTAGCACAGTTATTAATGGCTGCCTGCACACACTATACTTACTGGCCATATACATGGATATAGATAAGCACATATATCAGGAAGGATCTGTAAATAGAGACAACAATACGAGAGGATCGTTGGAGAATTCTACAAGCCTAACAGTTCCAACATCTTTGCTTTCCATCATTTACAAAATGGATATATCTAGATAGCGAAGAAACATATCTAGAATAGTTGTTGTTCATTGGATTTTTTGGTGATTACAAGAAATATGACAGAGCAGATACACTTGACATTCTTTTACTAGTGCTTTGGTGGCAAGTGTTCTTGGTGTCATTCTTGAACTAATGTCCTGTCCTTAAACGTTTATGTAGTGGAGTTGCAGAAGCAACAATAAAATGCTTGATCAGCTACAATATTGCATGATCACAATACGTAGTAGACAATTATTGAGAAACCTTATAATTTGGGGCAATATCTTAGAAACCCCACAAATGAATACAGTTTCAGGATGAAGAGATATATTCAACCTCAGGCATCTACAGAAATCCTATAACGATTTTTTTCTATGTAACCTGTAGAATCAGATGATTTCTGATCTTCCCGCATCTACAGGAATAGAATATCTTGAGAAGAAAAAAAAATATATGCATATCCTCTCAGCGTTAGTGAAGCAATACATCCTACTCGTATAAAGTCAATTTCTCAAATGACGATAGTTCACACTGCCGAACTAATTTGCTACCATATAGCGCCCTCTACCACATTCGGGTGGCGTTTGCGGCCATACATTCCACTATCGACCTCTAGTTCTGTGATCTAAGTTTGCAGAAGCGGAAGTACGTCATATCTTGTAAACTGATTCCTGATTGGTAGAAGTAAACATCGTTTCTTGCGCAAAGAGCCAATGACACCTAAAGATAGGTCGCCAAGTGGCATTTGAAAGAGCTCGATCGGCGATTTGTTCAGAAAACGTGATTTCGTATTTTAAGTAGTTACTAAAAATTAATGGGAAATAAAGAAAGCCTAGATATTTTCTTATCTTGTTTTCATTTTTAATGAGGGTTACTTTTATTTGTACAATTTTTATGGCTAACTTTCTATCATTTTTTGAACAAATAATAAATAATGTATGTATAACTATTTCATTAAAAAGCAGTATTTAAAACAAAACAAAACAAAAAAAAAAACTTATGTAATTTTTGGTAACTTGCTATTTATTAATTAGATCATCTTGTGAAATAGCCATAGTGTTGTTGTGTGGCTCGACAGCAATTCAAACTAATCTCTTTCGAGTAATTAAATTAAATTACAGTATTATGAAATTAAATGGGAAATGTTCATCCATTCAAGCTTCTTGTTTACAATGGAGTTTTATATATTGGAGAATGAATGTTCACGTTGTTTTTTTCAAAGGAATCTCAAATCGTGTATTTCAGCCGATGTCAAAGCTGAACTAAGTTCACCGAGTAAACGATAGAATTCAGCAGTTCCACTTGACAACGCTTCTGAACAGCGATCATCTCCACAACATTGTAGCGCAGTAGGATCTTGGGTTCTCTTCCAGTTCGACCAACGTTCAGCTATTGAACTTGAATGGTGCAACCGAACAATAATGATTTGAATGTAAATAAAACCTTTTCGTTTATGTCGTTTTCAGGACTTTAAAATAAAACAAGAAAAAAAAAAGAAAGAAACTTCAAGAAAAATAAGCATTTCAATGAAAGTAGATTTTAAGTTCATTCGAACTACTTGTTTTTTGCAAAAAAGGAAACTAAATTATTTAATACTAGCCGGGTACCATCGCTTCGCTCCGGAACCCCTGCATACCTAGCATAAAAAAGAAAAATATTTATTTAGCAAATTAATATAGAGATCGGAAAATTTACGAGTTCCCAGCCCGTTGTGGCCTTCTCCGGATAACTCAGATGTATTGCGGGTTGGCGCCACACACCTATGTATATCGATAAGGCAACTTTAAAGCGAAAATATACATCCTCTTTATTCCCTATCCCGTGGGAATTTCGAAAAATCCGGACTTATTCCTTGTTTACATCATAAAGGAACCTCTATGCAACATTTCAGCTTTTTAGGTCCAAGGATTTGGGGTAGATGAGTCAGTGAGTGAGTGAGTCAAGATTATGATTTATAGGTAGATTAAGATTTACAAACGTTTTGCTTTTCATTTTTCTGAACTTTTAGTAATAGAACTTTGATCACAGAATTCTTGCCAGTTGTCACGTGTTTTAAGGAGTTTCTCTGACAGGTATTAGCGTGAGGATTTTTGAATGAATTTTGTCACAAAAGAAAAGAGATGATTAATATATGATCCATTTAGAAGGAGTAAGTAGTTAAGCGTTTTGTTTTTCCTGTATAGAATGAACTATTTGGAATTCAGTTGATACGCTTTCATTTTCTAATATATAACATAGACATTCAATGCATTTTTAGATGGAAAAGAAAAAACTTCTCTGTAGTTTCAACAAAAGTTCATTAAAAACAGATGTATAGAAAAATCAGATATGTTGTTTAAAGAAAAAAATCATTAATGTCATCTTTAGGTTTCATGTCAGTTTAAATCCTAAAGATGAACAATTAAACTATTTGATGAAATAGCAGCAAATTTATCGATTTAATAAAGCAATCCTAAAATGAATTTTGTTTGTTTTATTAATTCTCATGTGATTTTTAAACAGAAAAGGTTTCTGAATGAACTTAAAACCTATTTTCGTTAAAATACTAGTAAATACGAATAAATTTCTTTCTAAAAAATAAAATAAAAATAAAAAAGTCGTGAAAATGACAAAAATTAAAAGTAGATATTTTAATTTTTGTTATTATATTATTATATCAACTGAATATAAACAATACAATTTGTTTTCTTTTTTCGAATAAAATTAATGAAATTCTCATTAATTTACTTAAATTTTGTAAGTAGGATAATTTAAATCTTATCAAACACGCGCAAATTAGGAATTATTATTTATTATTTAACATATACAGTGTAACCTCCTTTAACGGACACTCCGAATAGCGGACACCTCTAATTAGCGGACATTACTGCGGGTCCCAGTCCCGTAAAATAGGACATTCCATGTTATCCACTCCGAATAGCGGACACTCTGAATAGCGGACAGTTATTTTAACTGTATAAAAAAAAAAAAAAAATTCGATTAACATTTCGACAAACACATCACGGTTGTATTTACATCGGTGTCCCATACATTGATACATTGTATCGGTGTCCTATGATTCAATGCACGAATCTGATGCCTTTTTTTTTTCACTGCAGTTGCTTTGTAAATGTCAATACCACATAAAGCTATCCTATAAACGAGGTTGATTAAATTTAGTGCGAATTAAAATGGCGTCAAAAAGGAAGAGATTGGCACTGAAAGAAAAAATTGATGTTCTTGAGTTGCTGAAAAAGAAAGCTGATTGTGCGTTGTCTTGCTGAACGTTTTAAAGTTGGAAAAACTCAGATAAGTGAACTTTTGAAGGACAAAGATGAGATCAGAAAAATGTGATGGTGAATTCAAACGAAAATTCGAAGAATTTGAAGTTTCGTAAAACTGAAACAAGCAAAATCGACGAAATGGTGATAAAATGGTTCCGCTTTGCTCGTGCAAAGAACATTCCTATAAGCGGTGTTTTCCTTCAAGAAAAAGCCAGAGAAGTCGGTCAAACTTTAGGATTGGACACGTTTAAGGCATCAAATGGATGCTAGAAATTAATTTTCTATATACTGTAATTAATTTTGTCATTATTTTAAGTCAGACAAACGGATTAGCACTCATTTAAAAAGGAATATAGTAAATAATTTGCAATTGTTCATATTCTCTCATATTGCAATGGTAATTGTAGAAATTTAATTAAGATTGTACGTAATTTTTCATAAAATGACATGCTATAAGCTAAAAAACGAAAAAAAGATAGTCCTCCCCAATAGCGGACACCTCCCAATAACGGACGAAACTTCCGATCCCGTGACTGTCCGTTATTCGGAGGTAACACTGTAGATAGATATCGAATTGTTTAGGGTCAAATGCTTTTCTATAGAGATTTTTGTTGCCTTCTTGCGCTGATTTCTCGACGAGATCCACTTGGGAAAGACTTCCAATATAAAAGCTACATCAAGTCAAAAAAGTTCCATGCAGTGGTTCTAAAATTATTCAGGGATAGGGAGAGACAAACACACACACACAGACTGAGTGATTTAATGAGTCTCACTTTCTTAGGAAACTACCAAGAAAAGGAATTATTGGTTTAAGATTTTCCAGTCATTCTATGGAAAAATATTGTGGTGAATGTTTTCGGCCACTGGCTCGAAATTAGGGATCAGACTTGGGTAAGATCTGACAAGAACTCATTTATTCGTAGCATCAGGGGTTTAAATAAACTATTAACAGGGGCTGTGATTGGTTGGCATGCTGTTACAATTGATTGGGGGATTTAATTTACACGTGGACTTTAACTGATTTTTAACTGTATTTTTAAATTACAACGAATCAGAGGGGAGAAGCACGTCCAACGGAAAATTTGAATTGAATAACAGAATTAAATGATAAATAGTAAAGAATTAGAATATACAATTAATAATAGAATAAATGATGATTAATACAAAAAGGTAACAATTAAGAATAAATAAGAATAATATAACTATAATAAAAAGATAAATGTGAATATATAAAAATCATTATTATACAGTGTAAATATATATATATATATATTCCATCCCAGTTTGATCATAATCAGTAGAGACCTTAAACCTTGGTCCCAAAACTTCATTGAAATTTGAGGTTCGAAGTATAAACAGTTTGTTGAATTAGTAGACAGATATAGATGTGCTCGACTTTTATGTGGACTTAAAAAAACGCATTCTAAGTGAAAGATAGAAGTTGTTTTTTACTCTCTGTTGAAATCACAAACACAGAGCCAAGTATTTTTATGGAATCTTCGCTCCCTTGCAAACGTAAACCCTACTTTGAAAGATGAATTAGCATTATCTTACAATAAATCTTTCCTTCAATTTTAAGGTGTACAAATTCTTGACGTTATTCAGCGTTTAAACTTTTCATTGTTAAACATTTGTTGGTATCATCTCACAGTTCGACATCAATATCAGTAAAGTAAAATATCAGATCGAAATTATGCAACCTATTACTGGATGTTGTATAAACAAAACAAAATCCAAGGAAGACATTACTGAAAATCTTCCCACCGAGTAAATGCAACGCCCTTTTGACTTTTTTTTAAATTCTAGACTAGTAAATTGATTGAACTTGCTAAGAGCTTAACTTATTAAGTCACTAAATGTTGTTTAATCAATATTAATAAGATGGAGAGACAATCTTATTTCATAATTCAATCATATTTTAGTTTAAAACTCTTCATAACGATCTAGGGTTTATTACAGTTAAATAACGATTAGTCTACTTTACACTTTACCAATGATCGAGTAATTAGTAGCATGTTCCCTACTGCCTGGCCATCACGATCTCTTGATCTAACTCCACGTAATTTTTGGTTGTGAGGATACATAAAGGATATGATGTATCGTGGAGGAATTGCAACATTAGCAGAACTAAAAGACAGTATCAGGTTTCATGTGCGTACTATCCACGGTCAGCGGTTGAGCATACAGTTCATCGTCTGCAAATGACACACATTTGTCAGTGGGAACATACCGAGTAATATCACATGACTCGTTCAAAAGTCTGATACTGTTTGTGTGAAAAAAATGTGTTTTTGAACAATCTTGTTTTCGTTTTCCGTTCATATAGCGGTAAAAGCGCCCTCTAGTGGATGATTTTGCAGAACTAATTTTTTTTTTGCAGAATCGTTGAGCGCATCCTTTGATTAGTATGTATACAACTTTTGATGTCTCTCCGACTATTGGTTGTAGCTGCAGGATGCTCTAAAGGCCAACTTTATATAACAATAGACCAACTTTAATTATAACCACCTTGGTTATAATTATCCAAGAAATAATGTGAGGTGTTTGAAGTGCCATAAGTTGATAAATATTAGGCTCATCTATCTCAAACTTTGGAGTGTAGGCTTATGGGTCATGGGGAGGGCAATCATAAAAAAAAAAGTTCCTTGTTCACATTGTCACCACCAGGGCGTATGTGGCGCTGTTGTCGGCTACGCAAATGGCGCTCTCCTTGAAAAGGCTAGCACAGGATGACTCATTCACTAGTCTTTTAACAAGAGCACAGCAAAGCATTATCCTTATGCTTGGCCCGCACGATCCCCTGACATCAATCCTTGTGATATTTGACTCTGAGGTTATCTCAAGGATAGTGTCTATCGAGGTAGGGTGCCCAAGCTACAGGACTTGAAAAACGCCCTAAGACGTAAATGTGGGCGTCTGTATGATTAATTGTTCCGACATGTTATAAAGCACGATATGCATCGAATGCAAATGGTCTCTGAGGATGGAGGATACATTGAACATCTTCTGTGCCCAATCGTTCTGTTCCACAATTCCTAATTCGAACGAGCAAAGAATACCAGAAGATACTGACAGCAGCAGCGTCAAATGCCCCTTGGTGGTGACCATTACAACTAGAAACTTTTTTCTTAAGCTTGCACTCCCCATGAGCCATAAGCCTACAATCTAAAGTTTGAGATCGATGAGCGTAATATTTATGAACTTTTGGCGCTTCAAACATCTCGCGTTATTTCTTGGACACCTGGTACTGTAAATATACAGACACTACTACATTAATTGCATTTAAAAAATTGTGATAGTTTGTTTCTTTTTTAGCCTATTGTTAAAAAACAAGAGCACCACACTATTTTATTCGTGACATTTATCAACTGAATTTTTATCTTATTTTATCTTATTTCCAAATTTCATCCAAAAACCTAAATGCCACTCATCTTTTTTCAAACAAATTGAGTTACGACTTTTGGCGTGTTTACAGGTTCTCACTGTGGGAGGAGCTCGAACTTGACACATGACAATTACATATGTGAAGGACATAAAATGCCAATTATAATAAGCAGAACTAACTCATTTTTAAACAACATAACACAGCTTGTTTAAGGAACAACTTTTAGTAATTTATTTTTTTTTTCTTCAACAACAAAAACAAAAACTCTCTTCAAACGACTGAAGATTTCTGCAGCTAAAAGCTACCGTATTTACTCGCATAATTTCCCCTTTTTTTTCATCAATATTTTGACAAAAAAAGGGGGGAGGGGAATTACGCGATGTTTTTCAATTTGAGGAAAAAAAATATGGTGAAAGTGTAAGGAAAACCATGTTAAATATTGATTTTTAAAGCAAGAAATGTAATTAACAACAATTTTTAGTAACATGCAACATTTAAAATATAAGAAATCACATCTCAACATTTGTTTTTTCTTCAAAGTACAGTTAAGCAATAGGCATGCACGGAAGTGTGTGTGCGACTGTGACGTAATTTCGTAACTCATGCAGCGCAGCCCGCCATCTTTATAGCTGCTCACCGCATGACGTGATGTTGGAAACGCGTTGAAGTAGAGGAGGGGAAATTATGCGATAAAAATAAAAATTGAATTTTGTAATCCACAAAAACTGGGGTGGGGAAAATACGCGATAGGTGAAATTATGCGCGTAAATACGATATATGGCATAATTATCAATTCAATATTTTAAAAGTGGAATCTTTTGTGTCTTTATTTCTTTAAATAAATTAATAAAATTATTGTCATAGGAAGTTTGGTTGTTAACATGCTTTATATAGAAAAAATTTAATAAATCTGTAGATTTACTGAAAAATCAGTCCAGAACAACAATAATTTGAATCGACTAGAATATGTGCAATGAAGATTGCATCATAAATCTTCCATAATCAACATAAAAATACAGTGAAACTTGAATAATTCGAAATTCTGGATAATTCGAATTTTTTGCTCGGTCCCTAGAATTCTGTATTAAAATAATGTTAAAAAATCGTGGATAATTCGAATTTTATTTTGGATAATTCGAATTTTTCGTACGATTGTCCTCAAAATATTACCGTAAAAATTGTTCCTGAGACTTTTCTCAGTTAAGATTCGTTATTTATTATAACAGTTGTCTTTCTAAGGAAAACAAAAGCGAGGGTTGGAATGTCACTAAGTGGGGATTTCCGAGGATTTTTCTGTCCACCCTCTATTGTTACCCTCCCCCCTCCCACACCCTTTCGGTCTTAAGAGTCACGTGCGCTTCCTGTGAATGATTTAATGCGGTTATATACATGTTTAGTTTTTGTGCTTGAGATTTAAGTATTGTTTATTATGCTCTTACTATGCCATTGTCAAAAGCTAAAGCTCCTTATAAGTCATTAACATTAGCTGAAAAGGTAGCGATGATTAAGGAAGTGGAAAAAGGCCTAAAGCTGGGCGAACACGCGGCAATTAGCGGCAATATTGTGGGACAATATTGCCCCTTTTTATTGCTGACAACCGTTGTCAGTTCAGATCACGCGCGAACACGTAGTTTTTCCGAAACGAATATTGTCCTGACAATTGATGGTAAAGCTGGGCGAACACGCGGCAATTAGCGGCAATATTGTGGGACAATATTGCCCCTTTTTATTGCTGACAACCATTGTCAGTTCAGATCACGCGCGAACACGTAGTTTTTCCGAAACGAATATTGTCCTGACAATTGATGGTTACGGCGCTTCTCACTAGGGAGAGCTAAAGAGAGAGCGTGTTTTCATACAGAATTGCTATAGTATTAAACGCCGTCCCTCTTTAGAAATCAATTACGATTCTTTCAGTATCAATTGTGAAAATGTTGTTGTTGGAATTATCTGTTTTGGGCCGACCCATTTTGCTGATTTTAAGCCTTGTTTCTCAAAGAAAATGGCCGGCGTGAGTGACTGAATTTCCGATGTTCAAAGTCCCGCCTACTTCGACGTCAGCATTGTCACGTGATTTCATCCGTTCATGTGATTCGCTCGCGAACAGGCAATATTTCTCGACAATATTGTCCCAACGAAATTGTTCCTTTTGTACCGACAATAAGTCCAACCCCTCCTCCAAGCGGTGGGAGACGGGCAACGGCATGAAGTAGGGGACTGCCTGTAGGGGTGAAGTACAGTGGGGACTTCGTGGGCCCCGGGACCGTTACGGTAGCTGTGAAGGTTCTACGGGAACCCCGAAAAGTGACGGCTGACGGGGCCATGGTGAAGCTACGATAGGCCTAGCAAGCCAGTAGTGGATTTTTGTTTGCTTTCAAAACAGGAACTAGCCTCGGAAAGGACAGATGCAACGGGACAAAAACCTAGAAAGGGATATATGCATAAACAACAGGGCAT
>JAFIDM010009631.1:23796475-23823392 GCA_023159025.1 Thereuonema tuberculata | reverse complement strand
CTAAGGCGCCCAAGGCGATCGCCCGGGTCGCCCCGCCCACGCGACGGCTCTGATAGTAGCAACTACCAAGGTAATTAATAACCCATTAAAATTTGTAATAACCATTAAAATCAATTAGACAGAAAAAGATTTCAAGATTTCATTTTCAGTTTGTCAGTCGAGAAATGGCTATGTATCTTTCCCCGTACAACTGAATATAAACAATGTGAAAATAGGACATTTTTCCTTTTTCCTGTTGCGTTTGTATTTTTAAATCTTAAATGAAAGGTGGTTATTCATCTAATTATGGATACTAAGATTAATATAAGTGCCCACTCTTCTCTTTGATTCTCGATAGTATAAGTCTATTTTTGATATCACCTGTCCTCCAATGGTCTAACATATCAATGTGTCAGATTAACTTTAAAAAAAGCCACTATAAATTTCGTGTTTTGGTTCGATATTGACTGTTTGCAATGGAATACTCTTTCCCTATATCGATTCGTTTTCAACGTCCATATCTTTACAACTACCAAATAAACAAATAATTTATGAACATCCGTACACAATATACATAAAATCGCAGCAAAACTAAATGCATTTACAAATAATACAAACTTGGCTTTTAAACTTTTTGGATGAGCTTCACGATTTCAACAAACAAACGGGAAAAAAAAAGAGAAAGCCAAGCATGTAAATGAGTATGAAGTTAAAGAACTCGTCTTCCTTTCCTGACACTTATTTAAAAGATTTGATGTTGTTGTTTTTTTTTTTAACTTTCCCGAAAGGTCTATTCATATGTCACTTACAGATTATGATGGTCTTGGGGTTGTTTGCACATGACAAGAACAAATCGACACGATTTGTTATTTTAAAAACAACTCTGAAGTCCTTTAAGCATTGCTCGTTGGATTAGCAACATTTAGTAACGCCCAAGTGCTTTGAATCTATTTTAATTCTAATTGTTCTTCTCATTAGGAAACTCATAGGACACATAAATTGGAACTTAATTTTCCATTAAACCTATTAACTTCCGAGAACTTATCAAATAAATTAACACTATCTATTTACCCTACTCCTACTGAAAACCAAATTAACGCAATTAAGGTTATTAGTAAATTCAAAGTTCCTCTTATATTAACTAATGCATTATTGTTGTTGGGAATCTTGAACTGTGGAACTATTAACTTCTTTTATTATTGCTCGTAATAACGGCTGTCCCGTAGCAATAATTTCAATATTTCCCAACTGTTCAGTGGCTGACCATCTTTAAAGGCCATGTTGAATTTCTGTTGCCATTATTAGATGGCTTACACTGACATTGAAGTAACTTATGTTTCTTGCTATTACTTTGCGGAAACGATCAGTTTTGTACTTCACTGTTCATTTTTACAGAGACATAGTAGAAAATAAAAGCGTACATCAATGGCAAATCATTAGGCATTTAACCAGAAATTCAACAAATTTAAAACTTCATTTTATGACAAGAAAACATTTATCCAAAAAGAATAAATGTATTTTTTTGGATAAATTTTTTCTTGTTATAAAGTGAAGTTATATATATACACCTTAAATGGCATGTTATCGCCGTTCCTATTCAGTATTTCGCTGCTTACTCAATATCTCAATATCATATAACAACTACTGAACAACTACTTAAAAATACCACGAAAATATATTATCCGATTCTAAGTTTATTTTTTTTTTATTCTGAATTAAATTCTACAATAGCGATTTCAACTAATTGGTTCTTCCCTAGTTAGAGTTGCCCATTTAGTTTAATTCTTATACGTACATCTTCATTAAATGTTTAAAAGAAAAAGCTCAAGAAAATAACTTGAATTATGTTACATAAAGTCTTGATATTATATCAAAGTAAAGTTTTGAAGTTGAACAAAAAAAAGCAAATTATTTGAAGCTATTAAATGTTGTTTAAGCAAATTTATTGTTCTTCATAAAACTATCCAGTGATTAATCTACTAATTCAATAGGAATCATACTTTCTATCCATTTATTTTAGAATATTCTTAAAGAAAATTCGATTAAAAAAAACATAAAAACATAAAGGAAACAAAGCAGGATCCAATTTTTAAGTTAATTTTTATTAATAATAATAAGAAGAAGAAGAAGAAGAAAAAAAGCCTTAACATAAAGGACCACCTTAAATTACAAAGAAACTTTAACGTCAGCAGCTACTTTGATATATCATTGTTTTCATAATCATTGTTTTATTTAATATTGTCGTGCTAATTGGCTACTTGCTAATGAAAATGTCGGATTCCTATCAGACAAAGATATTCTCAATTGTCAAGGAAAATTGAAAAGACATGAACGAATTAATCGACTGCATTTTCATGGGAATTTTTCCTTCGTAAAAGAGACAAAATTATCTATAATGCAATTATTTTTTTTTTTGTTTAGGCATCTTCTATACAATCAGTCTTCCAGTTTTCTTGTCGGATCTATTGATCTGTTCACGTGACTACTATCAGGAGACCCTCACCTGCTTTTCTCACCTCGCGATACATTGGTATCTATTTCATAGGGAAATGAGGACGATTCAGGAATTGGAATGATTTTTCTTTTACATTTCTAAATACGATTTATCCTGCAAAGAGTCCAACTTCATTTATAAGAGTTATGTTATCGAAGATGGTCCTGTCAAAGAAAAAATTAAGAATCAGCTTTTTTATTTACTTTTGTTTTGTGGATTGAATCCTTATAAAATTCAGTTTATAATTAATGATTTCCAACATATATGTATATTTTTTAAATCCTTTCAGCTTTACAGATGCAAGCTAGAAGAATTATACAATTATACAGATATAGGAATTCTAGACGACAGTGCGGCTTTAACAGAAAAGCGAAAACCCTTCGCATACACCTCATAATAAGAATTACGTAATTGTTTTGTAAAATTATACAAGGTCCTTAAAAAAAAAAGTAGTAAAAAAGTTTTCTTCCATAGAAGTAAGGTGGGTCGCAGAAGTTTGTTTTGTGAAGTTAGTCTAAAAAGTTTGGAAATCACTGTTCTAATTTGTTTGCTATTTCTTTTCAGCTCTTTCCCTTTGAATAACTCAAACTGAAGAGTGGTAATAAGAACGACTCAGCTGTCCCAGAATCTCATTTATGACGGCGTTATCTAGCAAAACCGTTTATTTCGTAAAATGCTTGAGTTCAAAAAAAAAAAAAAAAACTATCACTAATTCCTTAGTCAGGTTATTTTGATTCGAAACAACGTTACTAATAACTACCCAATAAAATTACCTTCTTATTAAACATTAAGCCTGAACTTTTTTTTAATTGAAAAAAAAAATTAAAGTTTATTATTATGAGATCGTGATCGATAGTTTCACTTCACCTATTCTGATAAATGTAACTTATGAGGGCTGTAATTTTGTTCATTATTAGAATCTGCAAGTATCTAAAGTGTTAATAGTAAATGTTATTATACGCTTTTTTCTTGAAAAATTAGTAAACTTAAAAGAAAAAAAGTAATTCCTTAAAATAGATACGCATTCTCAATAAAGTTTGAAATTAAGAAAATTACAAGAACCCTTTAATACCAAGTAATTACTTTCCCAAATATGTGATTTTAACAATATCTTAAAAATATATGAAAATAAAAATGCTCTAGTCTTTTATTTTCTTTAAAATAATTAAAAACAAGGCAGTTATTGAAATTGTTCTTCTTTCCAATTTTAATGAAAAATTGCTTAATTCAAAGCGGCGTATTATTTTGTTTTTAACGTACTTTATAACATTCTTTTTTGAAAAACACTTCTAAAAGCCTGTCAATTTTCATAAAAGCATTTATGAAAATAATCTTTCTACGAGTCAATGTACTTTGGGGTTATCTATTTGCATTGTGCTTCTGTGATTTTTTTTCTGAATCAAATGAACTACAAGAACTGTTAGGTTTGCACAAGACTAGTTTTTGCTAGGACCGGTAACGCCTGTTGATGGACGCTAGGCAATGCTGCTATGGAATTAGCAGCCAAGGACCTACTTATTAAACATAGCTTCCAAGTTATTTCGCATGATAACCGGTTCAGAAGTCTTGCTATTGGCATTTGGATGAAGTTATTTATATTTCTGGTAAAGTAGCATCATTCATTCAAAACAAACTGAAGAATGCAGAAGAAGATATATCCACTAATCTTCACGATAATTACCAGAAAAGCTTTGAAAAGAAATTAGTATGTAATATATATCCCATCCTCTGTATTCAGGACATTAGTTTTAGACATTGATTTGGGATGCCTAACGATTTGAAGCTAACATATTATTTAAAAAAAATAGTATTTGACTAGCAAGGAAAAAAAAATTAAAATAAATATTTAAGACGTATATATCAGGAGAATATTTGTTTGAAAGTGTATATTCAAAAAAACGGAAACAGCCACAAAATTATAAATTCCGAAAATTTATAATTTATTTTTGCTTCTACGACTCAGCATCAGCTTTTTACGTTAGAATTTGGTAAAATCGGGAGGGTCCTTTTCTTGTTAATTTTCCACCATAATATTAACGTTATAGTGGTAAAATTTTCAATTTTTATTTCAGGGCAAAAAAATTTCTTTTAAGACAAAAACTTGTCTTTGGCATAAATATATTAGAAGATGAGCTTCTGAAATGAATGGGTTTTAGTAGTTTTTCCTTTTTTTTATCTTTTGGCCTTGAATTGTTTTTCATTTAAAAGATTTGCCAGAGTGTTCGGAGTGGGCCAATGTTGACAATCGTCTTTCCCAAATCCAGACTCGCCGAAGTATTTCCCTGCGCTTCAAACTATAACTTTTGTAATGATCGTCTAGGGAAGTGACAGGGGTAAAGACTGGTAGCAAACGATGCTTCGAGCGAGTTTCTGTTTTTAACAAAAAAAAGGTAGGAGATGAAGGAGGATTTTGCAACTTACCGATCTTGACCACATTAAGGGCGAAGAGATTATGGTCCTGGAGGGATCCGTTGTAACAGGGATGAGCAAGATCCCTCAAACCCGTCATCCTTCACTCGCGCGTTCAACTGGGATGGCACGCACACCGTGCGGCGGCGGCGTTCGCCTAGTGGGGGCGCCGCCGTGTGGCGGTGTAGAGAAATTCTAGAGGGAGGACCCATTCTGGTAGCGGCGGGGGAAGGGAAGCGATGGAAAGACAGGATAAAAAGAGGAAGACAGGAATGCATACAGTGAAACACCTTCCTTACTTTTCTTTTTCTTGTTTTTACGATTCTCTTCTTAATTCAATTTTATCTTATTGTTACCAAAGTGGGAAAAATGTGATTTTGTTTGTGTTTCTTGGTATCCAAGGGATGTTTTTCATTCATGTCTATCATTCATTCGACGCAACTGTCTTCTCTGGCAATTAACCAAAGTTAAAGGAAAAAAAAAAAAGTTAGGAGACAAGAAAGTTTTTGGTTATTATTCCTTCGTCCCTGACTTGGTGATTCCGTCCCTTCGATTCTTACGATGGTTTTTGAAATTATCCATTTCGGTAATTTCTAGACTATAAAATTTCAGCACTATTCGAAGATGAGCGATGAGAGTGCATCTGCAATTGTATGGTATCTATTTAAAAATTAGTATAAGAAGAATAAAAATTAGGATTCAAGGCTTAATTAAGTTTATTACAGATACTCTTCAATCAACATGTCTTCATTATTATTTTACTTATTTTTTTTCTTCTTTGAAGCAATTCATTCTCAATATTTGAGTTTTTAATTTCTAAATCCAGAAGAAGGACGGTGAGTCCATTTCGGAGGGGAGATAGTGAGAGAGAACGAGAATTTCCTGCTACTTGACCAGTTTAATTTCAAGGTTCGTCAAACGAGGGTCCTCGTTGCATATTGTAGAACTTGTTTTATTTTTTTTTCATAAGTTTTTATTTTAAATAAATGTAAATATTTTTTTAAAAAATTAGATTGCTATTTCTAACTTACGCATTGGTGTGTACGCAAGAAAATGGAAGTAAGATCTGAATCCCTTTGGAATCCGATGTAATTGATCAATTTCTTTCTTTTTTTTCTAATATTGATTAAAACTAAATACTAACTAATACATTATTTACTAGTATTCGTGTTTTTCTTATTCTAATAAAAATAACTTTTTGGGAGGATGGGGGGAGGGTTGTGCCCCCCCCCCCCAGAGATCAAGGCAAGGCTGTTGAATTTATGGATAGGTGAGACCTCATGTTTCCGGGAAATAATAGTAAACTATTTTCAGTAATGCTTTATTTCGTTTTCTTATCTTTATATCTTTTCAATTATTCACTTATTCAGACGGAATTTCCTCTCCTTCTAGGTGTAGACGACTTCTTGTCTGGGAGAATCCATAAAAATATTTTTATACAAAATCTGACAGGCTGTAACCTTCAATAATTCAAACTCGCAAAAGGGAATACGCTCATTGCCAAAATATCAAAATAAAAAAAAAAAGTCTTCTAGAATAACATTCTTTTTTAGGCTTTAATAATGTAGTATTGGTAATAACAATGCGATGACTTTGTTGTCATGGCAATTGCATGCAAAATACCTATTATAAATACGAATTGTAATTAAGGAATAATGAGTTGTTTCGTAACCATGGTGATAGGAACCAATTAGTGATCATCAAACAACAGAAAATGCGATTTTCTTAAGTAGAGGTGCTTTCAATTTTCTTATCTGAATGATCATTTATAAAGGCCTTTACAGCGAAATGACTCGTGTGGACAATAAACATCTCAGAAGGACACTAACTTTAACTGATAATTAGTAAGCAGGATTGGTCCACTGTCTTTCCTAATTTAAATTCATAACTAAACTATAAGATTAGATAAGTATTTTTTTTTATTATTATTTGAGGATGACTGAATTGAATACTGATAGATATAAAAGCATTTGTATAACAGACTTTTAATAGTTTTATTAACTTCTTTTACCATGTAAGGATGATATTAGTTTATAAAACGACTGCAAACAATTAATATCACGTTTAATAGGTATAGAAGAATTTTGAATGGCGATAGTTCTTCATCAAGTTTACGTAAGATGGAATCAATATAAAATGTATCCTATGTTATGATAATGATATATTTATTATATTTTATAATTACCTCGATTTTTTTAAGTCTGATGAAGAACTGTCATAGTTTGAAACTGTCACTGTTTATCAAATATGTTCTACCTTCTTATATACTAATTTCTTAGTTTAAGCATTTTGGGAAATTAAAGAATTCGTATTGAACGCATTTACCTTTATTCCCTAGCCGACCCAAAACTCTATCCCTATTAATTGTCTTTTAGCTCTAATTCATATTTAACCTGAATGATAATTGCTATTTGCATATGCTATCCTATATTCTATTCCTAATAAATTAGATAGGATAATAGGTATATACACATACACATATACAGTAAAACCCCGATTATCCGAGTTTCCGCTTTAACCGAACTATCAAATATTTCTAGGATTTTTTTTTTTTTCCATTTTTAAAACTACTTTTTTTAAAACTGTAGGGTTCTACATTTTTCATTTTTTAAACTACGAAAAAAATTTGGAACTTGATCTCATCAATCAACGAAGAGGATATACGTGGCTGGATAAACGCTGACGAACAACAAGACATTACAGATGAAATGATCGTCAATATCGTCAATAAGGAAAATGAATCTATTGATGATGATGAAGACAGTGACGATGAAAATCGACTTACGAAAATCTCCCGTACAGATGGACTAAAAGCTATCGAAAATGCTCTTGAATATATAGAACAACAAGAAGAAGCAACGCCAACAATCCTGTTATCCTTAAAAAAATGCCTAAACATTGCTGCAGAAAAACGCGAAACTAACGTAAAACAAAAAACAATTAAGGACTTTTTTAAGTAAAAGAACTCTTTCAATATGAATTGCATGTGGTGTATCTATATAACTTTTGTATTTGTTAAAATATATATTTAAACCTACACGATTTATTTTGTTTTACAATTTTCGCTTTAACCGAGTTTTTCGGTTATCCGAGTTAGTCTTGGTCTACATTAACTCGAATAATCGGGACTCTACTGTACATATCTTAATTCTTACATTAATTATCCTTCTCTCAAGCATACTAAATTTGTATCGTTCATGTTCACTTAAACTAAATCATTTTCTGACAATAGCAACATGGATCCGGTGGTGCAGTGGTGTATCCACTGGATTGCGAGCTGGAGGAGCCGCGTTCAATTTGTCAGGGATTTTTCGAAGGTTATTTCTCTTCCGGACAGGCCCTAGGTTTCACCCAGCTCTCTGTAAAATGGCTACCAGGTTTCTTTTCTGAGGGAAAGGCGGGGGCTGACCACTAATCTCAACTGGTCCCGATGGTCACTGTAACGTCGGAACTTCTTCGGTGTCCCATGAGCTAACGGAAGCTCTTATGCCTAATATCTACTTCATAGCAATAGCGTGTATTCATACAGTTCGTTTAATAGGTCAATTCTTCACTGTAAAATGCTTCCTATGGACATTTTATCACAGTTTAATAATTGAAATAAAAATAAATACCTTTTTGGCGATAAAATATTGAAAAAGGATTGCATTAAAATTATATTAATATTACATATTAAATTGAAATAATTTTGTTTTTAAATACATATATTGCAAATGACAACAACATCTTAGTTGGATTCTTGAGATTATGTAAAATTGCTTACTAAGGAACTTTTTACGTAATTAAGCTTGTATTTTTTAATTGAAATCTCTTGCAGTTAAATGTAGATGCATAGTTTATTGATTAATGTTTTAATTGTAATAATAATAATAAAAGGCATGTAGTGATAATCTTTCCAATAATCACGATAACTGCTTCCAGTTTTCTCTGTCTCTATTGTCTGAATGTTGCTGCTATATTAATGACGTAAGCAGTCTTATTGGCTTTGTCAAAGCGACATCTGATCTATTTTGACTTTTGTTTTGTCTGATAATGATGACTGTGTCTGTGCCTGGCTTTTGAATTTCGTTTCGAAAACTATAAATATTCGTAGGAAGACCCTGTTTCTTGTATAAGACTTTTCCTTATTTTGTATCAAGTTTTTCCTCTTGATTATTTATTTATTTATTTATTTCGAGTTTCCAGTCTTTCTAGAAGCTAACGTGTTTCCTTCATCGATCAGTTCCGGTTGTTGCGAATTTTGACTTTATTTTTTTTCTACAATTTCCTGTGTAACTGACAAATAATTAAAAATTTTCTATCTTTGTTATTTTTGTTTTTGTCTACAGTATTTTGCTGCTGTAGATTACTTTAATTAAGTATTCCTATTATGGTAATTAATGAATTAATTAATATTTATTAGTTTTGCATTAAATAAAAAAAATAGACAATGTAATATTTTACGTGGGAAAATCTGAAGGTATTACAGTGAAGACTTCTTTCAAATGCTTTCAAAATGAATTGAAGTAATAAGGGACAATTATTTATGAGCATACACCTGCAAATCTTGGTGAATTCCACCCATTTTACAGAGACTGAGCAACTGTAAAAATCAATTATTCAATCCTATCTGTTCACCTACGACTTGCCAAAAATAAGTCTCATCAAAAGAGTGCTTTCATTTTAATTCCAAATAAATTAGTAAAACAGCACAAAATAAACTTCATTGTATGAGATGTGGAGTAAAAGTGTAAGAAACGTAATAAGTAATTATTCATTATGTTACTACATTCCTTCGTTAAATAAATTGCACAAAATGAACAGAAATAGTCATGGTATTGAACTTATTATTCTAATCGAACGATTTAACAGTGAACTATGCAACTGTTATATCTAGTAACATGTAGTATTTACGTAAAATAAACGATTTCATTATTTTAAAAATGGAAATGGTTGGTCTTTTTTTCTATCTCTCTCTCTTAGATTTGAGAATTAAATGCCAACTTTCACTTGTTAATCGACATTTTTGTGTGAATTTCAATAAATTCTTATCTTTCTTTTTTCATTAGTGTTACTACTTAACAAGGTAGGGATAGCGATTAGTAAACCAATCACAATGCTTCGCATCGTCTTCTGATACGTAGAAGAAAATATAATTGATATTGCTTTAATTTCCTTATCATTATAAATGTGATTGTTGCGCATGCAAAAGACTCAATTGTTGCGATTGTGATTGTTGCTAATGATACCTGTCCACAGAAGGTCAGACAAAACGGGAATATTAGTCTTCTCGTTACTAATCAGAAGATTAAATGTCAAATTACCGAAATTGTTCCATGAAGAAAATATTCATGATAAAAATCCAGAAATGGTGGGTTTCAATCTTTGAAAATTTACTGTCTTAATGGAATTTCAATAACTGTGCTTCATAAATCTGATATGTTAGTATTATGTTTTTTTTACGTTTCTATATATTTCAAAACTTAGAAACCTTGAGGATAAGTAATTTCTATGAAATTTAATAATATAAGATATGTGATAACAATCATGAATTCACCAACATTATTTCTTTTTAAGAACATTTATAAAGAGCTTATCTTTTACTTTTCTGTTATCTGACAAAGAAAGATAATAGTTCTTTTACAAGTGCTATTTTAAAGTTTTTGTAAGTGTTCTTTAAAGTGATATCGTTTTTGTGAAAATTCATCTTTATTATTGACTTTCAAACTAAAGAGATACACATTGAAAAACTAAGATGACTTTGGTCATTCTTTGATAATCTTTGAAAGCATGAATTGGCAAAGAATTGAGAGATGTGTCACTATTTAACATAGTGAATAGACGATCCGAAAAATCAAAGTTAGATAGAATTTACAGTTTTACGACAATCCATAAAACGTTTCAGTAATATTCAACGTTTGTGTGCAACATCTGCTAAAAGCATACAATTTCAATTCATTGCAACGTATCGTGCATTTGGGATATTTCAGTTATGTTAAGGTATGTTTTACGATTCCATTTATTTAATATTTCCAGTATTCAAGTTTCTTTTCATTTCTTATTCCTTTTTTCCAAAAAGCGATAAATTCCAGTTAACAACTTAGTGCAAGTTGAAATAAGACTTTTCAGCGATTGTTTCTTCTAGTATTGAATCGATCGAACCGTGCTGTCGTTGAGGAATCTCGTCCTGGAAGGGAATCTGGAAATGTCCACGCTGTCAGCACACAGATCAATCAAAACCATGTCGACGTTGAGACATCTTGTCTGTGGAGATGATCTCTGGATACTTTATTGTCAACGATATCTATTTTGGCCAACAAATCACGGAATTGTCTATTTTCATAGATATTTGAAATTGGGGAGGAGGAGCTATAATGCTCTACACTGTTCAAGCAAAGAAAAAAAAGTCGATCCCCATTTTTCTGGATGGGGAGGAGAGAATTTCGCGCTCCATCCAAAAAAAAAAAAAGGTCCAAAATGCTGGACTTCTTTCTTTTGAGTTAAAACTCACAGCCCCCCCCCCCCGGCACTTTACGATTTAATCTTTCCAGTTTCAATTTGATCTTAGTGGCATTACATGTTTTTACAAGCTGAACAATACCTTATTTTTATTTTATTTTATTTTTGCTGACTTTACTGGAGATATCACGCTCTCAACAATCATTAATCAGAGGCATTTCGCAAATTTCAAAGATAAGTTTAAATTTCAGGAAACAGTAAAAAAAAAATTCTAAAGTCGAAAGACTATTTACATTGAAATTTTTAGGAAATTATAATAATTATTTTAGTTATTAATAATTGCTAATAAATTATTAATTTAGATAATATTATGATTAAATTGATTTCCCAAATTTTGGAAACGAAAGAGAGCAAAAGAAACTTTAGTTTGGAGCCGATATTGAATTGTGATTGTTGTTATTTTTTTAAACCCAACAAATATTTAGGAATTTTTAAGCTTTTTAGAGAGCTTTTTATAACAGACTTGAACATAGAAGAATCAACGGCCTTAGTGACGAATCTCTCTTTTTCTTGGTCAGCATGACAACAGACAACGTGTTCCCCTTCCAGTGCGTTGGACAGCATCCCACACGTCCAGTATCTGATGTGGATGTGGAGTGCCATTAGTCAGAACTAACCATCATAAAGGGATCTCTAACTACCAACGATATGTTACCATACATTTTGCAGTCAATGGCTGTTCCATTTCTTCACCAGGACAGAACCTTTCATGAACAAGATAACGCACGTCCCCAAGGAGCTCGAGTTAGTCTACACTATCTAAGCAAGCAAAACGTTCCAGTACTACCTTGGCCGATTTTCCACCTATTGAACAGTCTGTGAAATGATAGGCCGACAGTTTCAACAAAACCAACTACTATCGCTGAAGTGGAACACCGATTTCGCGCAGTTTGGTATTCTATCTCTCAGGAGGACATTATACAGCTGTACGATAGCCTTCACAGCCATGTTCATGCCTGCATTGCTGCACGGAATGGTTCAATATCTTGCTAATTAAACCACTGTACCGGGTTGGTGTAAATGGCAATTTTCCATATTTATTCTTGCTAATGTAATCATTAGACCATCTGACTATATGGTAAAAGCAGCTTGAGTTTCAATAAAATGACACAATCCCTCTTCATGTAGCATTTTGTTTTTCCTTTACTGTATAAAAAGTAAATGACTGCTTTAACTATTGATTGTAAGGAATTTGTAATAACAAATACTGTACTGTGATATATTCCACGACCCATTGAAGCGCTGAAGGTAAGGCTTCTAACGTTTCTTTGATCCGCGACTGAGGTGAAATCCGGTGATCAGCCCAATGCTTGCCTACCTATATCGCCGCGGAAAGAAACCCTGTACCCATTTTACAGAAAGACTGGGTGGCTTCGAATTAAAAATTGAAAAGTTTGTAGTATTTTTTTCCTTTGCCTAAATTGAATATTGAAAATTAATGTTCTAACATGTTTGAATACATTAAAAGATAGAAAGTACACATATAAGTATTTTTAATTAATTATGAAGAAATTCTTACCTAAATTCTTTTGCAATTTTCAATAAATTGCGAGATTCTTTGCTGTTTTAAAAGAAGCGTTGTGAATTAAGATGTGGGGCTATAGATAGAATTGAATAGAAAAAAAATATCAGTCTTTCACCAATCTCTTAAGCAAACTTCCGAGACTTGATTGAAAGAGCCGTAGATAACAGAGAAATCTCATTTTCTTTGGTCTGACAGACAGAACATGAAAAATGGAATAGTTACACAAAGTCAAAGATTAGCTATTCTTTAATTTAACAGTGTTAAAAAAAATAAAAATGAAGTATTCCTAAAAAGACCATTCTTTGCCAGATAATATAGAATGAAGTTTCTTACTCAACTGCTAAATCAATATATTTTCTCAATCGTAAGAAACATCCAATTCCAAAGGAAATACAATGAAGTTCTTGGAACTGTCTGTTGATGACACAAACTTCAAAACGAAAGGAAAAAGAATTTCTCGAACTCTCATATCCAACACTAAAAAGAAAATCACAAACCAGTAACGTTTATGACAAGAAAATGAAAAAACGATGCTTCTATTTCGGTCAGCTATGAAAAATAAAAATCCTGAATCACTTGAGTCTTTATGAAACTTTGTTATTCAATCAGTGTGATTTTAATTTTTCTTTGATAATAATCCCCATATCTCTTATGAACTACTGCGAGACAGAACCTAAACCTATCTACTCGTTCAACTGAAATGTTAGGCATTTCTTTGATGCCAAGCCCAGAGCTAGTCAAGGTTGTATTTCAGTCACTTTGGAAGTGAATTTTTTAATGTTATTTAATTTCTGGAGGTATCATTTCTTACATGCCAAGATAAGAATAGAATGAAATTAGAAAGAAGATAGGCTTAATAAAATTCCGTTTAAGCTAATTTGATCGAATGTAATTCTGTTAGGAGTGTAATTTCTCTGAGTAAATATGGAGCTAATTCTTTCACCCTCGGAATACTCAAGAAAGATATCTCAACACTTAAGTTTGGAATTAAGAGTTAGATCTATCTCACTGACCCCACAATGGTCAGAAATTGTGAAGGTATGTTTTTCCATTTTCAATTCTGACAATTCTTCACATCCTTCAATGCCATAGACAGCGGAAAGAAAGAGAAGATAAAGAAACAGACAAACACAGGAAAGAAAGTAAACATCCAAGTCGGCTGCCGGGATTCGAACCCAGGTACTGACGCATTGGCCTCGTGGAAGAGCGCCGTCTAATCCACGCCGGCAAGGCTGATTTAGTCCTTAGTTAGCTTGCTACTTTTATTTTCAAACAAATTTTCAAAAAATCTTTTTCCAGGAGGTTATATTCCTAATTGTCATTCATCTTCTTTTGCTCTAGATCTTCAGCATTGAATACCATTGCCCATATTCTCGTTGACAATAGGTCAAAATTTCATAGAATTTCGGAAGAAATGAGGTTCGAAAGTTCTATCTTGGTATCACCATCTTCACAAGATGTTCAAGAAATAAACCGGACTTATATCAGAAGTTAATAATTTCAGTTAAATGGTTCATCCTCTCAGTTCCCTCGAGGGCCTTCAGAAAACAAGGGAAAACGTTCCTGCCTTATCAAAGATATCTTTAACAGAGCATTAGAGGTGACTTTCATTAAAAATCTTGCTCATGCGCAGTATTAAACCGCACTTGTTTAAACTACTTCGATCTACGTAACTGGGAAAGATGAGCAAAATATTTTAGGATCGCACATGAATTACCACTGAATTCCTAACAACAACAAAAATCTTCCATTTCCCTTTTTATCAATTTTTGAGCCTCAAATAATAAATAGACTGTAGGATGATTGATTTTGATGAGTAAGAGTAGAGCCACGGATGAGGTTGTAGACCCACGGATGAGATCACATTATAGAGCAGTGCCTGAGATTGGTATAATGTTTCTTATAATAGCAGCTCTTTACTTTATTCAATGTGAAAATCCTCTTGACAAAATTTATCTGGAAAAAAAACCTTGTTCTTCGTAAGTGAATCTTTCTTAGCCATTTAGTAGCAACGTTTGTAGCACAGTTAAGAAAATGCTCTAAGGCAATGATTCAGAAAGTGTGGTCCGCGCTCCGTCCGATAATAGTGGGGACCGCAAGTAAAAAGTTTCGCATTTTCAAAAAACGCTCCGTGAATTTCGAACAGTTAGCTTACTAGTGATGCGAGAATATATTCATGAAATGAAAAAATTAAAAAATGACAATTTCCAAACAAAATAAACTTACAGAGCTATCGTGTGATGGCTCCTTAAGAAGTTTTCAAACAAACCCGTGTCTCAGATTTTTGGTTATCAGAAAAAGCCCTATTTTTGTAGAACTTCCGATTTGTACAATTTATCTTTGTCAGCGGGTTTTCTCCATGTTGTTGTATATAAAAAAATAAACAATGAAACAAAGAATGATACAATGTGGATCATGACTTGAGAATTAACAAGTCAAACATTAAACCTGACATTGCAAATCTTACGACAAAGAAAAACATCATTCATCACACAGCTATCTAAAAAATAAATTATTTATCTGTATATATTTTTTTGAAATGACAGACTTGGGTGTAATGAAATTGCTACGCCTATATTAAGATTGTTAACAAATGTAACAGTTTTACAATGAAAATAAAACTGTAGATAATAAGATAAAGAGTTGCTTATAATTATTGTAGTTATTGTGACTAAAAACTGAAAGCTGAAAATAGGGGCTTACCAAATTATAGAGGGAGTCCTCTAGCTTAAAAAGTTTTGGAACCACTGATTTTCATCTATATTTCCAGCTAATTTGTAAGCAGGTTCATGTTACTTGCTTGGACTAATTCTTAAACCTCAAGAAATATTGCTTGAGTTACTTTTTACATTTCTTTTTTTCAAAATTTTACTTATCTTTAAATTTCTATTACCTTATAGATATAGATGAGTTTTATGTTGTAACAATAATTATTTTTTTGATGTGTTTTAAATAAAATACATTACTTTTATTACTTATAATGATGTGAAAAATAGTATTTCAGAAAACACAATGCATTTTCACAAAATTAAAATCAAATTGCTCAAAACTCACTAATAAAATTGTCAAACTTATATAAGGAACGTTAATTAATACAGTATCTTGCTAATCATTCTCAAAATGTTTACAAGAAATTTTAACATCATAACAATTTTTTATCCTATTTATTTGTACATTAATGTTCATTTGGAACTCATTTAGCTACTGATTACCTTATGTTTAGAAACACAAATTCAAACAAGAAGTTGTTAAAAGTCTTCAAACCTAATTCACTTAAAATGTTTTTGGCTTTTGTTTTTTAACTTTCACTATTTTTTAATCTATGAAACGATAGAAAAGTTTTTTCTTTTTTTACAAATACTTGTGCAACTGCTTTTACAAATAGAAAAGTATTTGAAAATTTAACACTTGCCGAATCCATATAGAAGTTACAAATCTATGTATCTGGGGACTGAACTTAACTTATCCTCCAAACTTACTTAAATTGCCTGAAATTAATTGCTTAAGTTAATTTAATCCTATTAAAACATGTGCAGATGACAGTGGATCACGAATTAACCTACATTGTTAGATATCAATAAACATTCATTGCTTCTTTTCTTTTTCGTTTGTCACTTCGTGGACGAATTTCTCAATAAGAATCAACAAAGGAAAATGTCCAAAAGCTAGTAGTGAATACGTAGGCCATGTTTAAAGAAGATCCCTTCACCAGTTGAAAAGTTATTGTCATCTTAGATTGATGTAGACGATTGATAGGTAGCTAACAGTGACATTCGATATCTTATGTCCTTGTGTTGAATTTTTATGCGCATGTCATTGTTAGCATCGAACATTGGTTCATCGAGGTCTGAATTGGACTACATAATACGGAAACACATACGTAATTGATTGATTTGTATTAACCTCACTTTTCCAGTAAAATAGGCTAAATTTAAAAATATGGTAATTATAGAATTACGAAGAAAGCTTTTTAACTTCAACTTATTTACTCTCAACTATCATCCTAGAGGGCTTTACTTCACATGAAACTTGAATTCAGATCAGTTTGATTAATCATTCAATGTTGAATTCTATTTCTCGGTGCAATAATGCATGCTTTTAAAACAGATTCTGAAACAGCTCTTTTCACTCTAATGATTTAAAGTCCGATAAAATTCAACTACCATGCCGATGGGAAGTTGCTTTGAAACAGTGGAAGTGAAGCGTGCTGTGCTAGCCCAATAGGAATTATTGCTGACAGCAAGGCTCCCTCCAGATTGTCTCCCAGGACGAGACGTTTCATCGACGGCATGAGTTTGATCGATCTGCGTACCAGAGGTATTTGCCTGAAAGTTCTTTTTGAAGCAATGAACAAACATTAGCAACTATTTACTCTTGTTTGTTCAGTCCAAAGTCCAACATTTACCCTTGTGCGATGTTAAATGGACGCTTTGTACAAGTTAATGCTTTGATATCATTTCTTATGTTAAAGAAGTGCAAATACAAAGCCCTCATAAAAAGTCATAATGAAAGTAAAGTAATAATTTCCATTGCTTATTACTGTATTCTTCAGTAGTATTGCTTATCACAGGATTCGTTAACATCACTGGAGTTAACATCACAAGAGAGAAAGAACAAAATTATAGTTGACATGTCAACTTCCGAATATCCTCGAGGTAATATCTAAAATTAGTCGTGTACCAATGAACATGGTGATCAAACTGCAGTTAACATAAAACTAATTTAATTCAAATAAACACAGTTACAGTTTCGAGGGCCAGTAATAACGCTTCTCTTCATCAGTTTTTATTACAATGAACATTATTAAGTAGTCAATTCAATAGCCTCAGTAACCCTGGTTTAGAGGCCCCCGTCAAAGTTGATAGTGTAATTTTACAGTTGAAGATGATCTTCAATAATTTAATTCTAGTGTTTTGCAGATTCAAAATACTAGCTCTTCCGAGTGTTAGTCTTGTGAAGAAGATGGTTAATACAAGTTGGTAGAGGCTCTGATGATCCACAACCTAATGGAAGCCAGTCTGACGCTTGCCAGCCTTAACTCATGAAAATGAAAACAAATCCCTGTTTTAATAGAAAGAGGGTGAAAACTTGGTTTTCTCTGATGGTGAAATAGACTAGGATGAATTGTCAGCAGAAATCAAATCAGGAACTTACAACGGCTGCCAAGCGCTGTATTGTTCGAGTCATCAGGCCCAGTTTTAAGATAGATTAGAATTAATTAGGGGATTGAGAAAATACTCATAAAAAAAGTGCAGTCTTATTAATGAATAAAACGCACAAATGCTATCAGTTTGCAAATGATACTTAGTCGAAATTTTGTTAATTAATGAAACGTTGTTGAAACAAAGAATGTTAGTGAACCATCTCTTAAAAAGTGCTATTTGGTAGTCCAATCGAAGCAAGTCATTTCACCGATTTACCCATTCCAGTTTTTTTTAATGTTAGTTTCAAATATAAGAATGTTGTGTATTGTGTTACACATAATATTGTGCAGTGTGAATAAGTTGTTAGCATCATTATAATTTTTTCACAAATAATTTTTATTTTCTCCCTTGGATAGTAATGGTTAAGTACCGTTTAGTATCGTGCAAGACAAATCCAAATTAAAGATTTTTCCAAAGTACATGAAATCTTGTAACATTTTTAAAACTTATACATAAAACAGAACATTAATCATACTAAATATTATGTTCCTATTAACCCAAATTCACATTATTTGCTCCTGTAACAAATTTAGAGTTTTTGAGTGATGTATGTGTGTGAATGTCTGTTACTATGAATCTTCTGGGCTTGATAACTCGAAAAATCTACACGTAACTTGATATGTTATGTAGATCTGATTACATTTTGAAATATGTAGGCCCATTTTAAGAGCCACTTTACAAAAGTGCCAAAAAAGTGAAACATAAAATAACTTAAAGAATAATACATTGGTCAACAAACTTTACATTTGAGAATTAATATTTGCCTGAAACTCTGAGTAGAATTTGATATTTTGTAGCCTCTGTTTCCGGGTCTGCAGACAAATAAAGACAAATACAGTGCCCTGAAATATCTTAAAGAAAAATAACATACCAATAACATAATAATATTTAAAAGTTTAGTATTATTGTTATATTTTAACCCATCTTATGGGCCCCTTTTAATTAAGGGTCAAAATCCGAAGCACTTAGGCAATTCAGAGAATAACGCATTGATTGACATCAAATTTTATTTTTTAAGAGTTTAGCTTTACTGACTCGATCTTATTAAATTTTGGTAAATTTAAACGAATTTTAAAGTCTAATTTCTTTAAGATCCCAAATGTAAGGCCTTTTGTAACTCAACTATTTTATGACTGAAATTAAATTTCTGACTAATTTAAGACTGAAATTAATTTTTTATTATAGTTTGTTTACATGGATTAATGATTAGATTTTTAACTTATCAACTTATATAATTTGCTAATTTCGTCTGTCTGTCTGTAACTCGATATAATAAAGCTATTAAGATAGATCCAAGGTTCTCAATGGTACCATTGAATCAAGGCTACTCAAATTGGATGAAATATTAGTTCATTTTGTCATTCCATGTTGGTTCCATGAAATTTTAACTGAAATTCTAACAAAACATACTTTCAAAACCAAATAATTTTGTTACCACTGCACCGATTTTAATGAAATGCGGCATACTTACTCAGTTTTTTACGTTGATTTTGTAACTCAAAACCATTTTTGACGTAGAAGCTTCGTTCACAACTTAGCGCAGTATTTAGATTACACGAAGGTGAGTTTTAAATGCCTTATTGCATTATGAGTCAAAAATAATAATTATTCTTTAGATAAATTAAACTTTAGATATGGTTGGTATTTCGTTTTTCTTTTTGGGTGAAAAATGATCCTTTAGATTAAACTCTCAGAACCCATATTACAGGTGTCCAGGTAATAAGTACACCTAAATAAAGTTAAAAAGTTAAGCAATCCCATAAACAGGCCATGCGAGAGGTAAACACGGGAGCGCGAGAGGTAAGGCTCCCAGCGTTTCGAGACCAACGGGACTAGATTGAGGTCGG
Organism: Thereuonema tuberculata; assembly: GCA_023159025.1. Lineage (NCBI taxonomy): Eukaryota > Metazoa > Arthropoda > Chilopoda > Scutigeromorpha > Scutigeridae > Thereuonema > Thereuonema tuberculata. Next base: position 23,803,436 of record JAFIDM010009631.1, on the reverse strand, counting down.
GAGGTCAGCCCGACGCCCGCCCGCCTTAACTTCCCGGGAAAGAAACCCGGTACCCATTCTACAGAGGACTGAGTAGACCCTAGGACCCGTTTGGAGGAGAAAGAAGCGTGGAAAATTCCCGCCCTCCGCCGAGGCCGGGAACCGAACCCGTCACCTCCAACCCGCAGCCAAGCGCCCTTGCCCACTCGGCTACCGGGCCCACTACACCTAAATAAGTCTGATAAACATTAAAAAAAAAAAAATTCAAATCAAATCATCAATCGAATCATATATATATATATATATATATATATATATATATATATATATAAATTGGCTAAGTTCGTCTGTCGGTCTGTAACTCGATATAATTAAGCTATTAAGATAGATCCAACGGTTTTCAATGGTACCATTGAATCAATGGCACTCAAATTGGATGAAATATTAGTTCACTGTGTCATTCCATGTTGTTTCCATGGAATTTTTTATTCTTGGAAACTGACCTCGACAACTGAAATTCTAACAAAACATACGTTCAAAACCAAATAATTTTGTTACCACTGCATCCATTTTAATGAAATTTGGCATACTTACTCGGTTGTTTACTCTGATTTCGAAACCATTTTTTCCGTTGAAGCTTCGTTCACAAGTTAGCACAGTATTTAGATTACATTTACTTTATATTTCATAGTTGATAATAAAATGATTTTTCAGATCTTTTTATGGCTGTGATTCCCCAGGCTTTGCTGCTAGTCTGCTATATTGCAGATATTTTTTTTTTTGGAACCAAAACTTTCTGACTGGATAGAAAGAAAAAAGAAAGAATCCTGATGATATCAACAATGTCGAAAGAAAGTCTTGCAATGGTTCCATTGCTATTCATTTGTACGAATATATAGCTGAACTTTCTTACTAAAATTCAATGACGTCGTAAAATTCTATAACTTATGGGAACCAAATAAGAATACTAGAATCAACATCTGTTGCTGGCATATTGAAGTGTGTCGATTATTAACGGGGAAACAGTCATTGAATGCTTCAAGGACAACACCTTTTTATTTACGTACTTATTTATTTTATTTTAAAACATGGCTCTTACATACATGCTATCGCTCGGATAGTTACTGAGATCTCGCTTCTCTTGTATGTTTCGGGTCTCGGCTAGGGGCGGAAAAAAACCGATTTCTCCTCTTGGCCACTCCTGAGCTCCTCTTCATTGCTCTCCTTTTGATTAAGCATCACCTTCCATACCTTTAATGAATGTCACGGACGCTCGTTAATCGACTGTCATTATCTTTACATCGAAAGCACCAGGGACATCGAATGCTCCTTTCGCTTCGCTTGATTTACAAAATTATATAATTGTTCTTATTACGAAATAGAGGATTCTCAATTTCTTTCTCAATTTGTGTGGTTTTGGCGGATATCGCATTATTGACCAAAGACATTATTACAAATGATTCAAGAAAATGAATTTATCATAGCTAGAATATACCATAACGTAATTTTTACCTGAGTTTTAATGAATAGTTATGGATAAAAAGAAACAGGATGGAAACTAAATCAATCTATATCCTATATCGTCAACTGAACTAATCAATGCTCTGCAGAACGTTGAACTTAAAGGCTGTAGTCCACTACCATAGAGAAAATCTCATTCAGAAAGGAATGTATCATTGCTATCAAACGGGACAGACAGTAAGTAAAGTCTATCTGGAAATTTTTTATAGAGTATGATAAATCTTTAGTAAAATTATAGAATTATTTAGAATATTACAGTAAAAATTGAAATTTAACAAAGATTCATTTCCACATTTTTTTTAAGATATTTTAACTGAAATACTGAAAATAGCGGAGTGAAGCGTTGGGACGCACTTGCAGCGCTGTTGCTGCAAAACATCAAGAATCTCCCCCTTTTCTCCCCTTTTATTGCCTGCCTCAAGCAATGTAATGATCGTTTCTATTGTGACGACCCCCTTTTCTCAATTCGTCCTGGATGAGTCCTGTTTTATTTTTCCGACGTTCTTTCAGACCCTCCAGCAAAAAGAGGGTTCTCTAATGAACTTTCTCCCTGTCAATCTTGCGGTTAGCTGCAAGTTCGCTGTAAGTGCGTTGGGACGCTAAGAGTATGTTTGTAGAGACAGATGGATACACAGAACACTGCACAAGTAAAGCGTCCTATTCAATTGCATAGTTTCAGATTTGCAAGGGTAGAATATAAACAATGTCACTTGATCTATATATATATGTTTTCATTCAGTGGAATAGATGTGTCTTCATCCATCGGTCTACTATAAATGTACGTGAAGTCGACCTTAAGCTTCAGAACTTTTTCTTAGAGAATTTTTAATTGCTGATTCTAAGAAACTTAAACCGCATACACAAAATGTGACCTTTAAATTAAGTAAATAAATATCGATAATAACTAACTCCCTTGATGGTTGATCTTTATTATGTTTGACACTTTTAATGTTTGTGTACTCCGGCATTTATTTTAGATTTAAAGAAATTGTTTTGGAACGATTGACATTAAAATTTTATCTTTGGAATTTTATTGTGAATTATTCATTTTCAATCACAACAAGTGACCAAATTAGAAACTATCCGTTAATGGAAAAACGATTTTGAAAATATGAAGGAAATTTTTTTTTGTACGCGGATCGGCCAACTACGGATCACACGCTAGCCTGACCCGACAACGTCTGGAGAGACTAAAACAGTGAAGGGGGGGACGAGATTCTCATCTCGACCAGAATAACCCTGAAATAGTAAGTTCCAGGGGAGAAACGGACGAAACACAGAAGAAGAAAGAAACAGCCGTGCCCACGCCGGGATTCGAACTCAGATATCCGGCATATAGGCCACACGGCAGACCACTCGACCACGCCGGCACGGCATATGAATGAAATATATAAACTTATATAAATATATATAATATATATATATATAGTAATATATAATATAAATATATTACTTTCAGTAATTTATCTTTCTTAATTTATAATAAGTTTCTAAATACAAAAGATTTACAGAAGTGAAAATTACTTGAATGTAGAATAGTCTGAAATTGTTTCATAATTAAAAATTACTATAAATTGTAAAAGAATATTTGAGTTGTTAAGATTCAGTAAACTGTTTACTGTGAATTTGAAACTGTGTAACTCGTAGGAGGTCAAATGAAATCCAAACAACCACTGAATGTCAAAGTATATCAAATTGAACATATACACATTTCATAACAAAGAAAAAGTAAACCTTCTCTTAGATAAACAAAAAGAAAACAAATAATACATGATACCAGAAAACAAATCCTCGGCTATCCTTTCCGGAGTTTAATTACAAGAACTAAAGCAAATATAAAAACAAAGATAATATTTGAAGAAAATTAACCCATTTAGTTACTGGAAGTAAGAATCTGATTCAACCATTATTAAGGATTTATTAAGGAATTCATTTCTTTTTGTTTCTTTGCCTTCACTCTGAGGAACTTACGCACTCCTGGTGTGGTCTGAGTTGTTAAATCAGGTAAGCATTCAAAAAAGTCAAAATGGCCTCCTCTGATTTTCATTTTCAATGACTCAATGGATTTAATTTTAGACATATGCATATGTAATTCACAACGATATTGCTATGTTGTATCTCATCACAGTTGTAATCCATCGGCGAATAGCTGTTATTTATGGTGACCATACCCTTCAGAAATCAGCAGTGAAGGAATGAGAATCGGTGATTCCAAAACGAAGGAATCTCCCTTAAACATGATTGAAGCTCTGAACATTGTCATCACTAAAGCAAATATCTGCAGGTTGAATGAGTTTATACGGGCCAATAGACGCATTACAAAAATGCAACAATCACGGAACTGTTCATTCCATACAAGGCAATGGACTTCATTACCAAATAATGCCAAAATTCTTCAACGTTGCAGAGGAGAACGCGTTGGAACAATATTGCAGAGTTGGAACAATGGTTTTCTCAACAGTACAACTTTCAACGTAACCTTTTTTACAATTTTTATACAATGTGTCCCAAAGGTAAAAAAAATCATAAAATTCTATTTATTTTTTTTATAAAGATTCTTGAAGACTGACTTATCAACAATAATTATCTTGCTGCAATATTGGATTTGTAATTGATTAGAAATACTGACGTCATAATACAAATACATAAAACAAAAAAATTCTAAAAAATTTCAAACGGAATTTTAATGAAAATTTCTGAACATATTAATGTTGTGGCAACATTTACACATAAATAAAAGGGTTTCAATTTGTCTTCAGGTGTTAAATTGCAAAATGATCGTACTTGGAAAAATCATAACCAGTAATCGTGTATGATCAATAAGGTCTCACATCATTACTAAGGATAGTTAATACAAAAAGGAAGTCTTAGCATCAACAAGGCTTCTGAAATCAGAACAATAATGGCCATTTTAATGTCTTGTGGCCGAGGACGTCTTTCCATAAACCTTCTAGCAATATCCATTATATCCTGAACTGCTACATTCTTGATGTATTTAAATTGTAGGTCGTATCAGACTGAGTCATTTCATCTCCAGTCAACTAATAGCACGCCATCTTATATAATAAAAGCTTTATTCTGTCTGTCATTGTCATAAGACTTTACGTTTTTCCAATTTTGAGATAGATTGGTCATGCAAATGGATAAAATATAGAATTTTTAAGACAAACAAAATGCTACAAAAATCTTTCGAAAAACGTTTGTGATTTCCAAGATGTCGCCTTTTAAAGGGTCAAATATTGACTTTTTCTCAGTTTCAACGAAAAGTATAAAAGTTGGAAGAGAACATTATATTGAGAAAATATTGGTATTTGAAAGTTCTATCGAACGATATATCAGTCATTCATAAACGTTTCTGCGTTTGAAAGATACATGCAGAAATATAAAAAACTTCATCATTTTTTTTATTTAATCAGCAAAATTCTACGGACTCTTTTAAATTGTATTGTAAAATTAATTTGAATCAATTTTATTGTTTTATCCAATCGTTTGATAATTAATCAATCGTTTGAGAATTATTAATTATTAATTTCTTATATTTTTTAATTCACTTACAGTTCGTCAACTTAGGAAGGCAGTCCCCTTAGGCGTTGGGACTGAGAACTTGAAAAAAATAGGGGTGAAGGGATATCAGGATATTGTTCCGGAATTAAAAAAAAGATCTTATGTGATCCTTTTTTTAGTATTTTGGAGAATTCAGCTCTTCAGCTTTTCGGGAATGTAGTTAATTCCACTCATTCACAAACGTTTCTGCGTTTGCAAGATACATGCAAAAATGTGATTTTTCGCTTTAAAGTTTTGGTGTGTGGCGCCAACCCGCAATACATCTGGGTTATCCGGAGAAGCCACAACGGGCTGGGAAGTCGTCTATTCTCCGATCATCTCAACAATAATTTGCTACAGTTTGTATTTTTGAATGCTACATATGCAAGGGTTCTGGAGCGAAGCGACGGTACCCGGCTAGTTATAAAGAATCAGCTAAACAATGTCTCCTAGATATTTTCTAGAAATTGTCTAGTACAGGAATTACTGATAAAAGTTACACAAACGAAGAAAACCAGATTTCTGACAGAATTTGTAAAAGCTCATGATTTCATTTTAACGATAGCTTGTGATGTATTCAATGCTAACTGCATATTCGATTTACTAAAAATTTTCAGTTTTTCAGTTTGTAAAAAAATATGTATAAAAACGATTTATAATTTAAGTTCTTTAGTATTTAATTTTATTAGGGTAAAAAAAAATGAATGTTTTCTTCAGAGTGGGGATGAATTAATTATTATTGAAAAAAGACTAAAATTAAAGAATGAGGCATTAGGTTGAATGTTTTTCACCAATTTATAAATGCTGAACATTTCGATCTTCAATGTTTTTTTATTAATAAAACTTTAGAGATGATCCTAATAGCACGACTATCTTTTTTAACACGTAATTTGTCCAAATTTTAAAATTTGGTTTAATATCTTAAGATAGATATTTATAAGTTAAGATATTTACGATTTTAAGATATTTATATTTTAGATACATATTCTTTAGAACAAAGCAACTTTGAAATTACTGCTTTTTGATTTTTCCTACAGAAAGAGAAATAAAGATTCCGAAACTTGAGTTAGGAAGAAGGAAAGCCATTAAAGTTTTATATACTACAGCTGCCATTAAACATTAGAGAGGCTTAGCTGAGGTAACGTTCTGTAATGTACCTTTGAAGTAGTGCATCTTAGCGCGATAGCCTCCACGTTCATTCTCCGACTCGTTAACCCATCGTCGCGAATCCCGATCGAACCCTTCCCACCCGACACAGAGCAAACGGTGAAACGAAAGCGATCCACCATGTAATTGCTGGACGCCTGAACTTCTCGATGCGTTTCTTGTCGCGAAAGGGAAACATCGACGAAAATTGAATTATAGCTCCTCAGACGGAATCGACTGCTCCTAAGAAGAAAGCACGATTTAAGCGAAGGAGGGAATAAAAAAAGAGTAAAAGGATAGTAAGAGATCGATGGGTTTCCAATAAGCTTTCTATTGATATTATCAAGCCAAGGAATTAGTGGGAGCTTATAAAGATAATTCCTTAATGCGATTGATCAGAACAAAATCACAATGCAGGTTACTGTTAAAAAAAACAACTTCTAATTAATTAATAGGTTAGAATTAGCTTTTATAGAATACAAAAAGAATGAATGAATTGGATAAAAATGTAATGAAGTGACTACAACAAACATATTATACTCCGTAGTTTTCTTAGAGTAACAACAATACGTTTCTATAATGTAATATAATCTAATAGAGCAACAATACGTTTTTATAATCTAATATAATCTAATAGAGCAACAATACGTTTTTATAATCTAATATAATCTAATAGAGCAACAATACGTTTCTACAATGTAATATAATCTAATAGAGCAACAATACGTTTCTACAATGTAATATAATCTAATAGAGCAACAATACGTTTTTA
>JAFIDM010009631.1:23775534-23786475 GCA_023159025.1 Thereuonema tuberculata | reverse complement strand
ATATTACCGTCTTTAATAATCAAGATTATGATAATAATCTTATTTAAATAATATTTCAGACTATTCATACGAACAGGGTCCACAGAATTACCCATAAAAAAAGATGTCCTAAACCTTGGCTAAGATTGCTTTCCAGGTATTTTTGCCTAATCTCGGCTATGATTGAACAAGTGAAGAATCTTAGTGATTGTGAATTGATCAAGCGAAAGAATCTTGAAGATAGTCTAAATAAAGACAACCCTGGATCATTGAAAAAAAAAACTATCAACTTCAGCTACTTATCTTACAATATTCCGCCGTATAAGTTATAAATATCGCTGTTGAACTCTAATATTGTAATTTATTATTGACATAGCATTTAGAGCTACTTGGTTCAGAAGGAGAGTTAAAATGAAGATTGAAATATCTGAAATGTAAATATCTGCCTGATAGGACACATTTTATTTGGCAACATGTTTATGTCAGTTTTTAAGAATTAAAATAGTATTTTCTTTTCATTTTCTGTTCAAATTATGCGTTTTATGCAGACAAATTATAAATCGTAAGATTTTGAAAATGAAACACTTGTTACTTACCCATATTGCTTTTATGTTATATTTTAAAGTAATTATTTATTATTGAATTCGTGTGTTTTTAGACAATAAGCAATTATATATTTGTTACTTTAACTCATAATTCTGTAGATAATCACCTAATCTTTTCGAAGGATTTTCTTCAAGCGCTAAAAACGTTTTAGACAATTAGGCAAGACAGTTATTTTATGGCGTCACCGCTCATTAGTTAAGATGGCTCGAAGGCAAGAAGATTCGTTTTAAATTTCCTACTTTTCATTACAATTAATACGTTGGATAATCATATTAGGATTACCTTACAAAACTATCCTTTTGAACATCAGTTACAAGTTGCAGACAAAATGCCCACTTGCTCATTCTCAAGGGGAGCCACAGTACATTCAAGGCGGCAGCTTTTATAAATATATATATATTTAAATGTCGTTTTTTAATTTTTTTTAATTCTTTTTAATATGAATGTTATTGCTTTGTTCGTTTCAACATTGCTTAACTAAATTGCCTGCTTATTTTGGAATTACTTACAAGCCAAAGAATTGAAAGGGATTGTAATCAGTAGAAGAGAAGTAACTGATCAACCAAAATTGACTGGAAGGGTAACAGAAGAGCTCTGAGAGGGCTCTGGTTGAGAACAGAGGGCTGTTAGGGTCCGTCTGAAGGAGAAACAACCGTGGAAAAATACCCGATCACCTTTGGGAATTAAACCTTGTCCGCAGTCCAGCTCTTAAACCACAAGTCCTTCTCTATTACGTTGACATTAGTTAATATTATCCTTTTTAGGCTTCTGATACCCAGTATCAGACGCTTTGTCTATCCTTCTATGGACAGCTATCAGAATCAATCACAATAACCGCAACAATTGCGCCTTTTGCATTCGTAACAATCACATTTACAATACAGCTCAGCAACAATCACAATAATCGCAACATAAAAGTTCCGCGTTTTGCATTCGCAACAATCAGATTTATAATAATAAGGAAATTAAAGCAATAATTCAACATAATGTGAACAAAATGAAATGAAATTTTGAAGTGTTATGGTTTAACTTTGAAATAGCTTTATTATATTCTCTTATACGTATCAGAAGCCGATGTGAAGCATTGTGATTGGTTTACTAATCGCTATCGCTACCTTGTTATTTATCATTATCAATATTTTCTTTGTTCATAAGTCTTTTTACCTAAGATTTACATAGACTGTAATCAAATATACTTTTAATATTACTTTTTTTTCTAATATTACTAAATGCAGAAATTGGAATAAATCATAGATAGATATCAAAATATTTTTCAAGGAAAAAAAATGTAATAATAACAAAATGTAAAAGAATTAAAAAAATTAGAAAATGTATTTCCTAGATTCGATAGTTTAAAACTAAGAAATTCTTAAACAAAGAAAATAAAATAAAATCAACAAAGTAATTTAATTTAGTGTTAATTCTTATTCAGATGTTACTTAAGGTTTCCGTCTTACATATTTGAAATTTGTATTTTTTTATCTCTTTAACAAAAGCGATTTGAGGAACGAACTAGTTAAATCTCTTCATCGCTTAATCCTATTGGTCGAATGTTTACCTGTCAGGCGATCTGTCATTCAAAAACTCTGTCCATTCAACAGAAGTCAAGGTAAGGTAATCTGCCAGTCAATTGGTTTTAGTCAAAAAAAATTTGGTAGAAGATTTGTCAGTCAAATGATTACTAACATACTGTTACATAAGCAAATTTACATCTAAAATTTTTATCTATATTAGTTTGTTCATTTTTCATTATAATACTTCTTTTTTTAGATAATTTAAACTATCGCTAAGAGACCACACTGAAAGGTACATCAATATGTACAACTAGCATATATACCCCGTCTATAATAATGGGAGACCACGGGACGGCTTTTAGTTGAGATAGAGTATTTTAAGTAGAAGTTTTTTTTCTGTGTTTGAATATTAATTGTAATTTCTTCATTCATATCGAGAAATGTCTCTAACGACTCTTCAGTTCGTTGCTGAGGGTGAGCTTCTGCATCTAATGCTGGTTCTTGGCCTGCGTTTATAGTAGGCTAAAAACAATGAACATTGAAATTTTAATCTAGTAGGCTAAAATTAATGAGTTATTTTGTTTTCTCTGGCTCTTCTCTCATTGCGTCATACACACAGAGGGAGTGATAAGAGATATTTAACAACAATAATTAGAATGTTGTCCCCTTTGCACAATGGACGTCTGACTTCGGATCAGAAGGTTGCAGGTTCGATTTCTGTCGCGGACGTTTCATTGTGAAAATCATTTCTATTTTCACAAGAAATTAAAATTATTTTCAAAACACTGAGGACATGCATTGGATACTGACAGATCTGGAAAACTATGTAAGAGATGTGTTGCTTGTTTTTAATTTTTGAGCTTCAAGCATTCCGTGAGTACCGGTATTGCTTTTCTATCTAATTTACTTTCTAAGCCGTAAAATTGACGAAACAGCAGCTGTTATGGGATCCTGGAAATTTTGAATTCAAAACAAATCAGTAGCACGCCGTTTTGTCTTGTGCGCTAAGGTGCTGCCTCTCACGAGGCAGATGCTTCGGAACCTGGGTTCAAATCGCGGCGTAGGCATGGCTGTTTGCTTTCTTTCCTGTGTTTATTTGCTCCTTCGTCTGTCTCTTCTTTCGCCGTCTGTGGCATCTTTGGGTTCGTTCTCTAAAATGGGTTGGCGACAGGAAGGGCATCCGGCCGTTAAAACCTTGCCAAACCAAATATTGCGCAAGCGAGACTTGCTTATCAGTGACTTCACACGGAAAAGTGGAAAAAGCTGCAGAAGAAGAACAAAACGAATCAATAACACCTACTAATTCAATATTGAATCTCATTTATTTTTTAATTTTAACTATTAATGTTAAACTCCAAACCATTCGACAGGATACAAAAATAAATTAAGTTATTTCGTTTATCAAAACATAAGAAAGTTTGTTCCGGCAAATTTCATTAGATGTTATTTATTTTAGAAATTACTGTGTTTATTCATAGTAACTTTTCAATAAAAATGTAACAAAACTCAAAACAATTGCTTTAAATTGCCTAATTTGGCTAACTGTCGACTATTAGAAGAGTGTAATGAACGTCATGTTTCTTGACCTTCTATTATCTCCATACTCTTTCATTATCCCAATAGTTGTGCTCGTGACAATGGAATTCAATATCTAGACATTTTACCGGAAACTCACTCGTGAAAAAGCCCTTCATATGACACTTTCTGATAATAGCATAATAAAACTCAGCTGATGATTTCGAGCTTCATTTAATATTAAAACACAAAATTCAGGCATTGTTGTTCAAAATTCTCGAAGTTACTATTAATTATTAAATTACTGTTAATAGAAGAATGAATGAAATCTATGATGGAAACAATATTGAAAAGTGATGTTTTAATAGACAAGACTTACGTAATATTGCAAAACAGTTTAGGTCGGAGCCTTAACTCTTTGAGCTACCTCCAATGACGAATACAGGAATCTTGGCTCCTGGCCCATTAGCTCTCGAATTTTGGAGAAAGATCAAAGGAAAAAGTATCTTTCGGCATTGAAAAGTATTAGAATGGAAAGTCTTCTCAGAATTGATGGTCTGATCTGTAAAAACAAATGTTTGTTAGTATTTATTTATATATATAGGGTAAAGAAAGTCTTTCAATATCCAAAGAAGAGATGACAGTTTTAGTGGTAAATTCAAAGAAATAAGATGTTAGTATTTATCCCTTAGTTGTCTTCAGTGCCAATGGAAAATGGCAGCAATTCATACATACAATTATTCCTTTCTTAAAACTAACTTAGTAAGGCTTAGAATGATAAAGGTTATAAGGAAGTTGATATTTAAAGTCAAGATTTAACAATGTTTTAGATAAAATCTATTAGGCATTTCCATGAGAGTTGTTTCATTTTTGAAATATTAATTTTGTTCAGTTGCGATATTTTTGATAAGATACAGATTTTACGTACTGTTTTTAATATTATTTATTCAAGTAATCGGTTCTAGTTTTTAATAAATTTTCAAAAATTCCACCGTCAACAACAATGCACTTTACAAACTAAGACTCTTCAGACAGTGGCGAAGTACGGTAGGAGGGAACAACAATATGGCGCTCCAAATTCGAAATACTGTACATTCAAATAACTCTATCTCGGAAACCGTTCGGAATAAGACCCATGTTCGTATAATTTATTTTTTCTTGAAAAGACTGAAACTATGAATTCTCAGAATAGTGACCTTTCCTCCTGAGACACCCTGTAAAAGCTATGTACAGATAGATAGATAGATAGATAGATAGATGTAAACTTCCCTGAACTGCTTCAGCGGAATTTTTTTTAGTATCTATTTATTGCTGTCTTCCAGAATTAATAGCATCGAAATAAATAATTAAAGACAATTTATTGCATTCTGTGACACACATTTGTTTCCAGACGATTGTTTCGAATCCTAGCATTTCCTTTATTTTAAGGCCAAGAAAACAAGTGATCAGGAAACTGAATTATTCGAATTGAAAAACCAATTATGCATACATTGATTCATGTAAGCAGAAATTTCCGTAGGCAAAAAATCTATTTGTCTGATGCAATCAAATCTCAAAGAAGGGAACAAATAATATGAAAATACTTCGATTTGTATGTACATTCACATGCTATGTTTCCTTGTTCATTTATGGTAAACAGGGAAAGCGGCTTACTTCTGTAGAAGCATTGACAAAAGCGGATTTCAGCGGAAATAAAATTCTCGAGTAATTCATGATAAAGAGACATTACTTACAACTTATGAAAATTCAAAAGATGAACAGCCACTTCGATTGGTAAAATCAATAGAAGACTCTCTCTCTCTCTTCTTAATTACATGAAAATCAGGAACATAAAGATAAACCAATTCTACTTCAAGTCACACAGTCAGTGTAGAGTTTTAAATCCTACGTTATTTTCTATTTTTAATGTTAATTACTGAAGACTGTCGTTTTTTTTCCTCCCATTACTTTTCATTTGGTAGGAGTTGTTTCGGTTTGAATTACCGACGGCGCAAAACAGCTCGGCAGAAAAATTATGTCATGAGTTAAAGACTTTCTCTACCCTCTGAATGTAAATCAACGAGCAATTAGCCGAATGGAGCAACACCATTCACCCCATCCTCCCACATACACTCACTACCGTTCTTCCGCCCACGAAGTTCACTGAAAGCTATTTCAATTAATTCAGAAGAAGTTTCACCAAAATATTCTTTTAAAAGCATCCAGAAAAACAATATGTTTACTGAAAAGCAAATTACACACACACATGTACAAACACACTCACATACATAATTTCGCTTAAATGTTAATATCAGTGTTAATGTATTGCTTTCTGCTAATGTCTTACACAGTAAATTGTATTTATATTTTTTTATAATAACAAAAACAGGAAGCCTACTTTCGTTGCCCTTTTTATTGTTCATTATTTTTTATAATTGTGAAACTAATACAAACTCGAAAGTTTTCGTTTAATTGTAACTTTTTCTAATATCTGCTAAATAGGTACAAATTACCTATTTTTAATTAAATCCTATTACTGAAATCAAAGTAATTTTAATCATATCCATCACGCGCAGATATTAAGAGGATTAATAGGCCTTGTTACAGACAATTCTTATAGTTTCATTGAATTGTGTTAATTTATTAATTTTTATTTAATAATAGCTTTAGTTAGTTTTTATTACTTAAGTTTAGTGGGTCCAATAGTCCATTGGTTTAGGTGCTGGGACTGGAAGGGCTCGGGTTCAGTTCCCGGCAGTGCGGTGGTCGGGAATTTTTCCATAGTTATTTCTCCTTCAGACAGACACTAGGGTTTTACCCAACTCTCTGTCGATTGGGTACCGGGTTTCGTATTCGGTTAAATGCGGGCAAGCGTCGGACTGACCATTCGATCTCAACTAGTTCTGTTGGTCGAGAATCGTCGGGAGCCTAAACCTCTCCCGCACCCGTCTGCATGGCCAGTTGCGGTACAGTTTAACTTTTTTTTTATTACTTTTAAGTTTAAAAGGGTTTCACAAGTATTTTACCACCAACTTGCAGCTTGAGTAACCCATTGGTTAATGACTCAGTTGCAGGCAGAAAAACAGAATAAAAAGTAATGAGAAAAACATTATTACTCGTTGTCAAAACATTACTTAAACTTGCATACTTTCTAAAAGAGCATTACAATACACAGGGTGTTTCGAAATTCCTGTTACAAATTCCTATTATAAAACATAACAATAAATAGTCTTGCTTTTGCTGGGTCAAAGAGCGTTACTGACTCTGAATGCCACTTCCAATAAAAAAAGTTTCCAGTTTTAGCATGTTTTATCCAATGTTATGTCAGGAAACAGGTGTCATTTTTGTTTTGCAGCTTCAGTTGTTTGTTATGCATTGCATCCTGTCCACTACAAGAGCAGCTCGATGTGGCGACCACAAACTTCGTTGCAAACATAATATCTGTGAAGCATGTTCTGATACATGCGGTCAACAATACCTGATGTGTTGAATCTCTTGTGCCGCGGTCAGAATTCGTGCAAGCAGATCTTCCTCCGACTCTACAGGGTTTCTAGTAAATACGACTCTTCATGTGACGCCACAGGAAAACGTCGAGTGGAATTAAATCCAGCGATCGTGGAGGCCAAGCAGTTGGGCCACTGCAGCCTATCCATCTTCCCCCGAATGTTTGGTCCAGATGAAGTGTGGTGGTTCGCTATCTTGTTGAAACCACATTTGTTGCCGAATGTTCAATGGCACATCTTCCACAGATGTAATCGCCTTTTAGCCAAGCAGAAGTAAGAATATTTATTGTTATCTTTTATAAAGACTTGATTTGATTTTGGTTTGCTTGGGGTGCGGTGTGTTTCCGGACATGGGTTCCTATTCAAAACGTTATCTGCTCAATCCCCTCTACAAGCCTTAGGAGTTTGTAGTAGGAATTTCGAAACACCCTACAGAAAATTCCAGAACTAGATTTCCGGAATGATGACAGCGGAAGTGTCAAGAACTACTGGTTTTCTAATTTTTTTTTTTTTTTTCATTGATGATGTTTGTTCTCCAGTTGATGCTTCTAATCAAAATTCTGTAATGACATCTGAATCAAATTATATATAAACTTGCTAGTTACTAACCTTTACTGCCTACATTATGGTATATAATTTAAATAAAAGAGTATCTTTACTGAAACAAACTATATTGAATTCCACAATTACAAAGTTCTCATTTCTTAGTGTTTTGAGCATTTTTAAAAATGATATTTAATCTTTTACAAGCAGCTATTACATTGCTCATTAAATAATAAGCAAAGCATACATATTGCTCAACTTTAATCTGCATTTATATAGAAAAATCTATCCTCAAGCATTGAAATTACTAAATAAAAATTCATTAGGCAACAAAATTTTTCATTTTAACATTTCAGAGAAAAAATAGACAAACAAACAAACAAACAAAAAAGTCTTCCGAATTACAACATCACAGCCTTGTCCAATTTACTTAACACAAACATGATAATTAATTAGTGTTGCCATAGGTTGTCTTTTTTTCCTTTTGCTTACCTAATTAACATCGCGAGATTCAAATACTTTAATACAGAGTTTCCCAATTAAATTTGATCACGAAAGCCTTGGGAGTTACAAAAAAAAATGTCGGAACTTTTGATTCGAGAAAGGAATAAACAAAGTCGATAGATTTAATTTTTATAGAATAAGGTTGAATATTTAGAATGAAAAAGAATTGCATTTATTTTCAAGCAATATTTTTTTTGTAGAGACATGCATCAATTTTACAATATTCCATTAAAAATATCAATGTTGATTGAAAAAAAAAAATGGGTTCAAAGAAATGGAATTCAGAGAAAACCGTGGTTTTGAATTTTTCATTCGGAAATATAAATTGAAGAGTCAGTTAAATTACAAATATAAAGTAAGATTTCTAAAAAAACAAAAAAAAAAAAAAACAAATTAAATTTCATGAAACTTGGACATTAGTACACATAGACATAGATGAAAAGGGTTCAGTTGTCTTTTAAGAAAATCCAATTTCAAAATGGCGATGGACAAACCTTGTCCAATTTCACGTTTGTGTTAAGTAAATTGGACAAGGCTGTGATATTGTAATTCGGAAGACTTGTGTTTGTTTATGTTTGTTTGTCTATTTTTTTCTATGAAACGTTAAAATGAAAAATTTTGTTGCCTAAAAAGCATGATGCACTTTTTTCGGTTCAAATTTCTCACGTAAAGAGGTGTAGATGCACAGATCCTTAGATGCGTTCTCGTGATTTGCGATTTAACTTAATGGATTTGCATAAAAGTTAATCCCATAAATAGATTAGGAAAATTTGTTGTTTGTTGTGAAAGCTCTCTCATAAGGACTGATTCAGTGAGTTCTGATATATTAAACTCCAAGAGAATACGGGAAGCTTCTCAAGGAGGTAAGAGAAATGGCAAATACTGTGTTATTCCTCTACAACTAAAATTGCCGGCGATATGACACAATTGGCTTGGATAGTTCTATCATCCACTCGTTCGCCTTTTGAAGAAAAAGGAACCAACAATACTGAAGATGTGCTCAACTCACCAAGATCTAATCGTAATATGTTGAAGTTCCTAACCATTGTAAACGGTATTTACTATGTTAATATCGTTCAACAGATGTTTTTATAGGTAGTGCAAGAAAATTACTACAGTGGAGCACCGTTTATACGTTTTTCAAGGGACTGAGGAAAAAAACGTATAAATGAAAAAACGTATAAACGAAATTCACAAAAGTTACGAACAATTTCGTAATAAACAACAATAAAAAGTCAGAGGTAAATTAAAATATTACATGAAAATGAAATAGAAGAGGTATGTAATACAAAACTTTTTATTCCGGGATTTAATGTACAACTAGTACTACTATTCATATTCATTCAGCATTTACAAAATATTTTGTTATTTTAGATTTTAGGGCTTTTTTGAATGCACAGGAAAAAAGTTCATTGTGCATGTTTAAAAGTGCCATCTTAACTTTATCATTTAAATCAGTGCTAATGAGGTATTCATGCATGGTGTTAAAACCCGCCAAAGCTTATTGAAAACTTGATAGAGGTTTTTCAGTGCAATTTTCTAAGACTGCGTGCTTTTTCTAAGACTGGACAATCGGCAAATGGGAATCTGAGGTTGAAATGCGCATTTTCTCTCTTCTTGAGTTCTTGAAAAAACGTATAAATGAAATTTGCGATTTCAGGAAAACGTATAAATGAAATTATTTAACGTTAATATGCATTGGATTTTGCCGGGACCATTCAAAAAAACGTATAAATGATAAAAACGTATAAACGAGAAACGTATAAACGGTGCTCCACTGTATTTCCTTTCATGTTAGGAAGATTTACTAAAGCTAAGGAAGGGATTGACACCAAACAACGATGGAAGCCTCTGAACTTGGAAACCAAATTGGAACGAATTCTAGTGACCTGATAATTTTAAAAGCTCAATTATTCTTTAGACATCTTAACTGCTGTGTTAATCGATCGTAATATTTTACCATCTTGTGTCAATCAGCATCTGTGCCTGTATTCCAACTAATTTTGAAGAATTGAAAAAAAATTCTTAATTATGACAGATTTCGTGATCCTAACACAAATTCATGTCATGAATTTTAAGCAATCGAAATGGATTTTGGAATATTATTATTTGAAGTCTATCGAAAATGTCTTTCTTTTAGTTGCAATTTTGGAGGAGTTTTCTTATGAAATCAGTATTCTTCTTTTTCTTTTTATGTAAGACGTCGCTTTCATGTATTTATGGTAAAGGAAGTTATGTTATTTCTTAAAGGAATGTGTAAGAGAAAATTAAAAAGTTAATCCAATAAATTACACAGTAGCACAGCTTTCAGTATCAAATCTTTGATATAATCTCATTTCCAATTAGGTATTCCTAAGAAATATATTACCTAAGCCTACTATATATTATTAAATTCCTTTTTCATAAAAACAATTACTGCTTTAATAAGATGTAATCAAGTATCTAAACAAAAAGAAAAAAAAATCCCCATTACTGAACGTTCAGCAGAAATGTTTAAACTGAATGCTTACACGTGTATTTCGATACTTTTTTTTTTTCTTTCAGAAAAAATACCTTACGATCTTGCAACAAGTTTAGTCGAAAGAGAATCAATAACATTAATGGAATTTAGTCTTAAAGTTTTATAGTTAAATTCAAATAATACTAAAGAAGAAATGTAGTTTTTATTACAATGGAAATGTTAAGGAAAACTCTTGCTGTCCCTTCTTTCTATCTGTTGTCTTAGTTATTTTTGGGATCGATCCAGCCTTGTCCCAGATTCCAATTGTACCATTTTCCCTCTTTTTCCTGTTGTATCG
>JAFIDM010009631.1:23745410-23755534 GCA_023159025.1 Thereuonema tuberculata | reverse complement strand
CTGTTTTAAATGCATTCATCAAATTCTGCTTCAATTTCCACAAAATATGAACACAGCAAATCAATTTCAGCCGAATCTTCGAAATATGACCTTTAGGAACTTTCTTTCAATTGCTATACCTAAAACAACACAAGAAAATCAAATTCAAATTACTCTTTTGTATTGCATCATTGAATATCAAAGCTGTAATGGTATTTTTCTTTCTTTTCTGTAAGACTTGTTTTGAAAAACTAATAACCTTTCCGTTCTTTATTTATAATGTAATGACGAGAATATTGTGCCCTGTCATCGCTACTACTTCGAAACGATATGGATTATTAGCAATTCATCAGAAGTTGAAAACAAGCGACAGATGGCGCTGAATGCAAAGGCGCTTGAGTTACCGAACAGAAGCAGAGTGGGATTAATGAGATCTGTTCGGCTTCTGCTTTGATTAAGCCGCTTCTTACTTTCCTTCTCACTCCTGAAACAAAAAATATAGACGTAGAAAACTTTGTCGTGTTTTTCAATAAGTAAAGCAATAAAGAAATCTGTTTCCTCTTACAAATCTATATTTACACAATCGTTCAGAACAAAAGATAATAATAATTGAAATAGTTTATTACATTAAATTGTATTAGGAGCTACCCTGTTCGAATCTCTCGTTTCCTTATCGAAAGTATAGAAGAATGAGAACGGAAATGAAATGAGAGGCTAGCATTGCCAATTAAACAGCTGGGGTTAAATGTTGAATACAGATCGGATTACAGAGATCAGATAGTACAAATTAAGTGTAATATCGGATTACCGAATGATGTTTGGAAACCTACTTTCAGGTTAGTAATGGATTTCAATTTTTAAGACTAATAAAAATGATCGCAGCATCGTCGAAGTCAGCAAGAAACTACCGCTATATAGTGTTGCCAACTCGAAAACCTGAACTCCTTCTACCAGCTTTTAAACAACTGTCGAATCTCATTTTAAAGCTTCCACATTTCTCAGAACTTTAACCCCCCCCCCCCCAAAAAAAAATGCTTTCACCATCCAAAACACATCGGATTTCCGTATAATTCTCAAAATTGCTTCTCATTTTCAATAAATTACTGTAGAACCAAGTGTGAAAAATTTCTGAATATGACCTGAAAACTTTTCAATTACAAATAGCAAACCTCTACATTTCTCTCTGATACGATCTGTTTTTCTCTCTGTTAGCAATCAAAAATTTACAAATTTGCAGGGAAAAACTTTGATATTGTTAAGACTGCTATTATTTCCTTTGTTAAAGGCCGGGGACACTGAAGGTAGCCACCTACCAGAGGAAGTTCATCCGTCAAAACCATTAAAGTTATCGGTTCATGGATGTTAAGTAGAAACTTAACATTGCTCAAACTCTATTTGTTTACATTTTAAAGCAATACACGGTGCTTTACTGTTCGTTTTCAAAAGCGAGAACCAGCACACGTGGACGATTCTACCCCGCAAAAGGGTGATACGCTGAAATGGGCACTTTCCTAAGACCTGTGTTTTTTTATGTAGCTGTTATTTTTGCAATAGTATTTATTCTTTCCATAATTCTTTCCCGAAAAGCGCAAAGAGAATGCAGCTACTAGTAAACAAACACTATAAAAAGTAAACATCCCCTCTTTATTTCTTCTCACCCCTATTTTGAAGAAATCGAAGGAGACCTGACGCATGCGCAAAAGCGTTGAAGGCTCTCGTAAACAAAACCGAACAGTAAAAATATTACTTTCTTAGTGTTTGCTTGTTTGTTTCATCATGCACATATTTCCTACATATTTCAGTGTGAGTTATTTAATACTGCAAGTGCGGCAGAGGCTATGCTGCGCCAGGAACAAGCTAATAAATTCAGAAAAAGTCTGGAAGAGGAAACAAGAAAGGCAAAGTCACACAATAGAAAGAGAAGACTACACTAGCTACAGGATTTGAACATAGGTTCAGATGAATTTGTAGCACCTCCATGACTATTTATTAGCAATGTATTCCGAATGCAGTATTCCATCTGCCTGGCAACTTGCTCTCAACAGAAAATTCCCCGGATCAGAACCTGGCTGCAGGGTATTTTGTTCTTCATCAGTAAACTGAATAACAATTTGTAATAAATGTTAAATACGAATAACTGAAGAATGAAATATCCTAATCTTATCCGGGATCTCTACCAACTAAGTAACAGTAGAGATTTGCACTATTTAGTTTCGTGGAACTGTCTTTATGTTTTATAAAAATAGTTTGGCCGAAAGTTTCTTTATTCTGGATCTTGATTTTAGTTATTTTTTCTCAGTTTTTGGTTTATTGGCTTCCCAAAGCAAAGCTGGAAGTTATTGCTAACACTTTTTAAAGTGTCTCTCATCAGATTCTGTCAACCATTTAATCAACTCTTGTTTTCCAGAAGCATTTAATCAACTTTATTTCTATATTTAAATGAAATATAACGTAATCAGATATTTTAACAATGGATTAAGTTATATTTCATTTCAAGAAGGATTTACAATTGTTCCAATTCAAAACTTATAACAGATCCCTGGATTTATAGAATCCTGAATGTTTTCTATGCATTTTTATCAATCAATTCCAAGAATATTTTTATTTAATTAAAATAACGGATAGTAAATTTTCGAGACAATAAAAGTTGAGAGAGTTCAGGATATGTGACGTCATTTAACATAACTCCTCTATAGAAAGACAAAGGAATAGCATACTCATATAGTACTCTCTCCATTTAATTCCTGGCCTAAGTTTCAATAGAAAAAATGTTATTTGTTTTTCTCAAAGACTCCAAAAAAAGCTTAAACGAAATTTCACTGCACTTTCTGCACACCTGGAGGAAGATTGTAAACTCTTCGATTCCAGAGACAGTTACAGCGGCTACCGTGTGGTTTAGCACCCATGAATGGCTAGAGGGTCTCAACTTTTGTTTTTTATGCCTATTACTTCTGAATTATAAGTTTTTTTTATAAAAAAACGATGTTGGCAATAAATGTCTACGTCTGAAGGGCAATAGTTTAATTTAGTCCACACAGAGAGGGCTACAGTATTTCACCTAGAGGCAGGGCCCCCACAATGGTGGGGGGTGGGGGTCAGCTGGTCCCTTAGCACCGGGGCCCTGCCGTCAAAAGGCCGAGATCTTAACCGAAAAAAAAACTTTTATGAATTAGACTATCACTTCTAGGCTTTTTTTTTTTATAATGAAGTCTATATTTTATATAAACTATTTTTCTGCTTTAGCCATCTGCAAACAGCTATTCTGCATTACAATGTTTGCATAGAGCGATTTTTTTTTTTGATTTTTTTTCTAAACTTCGTTTCTAAACTTTTGCGTAGAGCTGGAAAAAGTAAATCTGTTGATATGTTAAATTAATTAACTTTAAAATAATGCTGTATATGGCATGTTTAAAAGGGAGAAATATGAAATCGTGTGGTGGTTAATTGATATTTTTAGCTAAGAATCCATGATTTTGACCATAAGGGGGAGGGGGCTGTTACTGCATTTGGTGCGTGGGCCCTGAATTTGATGTGGGGGACCTGCCTAGAGAGGCCCTATCTGCAAACATCAGTTACAGATATTTCACTATAGATTCTGATAAGAAGCACGGCAATTCAATTTCGGGATTCTAAGACAATATACAACATCTGCTAATGCCAAATACCTAGATTAATTACAAATTACTTTTGCCATTCAATAATAATTGCTATTTCTTTGTCTACAGCAATGCTTAGATTAAATCCACTTTTTTTTTTGTACGCGGATCGGCCAAATACGGACCACGCGCTAGCCTGACCCGACAACGTCAAGAGGAGGCTAGAACTGTCAAGGGAGGACGAGATTCTCATCTCGACCAGAATAACCCTGAAATAGTAAGTTCCAGGAAGAAACGGACGAAACACAGAAGAAGAAAGAAACAGCCATGCCCTCGCCGGGATTCGAACCCAGGTGTCCGGCATGTAGGCCACACGGCAGACCGGCGTCTAGACCGCTCGGCCACGCCGGCACGGCTTATTAAGTAAAGAAAATGGATTTAATCTAATGATTTTAAGTAATGAACAACAATGAAAAACGTAAAAGAGTTTGAAAATACAAACCTTTTAGGACTTACTTTGTTTTCTGGTAGCTAGAAGTTAAATTAATTTCTGTTTAATTAAAACTGAAAGATTTTAAGTCATAAGGTGCATTGCTAGAGCCCAGTTTTGAAGATTTTAGTGGTGAAGAAAAAAATAAATTTCGTAAGTTACATATATAAAATTATTATTACAATTATAAAATTATAATATTTGGAAAATTTTAAAAATTTACCACAACTGAGCCGTCTCGCCGTTGTTTCTTCCGGTGCGGTGGTTTGCCGTGTAATGTAAAAGGTCACACGTTTTTTTCGCCGGCACGTTTTTCTCGCCGTACGGTTAAAAAAACGTGTGTGTAAGATCTTATTGTGTTTCACATCTTCCAAAACAATGAAAAACCAATTTTTTAATTTTAGAATATCTTTTATACGAGACTTATCAGTAAATAAAAATATTGTTTGTAATAAATTTCCTAAATTTGTATTTACTGCATAAATAGGCAAGAACTGAATTAATTTTTTTCATGTTTTTAATTACAAAGGCCATAGAGTTTAACGTATTTCCAACAAATAAAGTGACAGGACAATAACTCAGTTTTGTATTAATTTCTCGAGCAATTTGTATCGCACTACCTACAAAATTTGTTCCTGAGAAAATGTATTCCTGTCATTGAGTTTTAAAAAAACCGATTTCAGAGGACTACCTCATAAACCAAAGTCATGCGTTCTGTGAGGTGTGCAATGTCAATTGCTCGAGTGAAATTATGTTTAGATACCATATAAATGGTACTAGACATTTTAAGAATCTGAATTTATGATTTAGGCTAGAATCATAAAATAATATGAACTAGTTGACCCGTGCGAATAATTCGCACCAAAAAAACCACCTTTGAGAAATAATAAACAAATCCAACAGCTGTCGTACGTTAGTTAAACATATTGTCAATAGCTGGCGCCTTTTCCATTTTTATAAAAAGGTTGACCCTTGCGAATAATTCGTATGGTATATTGAAATAATTCGCTATATTAGAATACTGGAATATTTACATGGTATATTGTAATAATTCGCATAATTCAGACACCGAATGGTAATGTAGAAATACATTACTGAACAGATTGCCTTCTACATTTTTATAAAAAGATTTTTAAATAAAGTTTTTTAGCGAAACCATCAATTTTAAAGAATTTGTTTATTTTTTTGTCATTAACGGTGAACGTAATCTTCAAAATGATATCTCAATCATTTGATTTTGATGAAGTATTAAGGGAACTAAACAAACAAACAAAAAAAAAACCTTTAAAAAATAATATATGAGAAATTGACAAATTTTTGTTTTTTTATTCTAATAAATCGTAATTTTTATTAAAATAAAAAATTTTTTTATGTGTTCTTATTAAATAAACGATGGAAAATCATTTTAAAATGCATTTTTATTCAAAAAAGGATATATTTGAATTACGACGCTGCAGTGTTTCGGTTTCGAAAAATAAGCCGCTTCTGTTAAAGCGTTTCTCCATTTTTATAAAAAGGTTTTTAAAATTAAGTTTTTTAACGAAAGCATTAACTTTAAACAATTTGTTTATTTTTCGTCAGTAGCGGGGAACGTAATCTTCAAAATGATGTCTCAATCATTGATTTTGATGAAGTATTAAGGGAGATATGGCATACCGACACAAAAACACCTTTGAGAAATAATATATAGTGATGATTGAATTATTGTCATACTTTATTTGTTGGAAATACGCAAACTCTATATGGCCTTTGTAATTATAAACATGAAAAAATTAATTCAGTACTTGCTCTATTTATATAAAGGGAGGTCTGGTTATGTATTATCGAACACTCATAGCTTCGGCCTGGTTAATACTAGAGAGTTCAATTTTTCAGGATAAGATGCAGTTACCAGACTAATGAAATACGCTAAGTTTCATTTATCTAGCTTTTATACTTTGGATTTTATTAATACCTAAAATACGTCAATGTCGTTACTGATTCACTGACTGACTCACGATCATCAAAACCTCTAGGGTACTTTCTGAAGTCCTAGAAAGCTGAAATTTGGTATGCAGGCTAGGATTATCACACAAACAAAAACAAAAATTAAGAAATCTATAACTTTCACCTTCCAACCCTCATGAAGGGGGGGTCTGGTTCTGTATTATATAACAATATCTATTCCAAACTTCCAAAAGTCCTAAGGTTGAAATGTATTACTTACAAAAAGAAATGAAATCCCACCCAAAACATTTCATTTAAAATGAGTTGCCAAGAACTCACATGCTCATAACGCTTTCACTGTTAAAAAGTTATCAGATCTCATGTAGAGGCAAGCCCCTAACTCTAAAAACCCTAATATCTTGGTCAAAAAGTATGGCTTGGCCGTTTCATGAAACTATTTCATTACACATTCCACCTTAATTTAATCTTACTATAACACAATTTATAACACAATTTAATTATAAAATTAAAAAATTTCATTAACGATAAGTGACTTAATTTCTTACTATAAGTCCATGGGATTGTCTGTGCGACAGCCATGAAACGGCTACGCCATACTTTTTGACCAAGATATTAGGGTTTTTAGAGTTAGGGGCTTGGCTCTACATGAGATCTGATAACTTTTTAACAGTGAAAGCGTTATGAGCATGTGAGTCTTGGCAACTTGTTTTAAATAAATGTTTTGGGTTGGATAAAATATATTCTAAAATTATAAAAATTGTTTTTCATTCATTTGGAAGATATGTGAAGCACAATAAAGCTGATGCCGAGAAAAAAGAAATATTCATCTTTAAGACGCTTTTAACGAAGTATTATTAGTTTAAGAGAAATTATTTGTGCTAAGTAAAAGATTATCGTTCATCAACTTTTAAATCGTGTGACATATTAACATTAGTTAATCATTTTTATTTGTTAGTCATTTTTGAAGATTTATGTAATGTTATTTGAATATTTATCGTGAATTTGTAAATACTTTACGCCGTAAGACCGTGATATAAGGGGAGATGAAGCCACTGAGGATAGCCATTATTTGTGATACAAGTGATCATACAATTACAATTCTTTGGTCATCAACATCAGGAGAACTCTTTTTGTTATTTAAATATAAACATGATTTTTCTATCAGTCATTAGTTAATTCTTCTGAACCTCTGCAGTTACATTGAAAGAAATAAATTATCAAGTACATTCCTTATGATATTTGAATATTTGCAATGTTTTCAACTTAGTTATTGAATGTTCCAAAACAATTACGTAAAAATTTGCTTGGAATTTAGATAGACAATATATTTAGAAATTGTATGACGAGAATGGGGTTTTTATTTTGGAGAGTTTTTTTTATCACTGATATCTATTCTTAAAGGTTAAAGACTAAAATGGGACTAAAAAAAAAAGCATTTTTTTTTGTAATCCTTGGGGCGCCCTGTTGTTTCACACTCTAACGGCGATACACCAAGCTCCGTCATTAGGCTTAATGTCAGATATGTTAAAGTCAATTGCAGCACTAGATCAAATGAACTTTCAATAGAAAATGATTAGATTGATATTGGAAAGCATGTGGAATTGCTCGTTTACTTCTTATGATTAAATAAATTAGAACAACAGATCGATAAGAAGCTCTAAAAGCTTGCTAATTTCGATTTTTTTTTTACTCACACCCGTGTAAAGATCAAATTATTGATCCCTCGTAAAATTTCCTTAAGACGTCTGCATCTGAGAAATATGTTTTGTTTTTAATATTTTTGTATGGGGATTTTTGTGAACTTCACTCCCGCTTCCTCTAGCAAGACTCCCACCCCCAACACACACACACACACAAAATCAAATATAAAGGGTGGATCGTCTTTTGTCCTTAAAATGCATGCTAAGTTTTAAGAAGATTCATCCAGTGGTTATAACCTAACGAAGAGAGAATACATATACAGGCACAGACTGACTGAATTGAGACGTTTTACTTTCCTAGAAATGTAGGCTAAAAATATGTATGCAGATAACGCTAAGTACATGAAATCAAAATATAAGGTATCCAGTAGCTTCACGTGGCAGTGATAAAATGTTGTTATATACAATCGAAGACTCCTCAAGTGGTAGATTGTGGGGTCATAATTTAGGTCAGGAAAATTTATTTCGGGAAAAACAGTTGTGGGGGTGATGGCAATAAACGATGGCATCCATCAGCTAGGCGCCGAGAAACCCAAGAACGACATGTTCTGTCAGCCCTCGAGAGAAGCAACGAGAAAACAGAAGGCGAACATAGCGAAATCATGTTCCACGTGTCGTAGTCAATAAAACAAGAAATCGCTCAAAGGGAGGCTTTAGGTCAGGTCAATCGTGTAAATAAATAATTTGTTTCTCTAAAATAAACTTCCATTAAAATTCCAATTCCGAGTTTACAGCGAAGACAATTTTTGGACTTGTGATTATTTTAAATAAAAACCGTTCAGAACTACTTCGTTTTCTGTTTTTCGTTTCTGCAGTGTTTCGTTTTACCATTTTTATAATTTTATTATTTACAAATGTAAAAAATTGATAGAAAGTAAAATAAAAACCGCAGGGGTTTTAGAAAAATGAAGCCTTTAAAATCAATAAAGGAGAAACAAACACACATACATCTTCTAATAAATTCATATTTCAGTTTTTTTTCTTACCAAAAACTTTCTTCGGAACAACTATATAAATGTAATAAGAGAAAAACAACGTTTTCCTTCTTATCAACGAACAAATTTAAACAAACAATCATGAATATGAACAAAAATAATAATCAAGAATGCTTCACATACAATAATACTTCGATAACATTAACGTCTTACACAAATAAATAATCATTTAGATCAGTGGTGCCCAACCTTTCGTAATATGGGAGCCAAAATTGACTTTGCTGTGTATCTCGCGGGCCACAATGTGGCGTAATCTCCTATTCAACAACCAAAAAAAAACGAAATCTCCTATTCAACATCCAAAAAAAAAAAAAAAAAAAAAAACAGGAATAAAACAGCGGGCCACATGTAAAACCTTCGCGGGCCGTAGGTTGGGCACCACTGATTTAGATAATCATTTTATAATCATTGTTAATTAAATACTAATATCTAATTATCGCTGATCTTCAATTTAACTTTAACTTTTTGTTTTTCTGCGTAGACTTCTTAAATAGTCCGAAAGAAATTTCCTTAACTAAGATTTTCAAGTGCACTGTTCAATAATCTAACTTTTAATTTACGGCCTTGCACACTAATATAAAACTAGGATTAAAAAATTTAAAAAAGATTAAATACAGACAGACAGTTTCGTTCTGAAAATGTACAGAACCTCCTCAATGTGAATAAAAAACACAGAAACCCTCCTGTCTGGTATTAAAGTGAGTGTTTTTGTGTTTTTTATTCACATTGAGGAAGTTCCGTGCATTTTCAGAAGGAAACTGTCTGTCTGTATTTTTAATCTTTTTTAATTTTTTTAATTCTAGTTTTATATTAGTGTGCATAGCCGTAAATTAAAAGTTAAATTTCGTTAACTTTTAAA
This sequence comes from Thereuonema tuberculata, assembly GCA_023159025.1. NCBI lineage: Eukaryota > Metazoa > Arthropoda > Chilopoda > Scutigeromorpha > Scutigeridae > Thereuonema > Thereuonema tuberculata. The sequence goes on along the minus strand of JAFIDM010009631.1, from coordinate 23,745,968 downwards.
CCTTTTTCTTTATTCATACAATGTATGTGTGTTTATTGAGAAGATGTCCCTTTAAAATCAATTTGTTTGTCTGCGTTTCCCTTAGTAACTTCTGAAACCTATGAATGGATCTGCTTAAACCTTAGTATGCACGTTTATGAATAGGAGACTCTCTTTTAAACTCGAAACTTTTTTACTGTAGATCTCTTGTGATGAAAATTGCCCGTGTAGATAATCAAAACTTCATATAAAAGCGTTAAAAACGAAATATTGAATTTTTATCCAATATCTAATACTGCATAATAATCCATTTAGTAATCCATTGCTATTTGCGCGTGCTTGATGAAAATTAATTGGATTTAGGCAACTTAAATAAGCATTTGCAGATTCAATATTTTTTTTTCAGAAAATGAGAAATAAAAGATATCTTGTATTCGACAGGTTTTACAGTGTACAAATATGCAGTGACTTTTCTCTCATATTGTTTGACGACTTTCAAAAATAAAAATAAATAAAAAATAAACATAAAATAAAATAAAATAACACAAGAATTTTTTTAGTTACATTTTAGGTTCTTTC
>JAFIDM010009631.1:23724155-23735978 GCA_023159025.1 Thereuonema tuberculata | reverse complement strand
CCCCCCCCCCCCTTTCGAGCCTCACGTGATTAATGGACTATGGGTAGATTCTAGATCAATGGTGGCCAACCTTAAGCATACCATGCGCCAATTTTTTCACAGAAGACTTCAGTTGCACCATACAACTCAATTTTAACAACCAAAAAAAAAAAAACGGCAATTCTATTTTAACAGCCAAAAAAAAAAAAAGCACAATCTTATTTTGACAACCAAAAGGATGCAATGCGCCACTTGTTATCATCCAATGCGCCACGATTTGGCCACCCCTGTTCTAGATGGCTGGATAGATCCTAGGACCCGTTTGGAGGAAAATGGAGCGTGGAAAAATATCCGCCCTCCGCAGAGCCCGGGGATCGAACCCGTTTCCTCCAATCCTTCGGTTGAGAAGAAATAGCCTGGGAAAAATTCCCGAACTCTTTTGGGTATTGAAACGCAAATCACTGGACTATCCCTCTGCCCTATTTAAAATGTAAATCGAGTTTTAAATCGAATCTAAATTTCTTTGTGTCTGTATATCTTTTAAAAGCACTAATTTTTTGTCTACAATTTTTGTTTTCAAAAATGTAAATTGAGGTAGATTCTAAAGATGATAATGGTGGATAAGGAATGTTTTATTCTCAAAAATAATATTTTGCGTAAGATAGGTTCCCTGTTCCTTCAGAAACTTTTTCTTATATCATTCTTTTAGTAACATAATAAGAGACCACAAATAAAAAGACAATAAAAATTTAAATTTATTAAGAAATAATTATTCAGCAATTCAACCAAGAAAATAACATTAGAAGAAGCTTTTAAAAATTAAACTATTAAAAACTAAACGATTCTATTATAGTTATAGCTTAGATATCACGACATCAGAAACATTACGATAGGTGCATCCAATACTGAACATATTCAAAATAAGAGAAAATATTGTTCGCGCCAACTTTCGTATATCAGCGAATAAAAACTAACAAATTACGTTATTCATGTATGGTGATCAGTTTTTTTTTTGTCCGTAACTTCTTATCTACTGGTCATATTTTTATCAACTCAATAGGAGTCTTCCTTATAAGCACTTGCATAATGTATGAAAGTTTAAGCTTTATAGGACTAACAGGTTTTGAGTAATCGTGATCACAGACGGATGAACATACTTAACTATCATGAGGGTTTAAGAAAAAAGCTTTAAAAATTTCAGAGGTCTTAGATTGACAGCCCTCCTTACATATACAGTTTTATATTTCATGAATTCCTTATTTTAAGATTACTATTTCACAGTAATTTTGCATTTATTGTAGTCATGAAATGATTGGTATCATTAACCTTATTTAAAAAAATATATAATTAATTTAAGTTGTTACGGCCTAGCTGATATTATTCGCACATGCGCAATTGTTAGCACATGCGCAGAAAATACTTCCTTTCGTTCAGGAAACGATACTTCCTCTATTGAAAAGTAGGATATTTCAAATAATAGTAACTAATAAAAAAAAAAAAATTGTAAGTGACAGATAATTTATGCACTAGCTTTCTGATCAGACTCAAATAAATTGTTCACTCTCAAAGATGATTTTAAAAAAAAAAAGTATAGAAACTGCTTTAACTTGTTTTCTGAAATACCAGTATTAAAATAATCTCATGTTTGTTGACTTGAGACACAAATTTATCTCAACGGCGTCGTAGGCGAGGTCAAGGACTTAAATTCTAATTGGTAATATTTTTTTCTGCAATGTTACCAATTATGTCATAACGAAGAGGACCCATTTCGCTAATTTGGCTCTTTCATTCCAACTTGTAGAATATCATTATCAGTAAAACAATAGGCTTTCCCAAAACAAAACGAAAATTAGTTCTATAATTTTTGAAATATTTACTCAATGATTCAGTCACAGAGTTAAATGGGATAACACCATTTTTGAATCTATTATAATTGATTGTTTAAAAATATATTTAATACAGAGTAAAAAAAAAGTTCCTGAAAGAACTTGAAGCCTACTTTCCTCAAAATCTTGCACCCCTCCCTTTTATTCGTTTGTAAAGTTCAGTTTTTAAAATAATATTAAACTAAAAATAGTGATCTTTTTTAAGATTGGGTCAATCCATACCAAACGGTCCAGAAAACATTAAATTGGTTGCTCGACCATTTTTAAAAAAATTATTTTTTTTACTGCTGTTATCCGTATGCATGAGTACTTCAAAACAGGCATTATTATTTTTTTTATTTGATTTCATTTAAAAACGGCGTCCATTTTTGTTTTAGGGTTTCCGGCATTTTTGGCCTTTGCAGACAGTTGCGGTAAATTTGATAATTCAGCTAAGAAAAATGATAGAAAGCTGTGGTAAAAAACATTATTTTCAGCACATTCTAAACTACATTTTATGTCCTATACATTTTTACCATATCTCTAACATAAAGGGCTGAAATTTAGAACCGAAACTGATATTCGCTTTTGAACTAAAATCAAAGTTCCGGGTTTTTTTTGAGCAGGAAGGAATGAAATAGCAAAGCTATAAATTTTTTTGAGAAAAGATATACATCCAAAGGTTTGGCAAAAAATATTTCAGCTCTATTACTGGCTTCCTAATTAAGTTATAGCGCTTTAAAAATGCTCTTTTTAAATTTTTTTCAAAGTTCGAGCCCCAATATCTCTGATGGGATATAATAAAAATTTGATATTTACAGTATAAAGAGAACTTTATGAGAGGTATCTGTGAAAAAAATTTTGAGTTTGATTTTTGAGTTAGATCCCTATAGCCCAACAGACGGATCTTGACGATCTCGTTTGCATGAGAATTACGGAAAACACGAAATCTTGCCACTAGCCTCTTCAAGAGGTGTCAAGGAATTTAGTACTTTGAATGTCTGTCACTAGGAAAATGTGATGAATTTCATGTTTGTTAATTGACTATTTTCAATTTATGAAAAGTATATTAAGATATAGCAAAAGTCTCATGCATTTCCTCGTATTATAATTCATTTAAATATTTCAATGAAATGTAAACATAAATAATATGAAACATTCATGCATTTTTTGTTTGTTTTTGATTTTTGTGATTAGCAAATAAAATAAATGAGAAATCGTATGCCTTTTTAATTATTAATTCGTTAATGTAATGTTGCATTTTAAATTTAAAATCGATTATCTTATATAAATGTATTTATGTAATTCTGTTATTTATTTTTTTTGTATTTTATTTTGTTTTGTTTCCTTAGGAAATTTTTAAAATTAACGTTTTTCTAATATTTTAGCAATTTTTTTTGTGGGCGATCAGTATGTTTGACAGCTCTTCTGTCTAATTTTGATGCCCTGAAAAGGCCTTTAAAGGTAAATTCTGGTTTGTTTTTTTTTTTCTTTCAGCTGTTGTTTCCAGTAAATAACTGCCTGAATTAGGAGATGTACGAAGTATGTACGAGTGTCTTGAACTCTTTCTAAAGGAATGAGAAGTCCTTCATTCATTAATTCCCTCCGAAAATATTCTTCAACTTGCAATATTATTTTCCGTGCGCTGCTTCGTATGGCACTGTTTCTCGATATTGGGTGAGAATACTTGGATAGAGGCTATTCTCGCGTAAATTACTTGAAATCACGAAAAAACGAGATCGTCAAGATCCGTCTGTTGACTATGTATCTAACGCATGTATCTAACTCAAAAATCAAACTCAAACATCAAACTCAAAATTTTTTTCACAGATACCTCTCATAAAGTTCTCTTTATACTGTAAATATGAAATTTTTATTATATCCCATCAGAGATATTGGGGCTCGAACTTTGAAAAAAATTTAAAAAGAGCATTTTTAAAGCGCTATAACTTAATTAGGAAGCCAGTAATAGAGCGGAAATATTTTTTGCTAAACCTTTGAATGTATATCTTTTCTCTAAAAAATTTATAGCTTTGCTATTTCATTTCTTCCTGCTCAAAAAACCCCCAGAACTTTGATTTTTGTTCAAAAGCGAATATCAGTTTCGGTTCTAAATTTCAGCCATTTGTGTTAGAGATATGGTAAAAATGTATAGGACATAAAATGTAGTTCAGAATGTGCTGAAAATAATGTTTTTTACCACAGCTTTTTATCATTTTTCTTAGCTGAGTTATCAAAATTACCGCAACTGTCTGCAAAGGCCAAAAATGCCGGAAACCCTAAAACAAAAATGGACGCCATTTTTAAATGAAATCAAATAAAAAAAAAATAATGCCTGTTTTGAAGTACTCATGCATGGGGGTAACAACAGTAAAAAAATCATTTCTTTAAAAAATGGTCGAGCAACCAGTGCTGGACCGTTTGATATGGATTGACCCGATTACAATATATGATGAAAACAAAACAGTAGAGATTTGTTTTTCATTTTCTAAAAAAATAATTAAATCTCCATATATTTACTTAAGTTGTCTGAATCCAATCATTTGCAATCATGTTAAAGCTCGCGCATACATTAATAGAATATTGATAAGCGAATTAATTTCAATTATGGGCACGACATCTAAGAAATCTATTGTTTAAATACTATCGCTGTTTTCTTGAAATTTTGATTTGATTCTTAGAAAAGTAGACGAAAATAATAATCATGTATGTTTCACACAATACCAATATTTGCAGAGAAAAATGTATATTGGTACTTCAAAAAAAAATGCTAATATTATTTCCTGGTTATTACTGAAGAGGGATGATATCTGAATACTATCATTTCATCTGGTCTTCTTTGATGTTATTTACACTTCATTCAACACATCGGAATCAGAAAATCCCTAAAGGAGCCTTGCAGGCACTTAAAGGTCATTGGAGATAGACTCCAACCGATCGAAGGGTAGTTCCTTTGTTTTCCCAGGAAAGCACTTGATATCCATTTGACAAAGGGCTGAGTAAAGCCTGGAGAATTGATAATGAAGCCAAAATCCCTGGCGGGGATTAAACAGAGCTTCTCCAGCACTATACAAAGATCTGTATCGTTTGGGACACGTATCTCGTGGTAAAACTTTAAATGTTTTCGGTTTTTTTTTTCGTTTTCTAACCAAGCGTTGAAGCAACAGGAAGAATGTTGAGTTCTCGTGATGATACAGGAAGTCAGAGTAATGAAGTGAAAATAAATCAGTCACCAATCACTAGAAAAATCATTGTTTATTTAAGTAAAAGGATCGTCTATCTTCGTCTTCAGTAGCACGAAATAGCTTTTAAAAACAGTTTGTCCTTATCTTAAGGTAACATTTGTAAATTACAAAAAAAAAGCATATCAGGATTTGTATCTTCAGCAAATTCGAATTGCCTTGAGGAAAGCCTAAGACAGATTTCTCGGAAATCGAATTCTTAACATCAGTCTAAAAAAAGTTTGACAGAGATTGTCCATTGCATCAAAGCAGTAAATAAGCAAACAAACATGAAAAGTGTTTCAGTGCGTGGGAGGAGATAAGGAGGGAGAGAGAGGAATAATTTAGCCATCACCACACTCGCAGGGATTTTGACTTTTGCCGATAAACACTCGAGTATGGAAGGAAAGAAAGTTTGCCTATCAAACCCTTAACATTCCTAATGGACAACTCCCTGTAGGGCGACTTTAGTTTTTGATTCAGAACAAAAAATATCCTCCCTGAATCTTCAGAAATTATTAATTATTTAGGCAACAAAAATTCCAACAGAATCAGTAAAAGTAGAATTATTAAATGCTTAAGTTCAACAATTGGATTTTGTTTACTTCCGTGACATCAATTATCGATTAATAAAGAGTCTAACCTTTTGCAATAATGTTGTCCAATATGTATCCGATATTTTTGTATACTTAGTAGTTTGCTACTTTCTTTCTTTTTATTTCCTTAATCTTCGTTGATCTATTACGTCTCATTTATCTTATTTTCTATATTCTTATAATCCCATCAAGAAAAAGATAGATTATTTAAAAAAAAGGCTTCTATCGACTGAACAAAAGGACCAAACTCTAATTTAACTTGGGACTGACCGATAAATTAAATGATCTTGCCATACTATATAGATCCTTTTTTTGAGAGATTTCCTCACTCCGGGGGAGATATTATCTCGATATTTCGGCCCGGTGCTTCGGGCCTTCTTCGGGAGATGTATAAATGTCAATCACATAAAGATGAGCGCAGAACTAACAAATTCCGTCGTTAGTTTCTCGGATAAGTTACTCATGTTGTTTATTCCGAGCAACTGGTGGCCGCACTGTGAGTGGGATCTATCTAGTATCATGTCTCATTCCTCCTTTTGAAATCTTGCCATTTCAAAATTTCATAAAAATTGATCCAATGACGGTCAAGTTGCTGCAAACTGACAGAAGGACACAAAAGCACTATTATAATGAAGCCCCTTAAAATCCTTTGAATCCTCAAACTGAGAAAAAACAGTTAAAGCATAGCTAACAAAGAAAATAAAAAAAGAATACTACTCTAATACCAATATCTCGATAAATTGAAAGTTCAAATTAAATTAAGTAAATAAATGACAAAAAAAAATTTCGAAACATTCTTGTAGAGGAATTGCCAAAAGAAGCAAGCACAAATCAAATTAAAAACACCAAACAGATTTTCATTAACTTACAACATCTATCTTCAAAAAAAGTTAAATAGATAGAACAAAATGAAAGAGAACGTGAAGAAGAGACGGATGATAATTTGGATGGACAGATGTGCTGTACCTGTCAGTTTGAAAAGATACAAAGGAGGGTTTAAAATAGGACATCTTGTACAGTGGGCGGGAAACAGTTCGCATGAGAGGAAAAGAAAAAAAGGCAGAAGTAATAAATTATAAATAAATAAATAGTTAAAGGTAAAAATATATTTAACCCTTGTTTTGATTAGAAGTAGTCTAAAAGGGAATCTGATTAGAATTTTTTAAATACTATAGTGTTTTATTTTTTAGTTTTTATCTATTTACAATTAATTAACTTTGAATTTATTAACTTTCAAATGAAGGACAAATAATTATTTTTTTTCTCCTCATGATCTGATAAGTTTCTTAGCTTTTCCATTATATTTATTTCAATTTTTTTTTTCTACGTCTCCTGAACTAAAACACTTTTAATTTGAAATGAAGCCTTAATCAGTAATTGTGTATCTGTTTTGTAAAAAAAAAAAAAGAACAGGAAAAAAAGGAACTTTCTGAGCTGATCTCAACAGAAGAGACACTCTGACCTTAGCCTAAATTCTGAGATTACGTTAAGAGAAGAAAAAAATATTTTGAGGAGGCTAAATTTAAAATATGTACTCTGGGATTAGATCCCTAGACAATATGCTCTTCCTTTCAACTACCTTTTCCCCTTCACTATAATGGCACGATTCTGAAAAAGATGGCTGAGTGTAAACTAGCATTTAAAGCAGAATCTGTCTTGATGAATAGAACCAGAGGTGTTAGTTGTCACGCAATGCTTTCTATTGAAGAAGAAAGAGCGTTTTTTACTGTTAACATACCACTTTTTTTCCACCGGTATTAATTCACATTTATAATCTTAAAATATTTATCTGTATGAATAAATACGATTAATTGTCCTGTCTTTTATTTTTTTAAAACCATCTAGATTTTAAATGGTGCTCCATTTGACAGAGTAGACGTCTGTTCACCCCTCTTCTTACAGAGTAAACGTTACCCCATCCTTAAATTAGCATTTAGACCATTTCAGTTTGGGAGATTGTATTATAATCGGCGTCTCTTACAGAAGCACCATGTTAAGGAAATTTCTAGATTAAAGTGGATTTGCGTTATATGAAGTTACTGTAGAATATTCATTGAATGGTTGAAGTTAAGTCATTTACGTAAATGTTTCCTGTCTGGCTTTAAAATAAAAAAAATTGAAGCTACTGTTCTTTAGTATAATTATTTTGAATAGCTGTAGTAAAAGTTGCTAGGGTTTCTTCAATTCCAATTAAATCATTTAAATTAATTTAAACCACACATTTATAATTCTCTAAAATTTAGATAAATGTTTAATTATTCAAATTGAACCAATCGTATTTTTTTTAAATGTATCAATGAAACAAAACTTACTTCAATATTCAAAAAACTTTCAGCAGATTCATATATTTCTGTTAACTTACAAAAACTATGGACAAAGTCTGGACATACAAAAACTATGGACAAAACTATGGAAAAGCTTTTTATATTTTTAGACATTTTAAACATTTATGTAGATCAGGTCTTTTGCTTTTTTTTTGTGTGTGTGTGTCTTTTCACCAAAACCTTTATGAGCTTTAAAGCATGTCACACCTTCTTCTATGCTTTTTATAGGTAATAAACAAAGCATTAAATCACCACATTCATCCCCACATTGTGCTAATTATTTTTACGCTATACTTTTGTTCAAGTACAATAACAAGCAATTCAGACTTTAAAGTTAAAAAAAAATCTTTAAAATGGATTTGATTCGTCTTATTATATCATCTTAGAATGGTATGATTGCTACTGACATTTTTCTGAAATTATATAATTAAATTGTCACCATTTGAAAAATATCGCTTAATGTTTTTCAGGAAATTCAAAATTATAGGGATCAATGAATGAAAGTTTAGATTTAAAACAAATAAAAAAAAGTCATATCAAAGTCAATATGAGTCTTTTAGTAATGAATCAGTCATTTTTAACGTGCATTAGTAAATTCTAGTAAAACCAGGAAACGCACAATGTGAATATCGCCTGATGAAGAGATGCGTTACGGCCAGGGCCGTCGCGTTGTTTGTTGGCGCCCGGGGCAAGATTTCGTCAGGCGCCCCCTCAATCTCCAATTCAACAACAAAAAAAAAAAAAAACGGAATCTCCTGTTGCCGTTGCCGCGGCGCCCAGGGCGATCACCCCGATCGTCCCGCCCACGCGACGGCCTGGTTATGGCACCTCGTAACATGTAATGCTTGTTATTAAAATGTATTCAATTCACATTGTTTCTGGTCTTCTTATTTAGAATTCAATATCTTGGAGTTCATAAACAAATCCAACCCATAACAAATGCTTGATATAAAGCGAGAAATAATTGTAACACAGGACAATGTCACTTCTGAGCTCTCCTCCATTGAATCCAAGGATTAATTTGAAAATAACCTTACAGAAAAGTGATTAGAAATTTCGAAAATTTTCAGTCATTTAAATCATTATTTAAACTTTAAAATCTATCTTCTCAAGTTTCACAAACATTAAACTGAATCAGAATCGATATATTTCGAAAAAGAAATTAGTAAATCTAATAAAGTATAAAAAATAAGTAAATTTAAATTTTTATAATAAAAAGATAAAACGAGTCCTTTTGAGTCAAGCTGATTTCCTGGGACAGCTGTTTCGAGTCCTTAGGCTCTCTTCAGCCAGGCCTTGTGCCTTTACTAATTTAAATTTAGAAAAGAGAATATGCTCACACAAAAAAGAAAAAAAATTTCAAAACTTATTAAAACTACTAAAAAAAAGTATTTATTTATGAAATAAAATAAACTTATTAGGAATATTAAAAATTAAGGCATCTGGAAATTTAACTGTTTTCCAGTAAAACCAATAATACACAAATTGCGTTTATAAATCATTAACACAATTTATGAGTTTTATTTTTATTTTAAAGCAACACAACACATTATCAAATAAAGATATTGTTCTTATATAAATATAAAATAATAAAATAATATAAAATAATACTTAAGCCTAAATATAAGAGCTATATCAGTATTTAAATTTATTTGTTTGCAAGGAATCTAAATGCCATATATTTGTTCCAAGATCCAATGAGGGTCTTGGGTTTCATCATCAGAGGTAAATACATTTATGGTATCGATGGAATGTCAACTTATGTTTGCCACCAGACGTCTCCTCAATCCAATTTCCCTCGGGAAAACACAATCCAATCATAAGAAAATGATATCGACCAATGTACGAACATCTGCCAAACAACAATGTATGATTTCATCGATCGAAATGTGAATCAGAGAAGATCTAAAAGTTATCCTTTACAATGAAATAGGGATTGTTCAAAACTGAAAAGAAAAATAAATATTTGAATTACCCAAAATGCTTTCCAGAATTTGTCTTCGTCTGACTTTCGAATAACAGTTGGAAAAAAAGTTCACAGGTTTCAGTCTTCAATCTATACCAAACTGAAAAAGGTCCTCAATTGGTGATTTCAACTTATCATTAAAAATATCGGCTTACTAGCATAAATAGTTCTTGAGTTACAATGAAACAAAAGCCAAATATAAAGACAAATATACGATTAGAGAGATCTATTTATTTCCACTTCAAACTCTAGCCAAAGGTAAACGTTTTGCTCTGATGCAAGAGCATTGAGTCTTCTGAGGGTTCTTTCATACTGTTTTAATTATGAGTCTAGATTATTACAATTCGATTTCTTACAGTCATAATTTTATCTCACTTTCTAACAAATCAGAAACATCTTTCAAATAGTCTGTTTAGTTTTAGCAGTCTTACAACATCTTTGAGAGTCTAGACAAATCATTAAAATAACTTTAAAAGCACGTTAGTAAGAGAATGAAGCAAAAAGAACGTATGAAGATTAGCATTTTCTGTAGCTTTATACTTAGGCCACTATCCACAATTTAATACAATATCGCTTTGATAAAACTTGCTAATCTGTTTGAATATTTCTTAGTAATAGCCTAGCTAATCAATGCCACAAGTCAAATGCTTCACATGTTAAAGAAACTTATTACGGTACTGTAATCCGTCATGATATTCTTTTTACACTACAGATGTAAAACTGATAAGATTCCAACCTAAAACATCAGTTAAAGTTTTAAAGAAGTCTATTGTTGCTAATAAATAAAGACAAAATGACTTAACAGAAAAGTATTCTTTGTAAACTATTTCAATATTTCTATCATTTTTATTAAGACGCTTTTTCCAAGGCTCAACGATTCTTCCAGATGGTGAATTTTTTTAAATTCTGAATGAACTGATCGATCCGGCTTCACAGAATAAACTACAAAACGTGGTAAAATTGCCTATTAACAGCATCACTATTTTTATTTTAAGCTAAGTTTAAAGATATCTGCCAAGTATTTAATTTTGGAAGAACGGTTATTCCTATCTGTTTATTTCGGAGATGGTTACCCAACAAAATCAAGGTTAGAAACTAGGTTCCAAAAGAAAAGATTATCAATTGAGCGAAACCAAAGTCAGTCAGTTGCTCAAATAAATTAATAACTTGGCAATTTTCACCAAGTAAATACAGTAATATTCTATCAAATAATTCCTTAAAGATTTGTTTGCATTTTTTGAAATTGATTTTTTTTAATTAATTAAATAAATATATATGCGATAAAAATATCTGTTTTTATTTAGAAGTAGCTTTCACATTGTTCTTCGTTTTCTTTCGATGGTGCTGTGAGACGAGGCTAATCTATGAAGCCGTAACTCGGAACCAGGCACTAAATGACAAATGGAGACTGTATTATGGGTAAACTCTTTCAAAGGGATGGAAAGGAATTGAAATTGAGAACAAAAAAATCAGAAACTTAATAATTCAGAAGCATAAAAAATTCATAAGTGTAATAACATGTCTTTAATTAAGTTTCTGAATCGGAATGTAATTCAGAAATGTAATTAAATCGTGATATCAAACTGTCCTGAGGGTCCTGCTGCAATGCATGAAAAGTTTCATGATTCAGATGCAAGCTTTTCATCAATTCCATCTCCTGTTTGTTCAAGCTAATTTGTCTTGATTAATTGGAATTCAAATTTGACTTCAGGTATTATAGGTAGAAAAACTAATCTCCCAGAAACTGATAAGTTTTGAAAAGAAAACAATGTTCTTTGTATTACAGAAAAAAGTATTTAAGAAAAATAATAAGTATCCGTTTCCTAAGGGCTTCCAAAAAAAAAAGTGAAACAAAAACTTAAGGAAAGCATT
>JAFIDM010009631.1:23677621-23699904 GCA_023159025.1 Thereuonema tuberculata | reverse complement strand
TTTAGCTCCGTCCAAACTGCAGTCATCAAACTTAACTGAAGTTTGGTGCACTCCGCCATAAATCTAACAATGGAAATCGCACTTTAGCTTTTACAAGTTTTGTTTAAGTAAAGTTATAAAAATCAGTGGATTTTAGGTTTTCGATAAAAAGACTTGAAAACTTCCTAGAACTTAATTTGTCTTTTTTATCACTGCATTGTAATTTCTATTGAAAGCTGAAATTATTAAGTAAACAAATTGGACAGTGCTTTTTCAATGATTGTAATTTTTCTATTTTGCTTATTGTATTTATGTTTTGTAAATTTAGGCCTCATTAAGTTCACTAATTTAAAATAACGATAATTCTACTTTCTTGCAAATGAAAAAGAAAAATGATAGTTATTTCTGTTTATTATTGCAAAGTTTCATTTTTTATATCTTAATGTCATTCAATTTAAAAAAAAAAAAAAAAAAACCTGTGTGCCTGGTTTTTTTTTAATAGAAAACTTTCGTATAAAATAATATAGGTTGTTAAAAAGGCCGTTCAAGAATTACGTAAGCACATTTTTAGTCATTTTAGACGAAGATACTTATAAACTCACAGATGTAAACAACAGATAACTCCGATCACTGTAAATATTATAATTTTCAGTTTCTTTTTTTCGTTTTGTTTTGTTTTGTTTTTTGATCATATCAAGTAAAAAATTGTGTAATTTTCTAAGATTAAAAGATGTTTATGCTTCATTTCTGTTCAGATAGTATATTTCTTTTCATGCCAAAACAAATGTGACCTTCAACGTCTTTAATTCACAATAAAAAATTCACTTCAATTCAAAATCTAATTCGAGTGTTACTAATTCATTCCAAATATTTATTGCAATTTCTTCTTTGGAATCTCATAATTATCCTAGTTTCTAATTAGGTTTTACAACAGGATTTATTACTAACCTTAAAAGTTGCTTAGTTCAATGAAAATCACTAGATCAGAATTTTCATCTATAAAAATTAGAAAAAAGAAAATTTTAAACAAACAATGCGAGGAATAAATGGCAATTAACTATCAATAGGCTCTACAGTAGCTTTGACATTTTTGTTCAACTTCTGTAAATTTGTAAGTTGAATAAAAAAGTTGGGAGGCCATTCTGTTTGCGACAAATTATAATATACTTGTTCGCCGAAGATATTTTTAAAGTCACCAAATAACTTTGCTATTTCAGAAATAATTTTTTATCTGCTCTGTAGATGAATAAAATAGCTAAAATCAGAACATAAAACATTGTTTGTGAACACCAACGGAATGGTGTTTTATCACAGAAAGGTACACGTTTGTTTCAAATGTGTCCATAAAGAATTAAGTTAAATCAGATGAACTGCGGCGCTGAGTTTAAATATACAGAGGTTTATTCTAAATAACTTATCATGATTACTTGATATTAAATATCTTGTTTTATTTCAAATTTAATTATTACGGTATAACGTTAAACGTAAGGGGCCGTTCAAGAATTACGTAAGCACTTTTTTAGTCATTTTAGACCCCTCCTGCCCTTGTCAGTAAAAATAAGCAAAGGTTGAACCCTTATTTTAATATTTTAGTTTTCTTTTTCTTTTGCCAATCGTAGGTGTTTTTTGAGTTGTGCGTGCGGTTTTTTTTTGTTTTTTTTAATAGAAAACTTTCTTATAAAATAATATAGGTTGTTCAAAAAAATTTTATTTACTTTTTTTTTTGTATTTTATATAAATGTGTTCCTGTAATATTTTTTTAGCATGATGTTAATTAGTAAATTTTGAAATCACTTTCATATTAATTTTTTTCTCAAGGAATAAAAAAAAATAAAAATTATAAACGGTTAGTATCAGTTGTAAACAACAGATAACTCCGATCACTGTAAATATTGTAAATTTCAGTTTCTTTTTTTTTGTTTTGTTTTTGATCATATCAATTAAAAAATTACAAGGATTTTGTAAGATTAAGGATCGCTTATGCTTCATTTCTGCTCAGATAGTATATTTCTTTTCATGCCAAAACAAATGTGACCTTCAACATCTTTAATTCACAATAAAAAATTCACTTCAATTCAAAATCTAATTCGAGTGTTACTAATTCATTCCAAATATTTATTGCAATTTTTATTTCGGAATGTTGTCATTATCTGATTGACACATTTGGTGTATGGTGTTTCTAATACGAAAAAAAACTTTCTGTTCACCCCAAAAAAAAAAAAGGTTTTAAACTTCACATATAAAAAAGAAGGACAGAATTTATAAAAGGAGGACATTTAGGAGGACACTTCTCAAGGAAGGACAGAGCTTCAAAAAGGAGGACTGTCCTCCCTAAAGGAGGACGGTTGGTCACCTTATCTTTATTCATAGTTGATTTACGTGGGAAAAACTCCACAACGTTTTTAATTGATTTATATATTGTAATTTAATTATGAAAATTATGATCTAATTTTAAAATAATAATTATACTGAAATATGTAAATACGGAACTATATAATTTACCAGAATTTATGATAATTGCTCAAAATAAAATAAATGGATAGAATATTGGCTATCTTCTGAATAATTTATGATAAGATGGATTAATAGTTTATTAATAAAAAATAAATATATAAATGACACAACTTTTTCTCAATTTTGAATTTTGTTGCTTTATTTTATTATTACAAAATAGTAATGTATTTTTCTTTTATTTAAATAATTATAATTTAATACTATATTATAATAATGTTATACAATTAAAATAATCTTGTAATTTAAACCTGTGATTTCGAATCATTCAAGTTTATTTGTTGATTTACACTGTCAATGAGATTTTATTTCTTTTTCCAGTGAAATGATATTTTACTAAGTTCAGTATTTTTTAATAACAATTAAGTTATTAAATGTGAACGATGTACTTATTTTTATCCATTAGTGTTTACAAATATTTATGCATAAATTATAAAAAGATCTACTGAGTTATTTTAGTCGAAGTATTTTGTTGAAATATTTGAGATTTTGTATTAAATATTTGAAATGTTGTGTTCTTATAACTTAATTGAATATGAAAATGAAATGAATTAAGAGATTTTAATTTTGCAAGAACAGTAATAATCATGTAATTTAAACTAAGTGATAAGCTTAAGAAATTTAATCAAAGCTTGTAAAATAACAAGATAACATTAAATAATATTCATTAATTTGCCTTCTTTGAATTTGACAATAATAATTTGATAAAATAACTTGTGTTATTTGATAGAATAATAAATGTTGACTCAATTCACTTTGTTTTTTGTTGAAAGTAATATTTAAAAATAAATTGCCATAAATAATCATTGCTAAACTTCTAAATGTTACTTAGGAAACTCTATAGTACTTCGATTAAGATGGTTTACAAATATTCTTTTTTAAGTACATAGATTTTAAAGAACAGAATCAGATCAATAAATGAAAGCACTTATCAATGTTTTGCTTTGATGATGACCTGTGTTTTGCATTTTCTTACGTTTGATTGGACATTGTTTTGAAGCCTTTATTTATTTGTAATGTTTTCTAAGTCATTAATGTTTCATGTTGTGGTTTTTTTTTTTTTGTAATTATTAAATAGTACATCTCTTAGTTTATCTGAATTATTTGTTTTAAAAAATTCTTTTGTAACAGTTTCTTGTACATTATATATTTTAGTAAATAATCTAAATATATTTTAGCGTTGTGTCAAAAAATAAATAAGACTGGTCTTCATCATTATATTTTATGTCTTAATTTAATAGAAAATACTGGAATTTGAATGCATTACTTTCTTTTTAAGAAACATTTCAATAATTTCATTCTGTGTTTTTGTACCATCTCAAATTTTTGTTGTTTTTCAAGATCTAACATAACACTGTCACTATAACTGGTGTTTTTAAGAGCTAAAATAAAAACCGAATTCTTCCAATAAGTTGTTTATTGAGTTGTACTATTGCTATTTGAACCCTATAATAAGTATGTAAATGATGTTGTTCGATTCCAGCCTTGTAGCTATGACGTGAAGGTTAGTCGTTACTGCAAATATTTGTCAGTTGAGTCATCTAATTAATATGCACTTCAGTTGATGATTGTGGCTTTCTGAATATTTAAAATTTACTGTTTGCAACGTACTGAACTTATAGCAAATAAATTTTAGAATCCTGGAAAAACAGTTTTACCAAAGCAGATTTAAATCGTTAGAATAATAAAAAGTTAAATTCATATTTAAACTTTTTAGATAAGGATGAAAGACAGGTATTTACTTCTAAGAATCATTCGCTTCAGTGTTTATTTTAAGAAATTACTTTTCATTTCTTATCGTAAATTTTTCCTTGAACATATTTGAAAAATATAAAATATAAAAATCTACAATTTGATAAAATTTACAACGAAACTTTTTTTAATAATATTATGCTCAGTAAGACGACAAAGAAATAAATTCATTAGAAAGTGTAACAAAATTTTATAAATTAAGTAGTTTTGTTTTTTTCATCAAGAAATAATGAAAGATATACAAAAAGCAAAACGATCTTACATCTGAATTTAAGTAATAAATTCAACACTCAAATCAGGGTTCAGATTTAGGATGAAGTACTTGGATTATAAAGAACATAACTGGAGCCGTACACCTGATTAATTTAAAAAATATTAAATTATTGATAATTTAATTTTCAACAAGACTTGAAAAGGCTGGCTCTCGCCTGCGAAACGGTCGTGTTTTGTGTATTTTAATATGTATATAAATATTTTTTAAATTAATCAGGTGTACGGCTTCAGTTATGTTCTTAATGATATCCAGTACACGTAAACCACTATTACTACTTGGATTATAAATGACTGTTATTTCCAGGATGTTATTTCCTTTTGTACATTCTTTCCCTTTCTAAATTTCATTGTAATTCTTTACCTATCACAATTTCTTCGGTTGTGAATGAATTCTAAAATGGGTTTTGTTTGTTTATCTGGAGGTTGGTTACCGATTTCGATTTTGGAAATCATATAAAATAAAAATTTTCCTCATTTTATTTGACTTCATATGTTTAATATATTGGCTTCTATTTTGCCTCATAAAAGATAGTTTTAAAATGTTACCTCGTTTTCATGTCAAATTACAGAACTCTAAAATGTTACTGTTATACTAAATGAAATAGAATGGAAATGTCAGTAATGAGTATATATTCATTTTATATTAAGTTAATGGACTCTATACATATATTATTACTAGATTCTAGAAAGTCCTTTGAAGAGATTGATAAATGAACAGAAGTTAATGCTTATTCTTTTGAGCAGTAAATTAAAAATACGTTTTTAATCTTCACTAAGTGCGTTTTTTGATCCAAAAGAAATATTTTCAAGTTACTTAACGGGGCGACCGGGGCGATCGTCCTGGGCGCCGCGGCAACGGCAAAAAAAAAAAAAAAAAAATTGGAAATCCCTGTTTTTTTTTTTTTGGTTTTTTTTTGTTATTGAATAGGAAATTCCTGGGCGCCGCGGCCAGGGGGGCGCCGCGGCAGGGCAAAAATAAAAAAAAAATTGGAAATTCCGTTTTTTATTTTTGTTGTAGATTTTTGGGATGGGGGGGGGGTGCAAATATCAAGTGTAGGGCACCTGACGAAATCTTGCCCCGGGCGCCAACAAACCACGCGACGGCCCTGACTTAACCCTCAAAAGTTCATTCAATAGCGGCTTTCGGTCTTCAGTGGGCAGCCATCTTGATTTGGACTACTATTAACTTAATGAGTAAATTGTTTACGGTGATTCTTTAGGCTATAATGTAGAGATGCATGAAAAAAAATTGGGAAGGTTGCTGATAGATGACAGCATCTACCTGCCAAAGCTCAAAATTCCAAGTAAGTTTACGTCGAAGTAAGTTTACTGCAGCAATTAATAAATTAATAAACATCAGTGAGCTTGTACATCGGTACTGTTTTTGTAATAAAAGCATGGTTACGTATATTTACGTTGGTTTTACTGCTCAAAGGGTTAAAAGAGTTTAAAAATCAAAAACAAAATAAAAAAGGAAATTAATTAACATCAAAATTGCAATAATTGTTTTGTTTTTTGAAGATTAGAGTGCAATTTAGGATGTCTGTAACAGGTTAAGAATTAGATGCATTTAATAGTACTGAAAGGAAGAAAACTATTCAAATTACTTTATTTTGATTGTTCAAGTATTTTTCTATAGATCTCAGTATAGAAAGGATCTTGAAAACAGAAAGGAACTTCATACAATTCATTTAGGATAATTATTGGATTGTAGAAATGAAGTGAACTTTTTTTCTTATTTTGAATAATTTGGGAAAATCTAATTTTAAAGTGGTTAAAATAACTGTTGAAAATAAAACCACAGCAGATCTGTCCCGGTATAGTAGAGTATATAAAATTTTCTGAATAGTATATAAATGTTCACAAAATCTGATATTCGTTTCATATAATGATCGTTCGCTTCTTCAAATAAATACACAAACTCCAAAATGATCAATATTTGGTCTGTTTTTAATTTAAAGACTTTTTCAAGGTGTAATACATAATAAAACTAAAAACTAAAAATTGAAGAGAAGAAAAAGAATTTCTTTCTTCTCTAAATAATACAAACATAACAAACTGGTGTAACTCTATATCGTATCTTTGTTTTAAAATAATAATTAACAATTTAGATGTAACTGAATTAATAACCAAAAACAAAAAAGTAGTAAACAATAATTAACAATTTAAAAAAAAGACGAAATATTGGTCATTTTGGAGTTTATGTATTTATTTGAAGAAGCGGACGATCAGTATATAAATGTGTTTTGTTTCACCTTTGCAGTGCAACCGAGTTACTGAAACGAAATCTTGTATCCTTCCGCCATCTCTTTGCTCTCGAAATTTCCTATCCAATGAATAGCGGAAAGCAAATTTATAATTTTATAATAAGGAAAAAAAAAGTCGAAAAAAAGATTGGTATTCACTTTGTTGATAAAAAAGATTTAAAGAGGCTTTTTACAAATCAAATGTAACACTTTAGAAAGGTTATGAATCAATGGTTGAATCACGTAATTATAATCATATCTATGATTTAAATTAATGGTTTAGCTACATGCAAATTACCAAGAAATTTGTTCGTTCAACAAAACCGTAAATAATAGAATTTTTAGATTATTTTCTTATTTATATGTTTTGTAAGAAAACTTTGACAGTCCTACTATATTGGTTTAAGCTTCTATAATACAGGTTTAGTCAAAATGAATAGGACAATAAGAAATGAATAGGACAATAAGAAAACTATTTTTAGACGAATGTATGTTTATTGTAACCAAACTACAGCTACGTATGGACAGATAAACTATCAAAGTTGTATTTCGCAACATATCTGTCCATACGTAGCTGTAGTTTGGTTACAATAAACATACATTCTTCTAAAAATAGTTTTCTTATTGTCCTATTCATTTTGACTAACCCTGTATAATACAATGATGCAATTATAATATAATGTACTTCAAATAATTTTTGCTCAGAATTTTTTAAAACATAAAATTATAAAAAAATCGTTACATGAATCTAAACTTTAAGCAAGTTTTACTTCGGTTTTTTTTTTTTTTTTTTCGCTGGTGTACGTAACTTGATTGAAAATATTTTGATTAATGTGGTTTGTGGTTTCGCTGAGGCAACCTAAAACCTAATTTGTGTATATTAAATAATTTTTTGACAGGAAATAAGTAATTAATTAACTAGCTAACTAACTAAATAAATAAATAAACTGCCTTGGGGTAGAATTGTTAGGATTATCAATACTATAAAAATAAGCACATTTTTCTTAATTGTTAAATTTCGCGTTGTTAAATGAAAAAATTGAAAATCAGTGATAAAAATGAGGTTTTTTGTTTAATCAATCATATATATCATTTATTAAATAGAGAAAAAAAATATTCTTGATTACTCTTTTCACAATTATTAGAATCCATTTGATTATTCTAATGTATTAAGTGCTGGGTTTGTATTCGGGACTGTAAGTAGAAATTTTCATTAATACGATAACTGAGGGGAGAAGGAGGCGAGTACTTGAAAGAGGTAGCAAAATAAGATCTTGTTGTTTTTTGGTTGGAAGGTAAGATCCATTTTTTTTTTTTTTGTGGTGTAAGAGAAACAAGGCCTCTAGCATGGGACGGCATTTTGATCATTTCAGTCCAAAAACCCTAGCTTTCCCACTGATTTTCCCACTAGCTTTCCCACTATTTATTGTTAATAGAATTTATCAATATTTGACTGAACTTTTCTGGAAGCTATTTTAATTTTTTTCTTCTTAAGACTGTTGTTCAGTTTACAGACTTTAAGATCTCAATAACGGTGTACATTACTCAGGTTCCAATGTAACACAAACCTATTTCCATATCTTAAGAGGAACTAAATTTATTTAAAGTTGTCACCAACGTAAATTTTCAATTTATAATTGAATTCCGAAGAAACAAAGTCCAACAGCTGATTTGATGTAAATTAAAAGTTATTATTAATGAAAGTTACTGAAACGAGAGGTTATAAAATGATGGGTTTTAAAGTTATAAATTGCTTAAAATGTTTTAGATTTGTAAAGCTATTTTAAAAAGGAAAAAAAAAATGGTTTAATGTAGGAATTTTTACATGTTTTATTTCTAAAAAATACAATGCTGTTTTTTGCTGACAATGACATTTTTGTTTCTATGCAAATTGTCCTGCAGTTGTGATAAGTCAAATATGATCATTGTTTTCTTTGTTACCATTACTGATAGAAATCTTGCTGCAGAATTTCTTATACAATTTTCTTCTCTCTTATTATGGAATTTGATGTCAAAAGTTATCCATTAGTTAACGTAGATCAGCTAGCTTCCGGCTTTCTCTGATCAACCTGATCTTTAGGATAACTCAAGTTATTATTGAAAAGTGCTGTTTTTCATGATAATGATATCAGTTAACTGTTTCTACGGATATATTTTGATATTTCAATTATTTTTGTTTCAAAAAAAAATTAATCAGTACTACTACAAATGAAGGGCCTAACTGTAAAAGTCACATTCTCCACTTTTGGCGGGAAATGAGTTATTGATATATTATTATTGTTCACATTGAACTGTACCTTATTCTGAAGGTTTCAGCTATCAAAACTCTTATTCTCTTATATAAATTTAATGTTGAAAATCACGTTTTGTTGCAAAACTAACATTCTCCACTGAGGATTCTAGTGCAAAACTCACATTCTCCACTCAGCCAATGGGGAGCTGTATTTTGGTCACGTGATGTAGTCATGTGACACAGTCAGCAACAGGTTATGTTTGGGTAAGAGTGAAGTGTAAAGTTTATTGTGATCTTTTTTTATTAATAATGGATCAAAGTGTTAAACCTATTGATAGAAATATTGGCAAAGTCCAAAGAAGCGTATGAATACACCACTGAAATGGAAGAGAGCTCAAGGAAAAACACTACGGAGGAGAGTGGCGATCTAATGAAGATTTTGAAATTTTTCGTCAATGTTTTGGATGGACCTGAAGTACATGTGCCAGGAGAATATGAGGAGGAATGCCACGTTGTAGATGAACTGCAGACTTTCCAGATCTGATTTTTTCAATAAACTGAACTGTTTTGATGACAATCTATAGGGTTTTTTTTTGTTTTTTTTTAATTTCTATATTGTGAGAATAATTTGTAAAATTTGTTTCTTCAATAAACAAAGTTTTTGTGCCAAAAAGTATGCCGGTATTTAAACTTTTCACCCTAAAAAATCTAAATAATATCGTGAGTTACATTATCTTCTCTGATAATTTCTAGAACGCATGGTGTCAAAAGTAATATTCTGCAAACTATTCAAGTGCAGAACTCACATTCTCCATCTGTAAGTACCAAAAGTCACATTCTCGAAGTTTTAAAGTCATTTTTCCAAGTTATATGTTGTGTATGATTTGAAACAGCATTACACACCACATTGTCTGACTACATTATATTTTTTTTAAAAAAATGCAAGTTTCAAAACCTTGTTTTATTGAAATGAGAGGTTTTTCATGTTTCCTGAAAAATTTGCTAAAGTGGAGAATGTGACTTTTGCAGTTAGGGCCTTCAAATGTCTACTTCGAATGTGACACAGACCTGCAATATGATTGGAAAACATTTGTTGTCGTACTCTGATGTCATATAACAAAACTACAACAGTGATAAAATAAATAGATCGTTCTTAGATAGCTAACAAGACACGGAGGTATATTTTCATTTTAGTAGGTAATCGTAATAATGCATAGTGATATATAAAATATAATTATTATTCTACTCTAATAGAAAGTAAGGTCATACTTAACAATGAAAATTTAAATCTTTAGAATGATTTTTTTTGCATGCTCATTAATATCAGAAGAAAAATTTTAATGAGGACATAAAAATTCTTGCATAGCCAATTTTTCATTCGGCAAGATTTAAAGAAATTGTGAGATTTTGAAAACTCCTTTCCTATTGATGTTTTGTTTTGAAGATGTTATTCTTTCAGAAAAGTTGTAGTGTTTATTTCTGCTTGGTTTTTACTTAAGCAAATCAAAAATTTATCTTACAAGAGTTATTTATCAATGTCATTAAGAAAAGTGGTTGATTGTCAAATATTAAAGTTAATTCATTAAGTAAATTAATTAAATTTAATTTTATTCTTCATGTTATTGTTACTATATAAACTTTATATTGTTATTATTAAAACTCGACTATGTATTAGGATCTAGATTATGAATTCATTCTTAGCTGGAAGTTCAATTTATCTTTTTTTTAAAATTTGATTAATATTCTATTTAATTAAATTAATAATTAATAATGGAACTGTTGATTTAGTTCTCATTTATTGTATCGCTATTCAACAAATGAAATATGCTATTAGCATTGTTTATGAGAACATTGTACATATATGCTGTGTGAATTATATCAAAATTTTAATTACTCAATTTGAACTATTATGAAGACTCCTATTACTAAACCTATCACTAAAACCTATTACCTATTAACCATTATCTATTGCTAAAACTATTATATTCCAAAAGCTTAAATCAAGTTTTCAAATACAGTATCTCATACATCATGCAGATGATTGAACACAAATTGTAAAATTAAAAAATGTCATAATTCATTTATTTTAACTATTATTTTGTTTTTGTTTTGAGATTGTAAAGATTGTCAAATAAACCCAGTTATCAATTTATTAGTTACACCACATGTTTTAATACACCTTAATAGAAAATTGTATGTCATGGTATAAATTTGACCAGTATTGGACAACTTACATTGTCTTATCTTATTTTCATGCATAGTTTGTCGTTTAAATTTTACATTCTTATCATTTTTACATTTCTTTTAGACTTTGTATCATTTTTACGTTTCTTCTAAATATTTCCATGATTTTTACATTTATTTTTTACATTTTAAATTTTTAACTTGTAATGATCATAAGGAAGAAATTTAAATATAGAGTAGGACCAGCTGATTCAATATCCGCTGATTCAGTATCCGCTGATTCAATATCCGTTGATTCAATATCCGCTGATTCAATATCCACGATTTATCGAGATCCAAAAAAAAAATTTGAAAAATTAAAGAAATAAAAGGTACAAAGTATCAAAAAGTGAGCCAAGCGAGACTGGGCATAACATGGTGAAATCCAACAGCCCTAACGCGCCCAGTAGTTTACTGATCTTCCTTTGTCCCTGTACACACGCTTCCCCGCAGAATTTGCCTCCATTCTGCTTCTAGCGTTCTCGTTGTTCGTGTTAGTTGCTGCGTTATCGAGTGTTAGTATTCAGAAAGTCCTTATTTACCGTAATAATAACCCCAAAGCGTGAGAGTAGTGAAGCTGGTAGTGCTTCTAAGTCTAAGAGAAGGCGTGATGTCCTTTCCATCAGTGAGAAAGTAAAAATTCTGAATTTGATTGAAATAGAAAAAAAAAACAAAAAAAAAAAAACACTTTTTATTCCTTTATTTAATGTTAGTACTGTGCCTAGTTTATCAATTAAACTTTATTGTATTGATATATATATTACACGAATATCACGTTATAATTCCGTTCAGCATTATCCGCGGTTTCACGTAACCGCTGTAGATCTGGAACCTATCCTCCGAGGATACGGGGGTCTTTCTGTACATCTTATAAATATAATCTTATTAATTCACTTGACTTAAGTGAATTAAATGTACTTAATCAAGGTTATTTTCTATTGAATGTATAATGTATTAATGGTCGTGATGATGAAACAATTTAGTGGACGAAGGGTATTTCACTTTACCCTCTTTTCTCTTTGAAGCTATCAATTGAGGTACATGACGATTTTTAATGTTCATTAATTTGAATTCATTGTGAACTAATAAATGTCAGCCATTTCGACATTTTATTAGAAAAGTTATGTGTTTTCTTTTTAGCTTTTAAAGTCTTTTCCTACAAATATACGAGATATTCCGTCGTATATAAATTTAAGCTTAGATTTGATATTATTTATTGGTATGAATGTGTAGACACTTTCAGACATATACTGTGATATACTTTGTTTTATTTCTATTACGCGAAAGGTTTAATACAAATATTAAATATCTCTTGTATTGCATTAGACTTTTATTTCTGCATTGGCTTTAGAAAGTAAGTCTAAATAACTCTGTGATAAATGCCAACTAAATAACTGTCAGTCTTATCTGAAGTTTTACTGATACGTTTTAACTAGCTATTACAAATCCCTATTGATTTTGAATAAGAATTTGCTTAAAGCAATTAAAATATCAATATATTTATCAAGCTTCAAAAAATGCTAAATTGTACAAGAGTTAATATTAGTTTTCCATCAGTTGAATTGCATATATTCTTAGTTGGAATGTGCCTTGCCAACTTGCTCTGGTAAGACCATTGCATAATCTTGTGTTTTGCAAGAGAATATCTTCGCCCATTGTTTTCTCGTCGAGCTACGGTCAATGGTGGTTGCTGGTCGTCTTGAGGCAGTGGCAGCTGAAGCCCGAAAAAAGATCTTCCCAGAATGAATCAACGCTGGAATGCGGACGATTCTATTCGGTTAAGTGGTGGAGTTGAAGAGGAAGATGCGCCTGACACAGTTTTTCTGATAATTAATAGAAAAAAGAAGAGAGAGAGAGAGAGAAAAGCTGTGCTTGAAGACTCTCGATTTCAAATGAGGTTACTTTAGTAGAGATGGGGTGGGAGGGGGGATTATTGCACCCGATTAAGAGAATAATTTGGGTCAATATAACCTTCATTTCCGAATCGAACATTAAGTGGCTTATTTTAGTTCTTCTCTATTTATTTTAGAGGCTGATTTTGTCATAAATTGTAGAATTGAAGGGATCTCTTATTGATTGATAGAAGAAATCAGAAAAGCTCTTAAAATAGGCCTACTGAGCTTAAAATATTATAAAACTGGCATTTTTACATTTGAATGCTTCTGATCTTAAAAGCGATATAATTAAAAATATAGCCTTTGATGTTCCAAGGGGAAACAATTCTATTTTGTATTCAATTTACATTAAATAGCAGAAGAACTAATTATGGATGATTGTCCCATCTTCAGCTATTTTTCACCATCATTAAAGGCTTCAAAAAAAAGCCAAATCTTTAAAGAGAAATTTAGCATTAGAAATATAAGTTAATTTATTTATAGATACATATATAAAATTCAGAAGGACTGACGTTTCAACTTGCTTTACACCACCATCATCAAGCCATCTCGGCTTTTGCAAATAAAAAATGACTAGAAATCAGTTTATACAAGTATTTTGTGCTCAAGATCTCTTTAAACTTTTGCATTTTTAATTCTATCCTTTTGCAATATTGTAACATAATTTGTTTTACCCAAGAATTAAATCGTTTACTTCATGATTTAACAGTTCCTGCAACTCAAAAATTTGTAGCTTCCAATGCTTGAAATTGAAGAACTGCAATATGGACTTGTTTACATCAACGGAATATTTAAAAAATACTTCAATAAATAGTTTAAATAAATATTTGATTGATTAGGCGATGTAGCCCTTTGTACAAAGCAGCTTAGAATATCTCCTGTTTTACATAATTGCACTGAATTCAAAACATTTTATTTCCACACAATTGATATTTTTAACTGAGTTTATTTGGACTAGACTAAGTTTTTATTTCGGAGTTTTCTTTGCTAGTTCTCTAGAATTGTGATTTAAGTCAATACATCAATATATAAAAGTATTGCTAGGACCAGTTATTAAAAAGTAGGCATAGAGATTTTAATTTAAAATGAGAGAAGGATATTGTTAAGATCATTGAAAACTACTTAATCAAAAATATTTCTTGATTGCCAGAAAGGGATACGATTCCTTTGGATCGTTTGCAAATTTTGACGAATGTTAGGACAAACGCAATGACGTCATTGCTGCCATTATTGAGTAGATATAATTGGTATGTCATATAACGAAAGTGGTTGTATTTAGAAATTATTTGAAGAAATTAATAAATTAAAAGCTAAAATTCAGTATGGTTTCAGACAAACAAGATCGCTATGAACTCAGTATTTGGACTAGGAATGATAAAAAAAACGGAGAGAAGAAAAAGGGCTTTCACATACTATTTGCTGACCTACAAAAACGCACGAGTCTATACTTAGGGAGCTGATTTGCCGGAATTGAACGAAGAGCTAATCTTTGGAGGGTTAAGCTAAGATTTTTGTAATAGTTTTTTATTATTGACTTATTACAACGTTGATTTATATAAATTATGATAATAATGAAAAATAAATATCAACTGTATATAATGGAAATCTTGAATTGTGGGACGAATTCAATATATAAATAGAATTGATAATTATATCTTAAAGTCGTGAAAAACAAATGATGTTAGATTTTTTTTCTAGAATATAGAGGAATTTAGACTTTTGATTAAAAATAATTTATTTGGGCTATTTTTTTTATAAGAAGATAAGCTTACATATTGTCTTGAGGCTTTTGTTCTTACAAAATTTAATGTTCGCATTAATAAAAATACTAATTGTAATAGAAAATACTGATTACCCATCAATTGTTTAAAGCTCCCAGCATTCCTTATTGGTTTTCTAAAAAGTAAAATTTCGATAATTAAGTTTAGTCAAAATGACTACAGTTTTTTAAAATAAATTACATATTAGCAAATGCTTGTAATTATATTTAAAAATTTGGTCGAACTGTCAAGAACTTGTAACATTTATTTTAAACGTTTTCTGAATTTTTAAATAGGGTAGATTAACGTGGAAAGAAGAATTAATAATAATTAAAACTACAGATCTTTGCGTTGATTCAAATTCATTAGTTTGGCCTATTTAATGTTTTGCATTTTGATTGAAATTATTACTTTAATAATTCTATATTTATATCTGTTATTTATCTGTTACCAGCAATAATGGTGAATTCTTCAACGATCTTCCTTCTTTCCATCTCGATTATGTTAGACAAATATAAACTCTTCCACGCATCACATTAGAAAATATTTGTCTAATAATGGTGAATGTCAACAAATTATGCATTTCTCTTAAGGAACCAATTTTTAAAGAAACAGCATTATCTGTGAAGGTGATCTTATTTCTGAAATGAATAAGTTTGTTCAAAGTAGGAATTAAAGTAAATTTTCTCTGAATAGAATCAAACTGCATTCTGAACCTTTTCGTCACAGAAAATCCTTTTGTTCTGAGAAATCTGTTTGATGATAGTTAAACATTCATAGCCAGAATTTCCTATTATGCAATGATTCAGAGGATGTAATCAAATACAAGCTAACATTCACGGCCGGAACTAGGGGGGGAGGGGGCTAGATGGGGCAAGTTACCCGGGCGCCGCGCCGGCTTGGAGGGGGGGGGGGGGCGACGGCTTGGGGACTTGGGGCGCTGAAAAAGCGAAGAAATATACCCTTGCCCCGGGTGAAAGGAGGGCTAGTTCCGGCCCGGCTAAAATTTCACGATACCAAAGATCGTGGTCACAAAGAAAGCTGTTTTAAATCTTAAAAAAAAAGTCCATCTTAGTGTTTTCCCCCCCCCCCCCCATATTTTTGAGAATTTTAGAAAAAAACTTCAACACGAACAAACTGTATTTTTGCCTAGTTTTCAAGTTTGTACTGCTTTACCACATTACGTCCATGACGAGAGCTGTTGTTTTGCGCAGTGCAATTATTTAAAGTCAAAGTCTTGAAATTTCACTCTTTATTTCCCTTATCCAGTTTTAATCATCTTATTTCAGCATGGTATCTAACTTCAGTTTTTTTCAGGATATTATAATTAATTATAAAGATATAAGGTCACCCCTTGGGACCTCGCGAAAGTGACCTTATAAGCGGGATGACCTTAAAACCGATTCATACGCATTTGTCAATAAATAAGCGTTATATAAATACAGTATAATTCTTCGTAAAATTTAACACGTACAAAAATATCAGTTTATTAGGTTATAATTTTTTAATTTAGTTGAACCAATTAAAATTAATGGAATCAGAAAGAAATATTTTTTTAAAAAATTTAATTCGGAATAAAGTTGTATACACATAGTACATGTAAGCTCAAGCAAAGTACTGATGTATAACTGACCTGACTTAAAATAATCCATAATACAGGACTGTCGCGATTTTGGTTTCATCTTTTGTACAATGTTTTTTAAGTTTTGTACTTTCTGAAAATTTAATGCTCTGAGTGCTTCTGCTTGTGTCACCGCTTCACTTTCAGTATTATCCTCACTTTCTAATGCATTGGAATCTAATGAGATGAAGTGCTTTGTGAAAAAGCTGTCCCCTCCGTCAGTAGGAGAAATAAAAAGATAAAAGATAAAAGATCGTATCCACGGAAAAATTCTTGGAATTGAATCAGTGTGGCACACAAATCACAGACCAAAGTGACCTTATATGCGATTACGGTATTTAAGACCTGACCATATATCCGATAATCCATATCAAAGAATTCCTATTCAATGAGCCGGGACTTTAGAAAAGTGACCTTAAATGCGGGGTGACCTTATATGCGGGTGACCTTATATCGAGGTCCGACTGTATTTATTTTATTTTTCTCTATTTAATAATAATTTACTTAATAATTTTTTCTTTACATTTAAAACTACGAAAAACTTTGTTTTATACAAACAGTTAAAGTTATTTTTAATAATAAAAAATCATTTTTCGAAAATTTCTATTTTTAATTCCTATTTCAAGGTAACATTGAAATATAAATCTCAATGAACGGAGACTGTACAGACTGAAAAATATCATCATTTGTAATTTTATATTTTTTATTTGAACATTCATTATCACAACGTAATCAATAATTTCTTCTGATCTTCTTTTATTTTTCTTTTTTTTTCTTTTGTCTACTAAATATAAAGATTTGTACTAATATGTCTTCTTTTTGAAATCTACAATAAATTATTCCACGATTTTTCTTAGCACTAAATTAGTTTCAATGTACAGTATTTCTAATCATTTAGAAACACGAGACTGGTACGAGTTCGAATCCTGGAGTCTGCTTGGATGATTCCTTTCTTTCCTACGTTTGTGTGGCTTCTTCTTTTCTTTCTCTCCTTCGTAGCAATTTCTTAGGCTATAGTCCTAAGGCGCAGTGGGGTGATTAAAGACCCTATTAAAAAAATAAATAAATAATAAAAAACTTAGTATTGCTGCTTCAGTTGCAGGGCTATGACCTAAAAATTAGCAATTTTTCCGCCGCTTTATATTGAAATGCCTGTTTGATGTAGCCTTGCAAGATGTACATTATTAACCTAAACTTATTAATGATATATGTATATATCATCTTGTATTATTAATTTATAAATATGTATCTAAAAGAAAATATGCTTGGAATGGATATCTTTACTGAAATGTATCGACCTTTATTGCAACTGATTATTAGAAAATTGGTTTTTAATTGACTCATATAGCCATATGAATTACGATGGTACTTCTAATTGAGAAGTAATGTTCATCAAATGAGTCAATCTGTGTCCCTCCTCTCCTAAAAACCTCTGAAGCATTGGGTGGATCTTTTTGTAACTTGGTATGCATGTTCGAGGATGATATAACTTTCATAACTTATTAATAATAAAGACGATCAAAATGACTTCTCGCATAAACATTCTTTACTACACTTTTATCCAGTTTATTAACAGAAAGAGCTTTCTTTCTATTTTCCTTGAATCTTATGATTATGGAGTCTAATACTGAAATTACGATAATGAATTTTACTGTCAAATTATGGATTGTGATATTGAAATTCTGATAATGAAGTTAATTGCAATTAATAATGAAGTTATCTGATTCACTAATTGATTAGATACTGTTATAATCCTTTCCTTAAAATGTTAAATTTGTCAACGGTCTCTGTATAAGAGTAAGAGGAAATTATTTTTTTTCCTGTCTTTTTTATGCCTGAAGAAGTTCAGTAATAAGCCAGATGAAACATAGCATCGTAGTAAAGAGTGTTTAAGTCATTTTGATATCACTTTTATAACTTTCTGAAATCTTTTATAAATGGATTTTTTGCCGAGAAATTAGCACAAGAAGAAGACAAAAATTCTCATTGAAAAGCACAGGAATCTAAACAATGGATTTCACTTAATATCTCATTGTCTTAGCTACTTAATATTAAGTCCTTAAAATCCATTGTGTTTGATTTGATCCGATTAAAATTAATGTGATTTAAACAATTTCAGTATATAATGTGTATTTTATTCATTTTATTTCAGAAAATGAAACATTTGTACATTTTGTATTCAATACATTAGAATTGGAGTAAAAATGTTGGCTTTCGTTTTTGTCGTTTTTAGAAAAAAAAAAGTAAAGAAATTAGTAAAATGAAGGAAAGTAAGCTTAAAGTTCTTTCGAACATCTTGTTCCATATAAAATTTTTGTGTTAAGCTATCTTCAATACATTTGACAAAGATTTGAATTTTAGTAATTTTTTTTAGTAATTGTATTTTCCGCTGTTTCTATATTACAATCTTTTTTTTTTTAACGTAACGAAGCTTTTACTGAAACGGATTCCATCCTCTACTTGAAACTAGTATTTCAATCCGATCTGAATTATATAACAGGTTTCTTTTGCTCTTGTGCACATCTCCCACTGGAGTACCCAACACGATTGGAGATGTATGTTGTACACTCCGCGGCGGGCAAAGAAAACGAATTCTTTATGTGGTTATTTTTCAGAAACGGAGAGAACTTGTATGAATTACTGACCGAGCTCTCTTCTTTCGCACCCTTACCCGGACGGAAATAAAGCCTCCGGAGAGCTGTTGATCACAGGCAGCGTCGTCAATGGGGAGCTACCGAGGACAAGCTTAACATTCCCTGGATCCCAAATTGCACGCAGAATTAAACCCCTGTTTCTTGCAGTGGAAGATGATGTGGAAACACATGTGCAGGATAAATCTTACACCATAACTGTCTTGGATAAAGACAAAGTATTTCACTTAATTCAATGTTAGGAGTTTAAGACCTTAACAGATATGGTTTCTAGAACAAGCAGTCAAACTGAATAACTGTCTTATTCTTATTTTGCTTGCAGACTCACAAAATAAACTAGAATTAAAGTAATCAAATCCTTCAAAATTATTTGTAAACTCTGTATTTATAATATTCTGTTTCAAAGCATATATTTGATTTTACGTAAGAAATATGTTATTCATCTAGCAAGCAAGCTTTTTTTTCTGATTGTGATACAAAAAGGTTTTGTTTTAGAATCTTTTTAAAATTTTAGTTTATCTTAAAATTTTAGTTTATCTTATTTTAAATGAGATTTACTTGAAATTTAAAATAAAATATATAATTAACTAAAATAATGTCAAATTGAAATTCACCGAACAAAGTTATAATGATTTTGTATTTTTCATTTTTTAAAAAGTTTTTTCGATCTGAAATTTACTCTTAAATAGAACAAAAAAAATTCTAAAAATATATTAATTTTCTCTACAGAAAAAAGGTAATTAATTTAATAAAAGAAAATGGTAAGATAAATTAATATTTTTTTTTATTTTTATTAGTAATATTCAAAATAAGCATTTATTATTGTTATTATCATTTTATAAATAAAGAAAATGAAAAATAAAATTGAGATATCCTACTACAGTGCTAAATGATTGGACGTAAAGCCAATGTTGTTCTTAAATTCATGGTATTCCAAATAAATAAAATACTAAACCCAAAACGCTTGTTCATCTGAAACTGAGCAATTTTTTTTTTATAATAGTTCACTTAAAATCAGTGGCGGCTCATGTATAAGCACTGTGGTACTGCAGCACCCCCTAGGCCTATTTCCACTTGATATTATCGATAACATTTAATATAATGAGTTCTTTTTTCTTTCATTCTTTCTTTATACTTGTACAATATATAATCCTTAAGCATAATGTCAGTAGCCATCCCCCAGTTTATGAAAAAGATATAAAAATCTTTCTATGGAACTGTGGAGCTTCACAGTTATAGCGGCGTGGGGTTTGACTGTTGTGCGCATGCGCACATAGGAAGCTGAACGCGAGGCTGCAAGGGAGAGGTGATGCAGTGTCACCCTGGCGTGCTGATCGAAGGCAGGGTTGCCAGATTGGGCAACAAGTAGGGAATTGGGCTACTTTTGAAAGCTCAACGCTACTAAATTTTGAATTTCGCTACTTGCGACTTTTTAAGCTACTAATGAGAAGAAAGTTAATGATTAATTCTATTAAGTTACATTATAAATGCATAAATAATCAAAAAGGAAAAAAAAAAAACGCAACACACATGCTTCTTCTAATAACTTCTTCAATATTTCAACTTTCTCAACGAAAGTTTTCTTCAGGAATAATACAAAAAATACATTAAATAAGAGGAAGAACGGATATGTCTTCCTTCTTATTACAGACAGAAATTTGAATAACAATCATGAAATGTTAATAAATTACAATGATAACATAATCGTAAACTTACATTATTTGACAATCCTCATTGAGAATCAAATGTTAATTTCCATTATTTTCAAACATCACTGAGAATAAATTGTTAAATAACAATCAATACATTATTAACTCTTTAGCTAATTATTAACTCTTAATTTAGCCTTTACACTTTTGTTTCCTTCCATCACTTTTTCAAAAAATCCAGAAGAGATTTCATTCATTTTTAAAGATTTTAAAGATTCATGCAATTAGACCAATTGATAATTGAAGTCGCCCCCCCCCCACTACTCTGAATGGGGGGGGGCAGAGACTATATTTCGCCCTTTCCCCATCAAAAAAAGGAAAATATATGGTTTAAATACATATGGTTTTGGCTTCGTCTAAAGTATAAAGTATGTACATAAAGGTATATTCGATTCTTATGTCTCTATTCAAATAATGCAGTAATTTTGACAATGCTATTTTGGAATAAAAATAAATACCTTTATTATTATTATATTATTATTATCAAATATAAGTTTTTTTTGCAACTTAAATGGGATAACTATAACTATGAAAAAATAAACCAAATTTACACAATTTTAAAACAAAGGCTAAAAATTTTCTGGAGCAGCAGCCCCACTAATTTTAGCTACGAGCCGCCACTGCTTAAAATCGTC
Organism: Thereuonema tuberculata; assembly: GCA_023159025.1. Lineage (NCBI taxonomy): Eukaryota > Metazoa > Arthropoda > Chilopoda > Scutigeromorpha > Scutigeridae > Thereuonema > Thereuonema tuberculata. The sequence goes on along the minus strand of JAFIDM010009631.1, from coordinate 23,678,416 downwards.
AGATCTTGTATCGGACGAGCATCCCAGAGAATTATTCGTTTTTGATTTCGTGAAAAATTTCAAATCAAAATTAATTAAAGGTAGCTACATTAATATATATTTTACTAAAGAAATTAATATCTTATATAGTTTTTCAGATCTGTCTGTGTCTAACGCACTTCCGTAACTTACCTTCTCTCTGTTTGAAAAATAATTTTAATTTCTTGTGAAAATAAAAATAATTTCTAGAAAGAAACTTTACCGACGGGAAACGAACCTGCAACCGTCTGATCCAAAATCTTATCCGTTAGACCACGGGGACTACATTCTAATTATTATTGTTAAATAACTCTTATCACTCCCTCTGTGTGTGAGAGAAGAGCCAGAGAAAATAAAATAATTCATTAATTTTCACTTACTAGATTAATATTTAAATTTCAATGTTAATTTTTTAGCCTACTACAAACGCAGGCCAGACGAGCATTAGATGTAGAAGCTCACCCTCAGCGACGAATTGAATAGTCGTTAGAGACATTTCTCAACATGAATGAAGAAATTACAAATAATATTCAAACCCAGAAAAAACTTCTGCTTAAAATACTCAATCTGAACTAAAAGCCGTCATTGTTGACTACGCGTATACACTAGTATATAAATTCTATAAACTATGCATTTCAATGTATGGTTGTTGGTATTTTTTATTATTTTTGTTGACATAGTACGATGCGATAAAACGTATTTCAAAATATTCTTAAATTAAAACTCAGATATACAAAATAGGGAAAGAATGATTTAATAAACGGTGTTGAAAAACAA
>JAFIDM010009631.1:23621568-23632954 GCA_023159025.1 Thereuonema tuberculata | reverse complement strand
TCATATAAACTGTCTTAGACAATATAGCGATCATGTTATTGAAATTCTCCGTTGAAATTTAATCTACCTGATAGAGACTGCTCAGATTTTGAGCCTGCTTAAGCCTTTTTTTTATTGGAGCCATATTTATGGCATGTATTATGTATTCATCAGTCCATCGCTATTCTGAATTAAGTTATTCACATTGATTAATTTGATTGATAGATAAGATTGAAAAATACAGATCCTATAATGGCCATTTTTACGATGCAATAAAACTTGACATCATTATTCATTAGATGTTCAAAGTTGGCTTTGTTAATCTAACATTCTCTAATTCGGCTGCTTCCATATCATAGTGAGTAATCCAGTACTTGGCGTTCTAAATAAATTCAAAGTGAATAATATTTACCTTCGCATTTGATTAATCTCCCAGGGAAATTCAGTGATGAAAATAAATCAGTTCATTTCCGTATCTAATACTGAATTATGATAATGGCTTAGAATTGGGTTGTTTTTATCTCTGAACATAATCCACTTAATCCACTTTAATAAACGAATTTAAAAACCTCTTTGCGAAAACTATGCAGTTCTGTAGCTTACATATGGAAATAATTTATTTACTTATGCTACTTATAAAAACGCCAACGAACTTTGTCTGAAACCAGTTAATTACTGAAATCACCAGCAGAGGACAGTATACAAGAACAAATGAACAAGGAGAGACAAGCCTAAATAGAAACAAGATCTTGAAAAAGAAACAAATTGTTTAAAGAAAATATTAGTACTATTTGACTATTACCTAGTTTCTAAATAATTTTCTTTTTTTATCAAAAAGCATACATCATTTGCAGTATTTTTACGTTATTCTGCATTTTATTCAGTAACTACGCGATCTTTTTATCTTTTTGTCACATAAAAATAAATACAAATCCGAGTGTTCAAACTTCTTATGGAAAGTTAATTAATCAATTCAAGATATTCCGTGAATTTATTCGTAAGTATTCATAAAATTTGATTTTTTTTTAAGTGTTTTTTTTTTAATGGTTGCCGTGTTGAATAAAGGATGACGTTCTTTTTTTTTAAGTGAATTTTTATTTGGTATTTAATCAGCAGAAAGATATAAAAAGAGACACTTATCTCATTTTTTGAGCATTTTTTTAATTTCAAGTGTAGTTTGCTTTTCAGAATACGAATTTGGATTTTTTTTTCTTTTTCTTCTTCTGCACAGATTGGAATCATGTTTTCGATTAACTTGTGATATTCCTTGAGTATAGAATAGCTTGTGTCTGTTCCAATAGTAAATCTTTTTATGATACTAGAAAGGACGAAAGCTCGTACATAAAACCCAATCCTGGTCGGAAATAACATGCGCGAGGCGGAGGTTTATTTGGCGGGTCGATTGGAAAGAAATTAGGTCACATTCGTTAATGTCTAAATAGATAATAAGGTCTGTACTTAGCTTCTACGGTCTTAATAGCCACTATTCTGGTACTGTGGGAATCTGCTAAGTTTAGGTTTTCCTGTAACCGAAAAGAGAGTTTAAGATTGATTTTATTATTTCATTGAAAGTTTATAAAAGTAAACAGCTTACTTATCCTTAAGAGAATTTGAGGACTCAAGCTTTTTTTAATAATGTACGAGATTACTGAAGACCAACTTTGCATAGATATAAAATCAGAAGTAACAGATACTGTGGTGATATGTCTGGGTTTCATGTAGCAGAAAGTTTCATTGAAGACTTTAATCATCATATTGAGTTTCAAGCCTCATATCATAGGAATGAAAAACAATGGTTTACACCTATTGAAATTGAGGGAGAGATCGTTAAGAGATTACAGAAAAATCAAAAATTGGTATATTTTAATTAAAGAGATACTTTGAATATAAATTTTCAGTTTGAGCCAGTCGGAATACTAACTAATTTCGTAATATTTACAGTTCATAATACTTACTAAGTATTACGAAAATGATTCAAGAATGCTTAAGGATTTCTTCCAAATATTCCTCTAGAGATTTCACCTTTGCTTTTGTGGAGAGTTTGGGAATGCTACTGAGAAGCTAATTAAAGACAATTGAATTCCACAAATGCCAAGGAATAAGTGTGGGCTTCCAGAGTGGTCACTTTGTGGCTACTGTGTCGATGATACTGAATTACAAAAAAGGAATCACAACAAAAGAACAGAATCGATCTAAGAAACTGTTCTATCTAACTACCTAATATCTAAATATCTAAGATGTAACTCTTAGATAGTAGAGAGATCTAGCCGGGGTCTACTGATTAGAATGTTTTTCAATCTGGATTCGAATCCTAGTGCTGGCAAGGATAAATAAATTTAACAAACACCATCTTCTTATCTTTCATGATATTACAAGAGGAGTTGAAGTTTGTGTTTTCTTGCTGGCAAGGTTGTTTCTTTCTTTCTTTCTTTTTTTTCTAGTATTTCAGAATATTAAGTTTTACGAAAACAGCCTCTTCATTCTTAATCTTCAACATGTTTTGTATCAGCTCATCCTATAAGTATTGTACGAAAATTTAATACAGAAAGAAAGTCTCTTTTTTTATCTAAATTTGGACGTCACTTGTGGGATTACTTGAATTTACATTGTTAAGATTGTTGATTCATCTTTGAGTAACATACTTCAAAAACTAATCTTTCTGGGAAGCTAAAATTTTGATGGTAAGTTGAGCACATTATAAGAAAGACCCCATCGATTTCATTATATAAACGAACTAAGGAGCCAGGGGTCAAAATATAGCAAATACAAGTTGTAGTTTTTATGCAGTATTTATTTTCAAAGGGGTAAATTCTAAAGATGGTGAATCAATTATGATTTTCTGTTTCATATTCCGATTATCTTTGTTAATAATATTTATGTCGGTATGTAATTAGAAATTTGTAAATTACTTAGTTTGGATTTCTTAAAGCTTAGTTTTGAAATTTTTAGTTGTAATTAATTGCTTTTTACATTGAAAAGCGAATTTATATTTTTACTTAGAGAAAGATTAATCGGCTTTGTAGTGGATTTGAAGAGGACCATTAGTGACTGCGTATTCGTTTTTAACGGCGCTCTTTTTAGCTTTTACTCAGTGAAAATCTTTTATTTTGTTTCTTATAAATGAGGCTTATCGGAAAGACGTGATGAGATAAGAATGCTATCAGGGTTAAAAAAAAAAGATAACAATAGATCCTATGATATTTCACTCTGTAATGTACATGTTTCAAATTATACTGAAATTTGAAATATTTGGCATTAATGAAAAAAAATCCTACATAATGGTATTGTTGTACACTTGGAGTGCAAACGTGAGTTAATAAAAATTGGAAGATAGAACGTGCGCAGGTTTGGAAACCACACAAAAAATATAAGAAAAAATAAAAACAAAATAAAAAAAAGCAACAAACCTAAATTAGTCATTGAAAATGAGAATGTCATCTGCAATACTTTTCACTTCCTAGAGAAATCATTTAGGAACTTGCCTTGTGGATTTTAGAATCTATTAATATTCCGTCTTTTAAATCGATTAAATCTTATTTCCGGATTTAGGTTTTATAAAACTGAAATTTCACCAGGCTATTTTAATTTATTTTTTTTAATATTTTACCAGTTAATTTGATGGGTTCAAAAGATACATTTACAATGTAAAAAAAAAAAAAAAGCTCTACCTTATACTATTGCAGTTTTATTTTCTGTTAAGTTTTATGAAATAAGACAGAAACATCTACAAAATATTAATTTACTCACGCCACTAACATCAACGAAAGACAAAAAAAAACAAAACAAAACTAATCACGATGGAAGGTCTTTATGAGGAGAAGAGTTTGGAAATGAGTAGAACGTCTCAATGCCCTCTAATCAGATTGACTGTTGAATGCTAAGGTTGTGTGATTGTAGTGCGTTAGCGAAGTGGTGGTACGTTGTCATTTAGAATGGATCGAGGGCTGATGTGTTTCGGCCCACGTATCCTGTTATTGGTAAATTAATCCTCTTGCCTTCTTCTCCTCCCCTTCCCTCGTATCACAGAAGAATGACGTATCAATGACGCAAGACTTGTCAGACCCTTCACAAGCAGAATAAATCAAAGTGGTCTCCATCTCAACTAAAACTCCCCCGCAATTGAAAACCAAGGAAAATAGTCATTTGGCTACTTGATTAAATGCTTTATATTCTAAAGGTTAGTCTGCACAAAAACAAATTTACAATCTTTCTTCTGTAATAAAGGCTCTATGAAAGCAACACTGCAAAATGACAAATGATATTCATTTACATGTTTGCGATACTCAAAGGTTTCCTTTTCTTTTGTCCTGTAATTGAATTTCAGTCATTCTTTGCTGTGAAAGCGAATGTAGTTAGAATTACATTATATTCCCTATAGAATATAATTTCATAACTTGCCGTACAAACTTTGAAGATAGTTTGAAGTTTGGCTTCTAACCGATACTTTTTTAAGGATAGCCTCTAATTGACCTCCAGTCAATAGTTATAGAGAAGGACAGGTTTCTAATTGTAATATTTATTAATACACATTGTTAGAAATCATCCTACACAAAACTGCAAATTTAATGATAGAAAAAAAGTACTTTACTAGTACAGTGCGCTACAATAATAGTGATAGTAATCAGCTAAGATTTAATTACTGATTAATGTATTAAATAAATATTAGTTAAATATTAAAAAACGTTATAACTTAACTATTAAATAACTATTAAATAACTGTCCTCTACTGAAAAAAATTAAGCCGTTATTCCCGAAACTGAAGTCGTATAAGCTGTAGTTTGCTAATTTAATAAAAAAAGATTGACCATCAATAATCCGGCAGTTACTATTCCATTCCATTCGCTAATCGTAATTTCAGTTTTCCATTTCAATTTGTCGTGCCAATTATTGTTTGTGCGCCGAGTAACATCAGTTATTAATTTTTATTATTATTATTTAGCTCTTACTTGAGTTTAGCTTTTAAGTGTACACACTTCCCATTGCCGATTCTACTGTACAACTTATCTATTTATTATTCAATTCATTAAAATTCAACTTAATTTTCATTAAGTACGTTTACTTCCTTTATGTTCCTTTATTGTATTGTTCTTAGATATCGTAAAAATGAATTTCTATTTATTTAGATATTTTTAAATAAACTTCAATAATAATCACTAATCTGACACAACTCACTATCCTAAAAGACAGGATTGCTAATGTTGAGTAGATCAAGATTTTAAGATCATGTCCATTTTTCTAAAAGCAGGAAAAAAAAAAACTCTAAAAGCTTTCCTTTGAAGGAAAACTGCAACAATCTTTACTGAACCGGAAACTGAAGATCGATCTCGGTTTCGAATTTATTACAGAGCTCCCAAGACCTTTATAAGCAAATATAAAAACCATGGCTGTGGAATCAGTAAAAAACTTTTTTCGACCCCCGATTTCGACTGCGACTGCAAGTCCTGTAATTTAGTAAAATTTAATAAATGCGACTTTGACTCCGACTTCGACTCCACAACCCTGACTATAAACATACGCTGAAAGCAACAGTTAGGTTATTATATTTAGTTAAGCCAAGATTTGTTTAAAGTGGAAGATTTGGGAAGAGTTTATTGGAACAGCAATCGATTAAACCGGAAAGACAAAGAAGGAAAACAAATAGAAACGATTTTTAGGCAAACAAAACAAACCGAAAATCTGGATTAAAATAAAAGAATACGAGAATAAGAGAGAACCGATCTGTGATTTGCAAATCTTGAAATTAATCTGCTAGAAGAGGTTATTCTGATTACAAAACTCTACGGAGGATTAAATTCATATCGTTTACATTTAGAAACTTGGCAAAAAAGAACTGAAATAGGATGTGAAAAATTAATAAGTTAGGAATATTTAAGTTAATATCAATAACTGTAATGCATTTTACTTTAATTTAATTATTCATAAATTTAGAAAAATAAACTTAATTAAATAAATTAGTTATTTTTAATTAGTTTTAGCCTCAGTTTCACTTTGAAACCTTTGTTGAGATCAATTTATTGCAGTTAAACAATTCTTCCCAGACGTTTACAGAAGAAACAATTGGCCTTTGCTGTGTGACTACAGAACCAGAAATAAGATTAGAAAAGATTTTTTGAGCAGACTTAGAAAATAAATAAACAAAATTTATCATTCTTGTAATCCTCTGGATGCCATGAAATACACAGACAAATACTCTTGATACAATGAAGAAGGCTTCGGTTGACACTTGATGATAAAATACACGGTATAACAAGCAACTTATACTGAAGTTAGTTAATTTCAAAATATACTGTTTGTAAATCCAAATACAGCTGTAAGTTACATTAAGATTCTTATCTCTTATGCAGTTTTCCAGATCGTCTGTGTTTAACGTACATCTTCTGTATTTGGAAAATCATTTTAATTTCCTGTGAAAAATAGAAATAATTTCTATAATGAAAATTCCGCGACAGGAATCGAACCTGCAACCTTTTAGATCTGAAGTCAGGCGTCTTATCCATTAGGCTATGGAAACTACAATTAAATTGTTCTTGTTAAATATCTCTTATCACTCCCTCTGTGTGTGAGAGAATAGCCAGAGAAAATAAAATAACTCATTAATTTTATAAATCTACTAGATTTCGATGTTAATTTTTTTTAGTCTATTACAAGCGCAGGCCAGACGAGCATTAGATGCAGAAGCTCACCCTCGGCGACGAACTGAAGAGTCATTAGAGATATTTCTCAACAGGAATAAAGAAATTAAAAATAATAACTATGCCTACTCGCTAGTGCTAAACTGGTTAAGGTATGAAAAAAAGTGGAAGGAACTGAATCATGCTTACAAACATTTGAATTCAAGCTTTCATTAAAAAAAATCTTTTAATCTAATCTTAGATATTTGCATTCAATGTGTAAAACACTAGAAAGTAACAATCAATAGACAATCTTCAGGGGAAATGTAACAACAGAAAAAGATTGACAGGTGTAATGCAATGAGAGATCTATGGGAAAACCCAAAACCAAATAAATAGAAAATCCCCGGTGTTCCTCTTCTCAAGGGGTAATGTCGACAGAGAAAGCTGTCATAGGTTGTCTTTTACAGTCATGAAACATAGATGACACCACAACAAACACTCTGCAATCCTTTTATCTGGTAAAAGAGCGCGCAACCCATATCAAAACAATCCAATTTCTTAAAGGTTATTTCCAAATAGGAACAAACAAGAAATTGTTAAAGATGACATAAAAAAAGTTTATGTTCATTATAAAGATCAAATATAATACCTTAATTAGTGAAACTATTAATAAACTTTTTTTCTGCATTGAAACTAAAAATACATCTTTCTTCACAGAGACAAAAACAAAATAATCAAACCACCAGAGCTGAATATTCTTTGCAAAGATTTATCGCTAGATGTCAATATGATTTAGAAAACTAATCAGGAAAAAAAAAATCGTGTGATATTTATATTCAAATATTTGCGTATCTATATGATCTTAAGATGCCGCATAGGATTACTTTATCAGTTTTTCTGACTTAAATGGCATTGGTTTCAACGATACACAGGCTGTTCCCTCTCCTTGTTAGTGAGAATACGTACAAAAATTATTAATGGAATATATATTGAATATAGGATTTTTTTTTTAAATTGTCATTTTCAAAATTTCGGAGAGATTCCCTCAACTGATCATCTAACCAAAAAAGAAAGACAAAAAAAATAGGGCGTACTCCATACATTCTAGATTTCGGGGAGGAGAGAGGGCCCTATCGGTTGCACTCCCTGTTTGATTTGCTAATATTTGTTTTCTATTTACTTTTCTTTTTTTTCTTTTATGTTTTCATCTACTCTTCTGATATTTCATTTACTAGACTGCAAATAACTTTAAAAGCATTGAACAATGACACTTTCAGATGGTTCTCATGTGAATAGTGAATCATGTCTTTCCTTGCAGAACCCTAATGAATTGGTATTCAATAATGATTAATAGTTTAATTAAGGACTTGCAATTTATCGATCATGGAAGAGAGAAGTCATCAAATTAAATATTGAAGAACAAAAGAAGGTTGATGTTATTTGCCCAAATTTATTATCATGTAGGAATCGACTAACTTTTACTACTAAAATTAGAAACAACGAGAAATAAATGTTGTCTTTTTTTTTTAGCTATAGTATTTAATTTTTCAGAACTTAAAGAATTAAAGATATAATCCTAGTTTTAAGATATAAAATATATCAGTGCTTTCGCAAAAGGGGGAGCAGAGTTTAATGAACAATATCTTATCATCAACCTTATCTTCTCATTTCAATTTTTACTTTTCTTGGTAGCCGAGTGGGTAATAAGGCTGTGGGTTGGGGGTGCCGTGTTCGATCCCCAAGCTTCGGCGGAGGTCGGGGATTAATCCACGTTCCATTCTCCTCCAAACTGGGTAGGGTCTACCCAACCCTCGGTTGAATGGGTACCAGGTTTCTTTCCCGGAAGTTAAAGGCGGGCGGGCGTTAGGCTGACCATCCGACTTGAACTTAGTTCCGTTGCTCACGAAGCGCCGGGAGCCTTACCTCCCGCGACCCTAAGGGTCTGCATAGATCTGTAATGGGATACTGTAACTTTACTTCTCTTATAAGATTGCGATAATTTCGAATACATATATATCCCAAATATTATTATAATAAAAACTTTGATGAAGAGAATTTGAAACAGATCTGATTTCTCAAATCATGGGTATCATACGTGATTTAAACTTTGATCATTGTATGTACTGTTCCTTAATCTTCATTCTCTTTCAGATATATTCTAATATACATTCAAAATTCAGACAAGAAGAATTTACCAGTTTAAGGATTTTTCTGGTAACAACAACTTTATTATAAAAACAATTCTACATTTCTGATAAGAACAATTAGAGCTTAAGTTAGTAATGAAGTAAACTGTAAAGATACATTTTAAATTGTAATATCAGATTAACTTTTTATCGTTTCCTGACATTAACGATGTGGGGGGAGCAATTCGAACTTCTTATGATTGACACGGGGGGGGGGGGGCATTCTTTGTTTCAATGAAAGACAGCTTTTCCTCTATTGTTGATAGAACTTTTATCAATTTTTTTTTTATTTAACATACTATACATTTCTTCTCTTGAGATTCCCGAAAAAAAACAGTGACAGCAGAGATTTTTGAATAAATTTGTATTTCTTTGAAATATTGAAATAGCAATTTCGATGGTTTCTTTGAGCAAGTTTTTGTTTTGTTGTGGCTGTCAGTCCAAACTGTTAGTAATACCAGACATTGCATTCCTTTTGTATTTTCTTCTGAGCGACTCTAATCCAATCAGAGAAGCCCCTCAGTGATCCCCGTAATCCCTCCATGAAAGACCACGTGCCTCCCTCTGACGTCAATGATCATATCAGGTTCCTTGGAAAGGGGTTGCGAAAAGGTTTCTTAAAAATACATAATCAAAATGAATATTACAAACGTAAGATAAATTGTTTTTCCATTATTCCAACTAAGAAAAATATTAAATCTTTAATTATATTGAGAAAAATCTTCTCATTTGCATCCATGCCGAATGATTCTGCGTGAAATATTAAAGAATTCACAGAATGAGATGAAGCGGGCTTTGCAAAGGACTTAGCTTAAGTTTGTCTTAAATTGTGATGTGAATCTCAAGATCGTAAGAGTAATAATAAATATAAAGAAACAAACAAATCCGAAACTGCGGAACCAAGGGAGCACATCATTTATTTGGTATGGGGGAGGCGAAGATATGTTCCGCCATCTCCATCAAATCTACCTAAATAAAAAGAAAAGTCCTGATTTACTCAATGCAATATAATGTGGTGGGCGTGGGTGGCTTGACAGCCGAGCATCGCGACCTGAAAGATCTATTGTGCTATCCCACGGAAGAAGGACAGACGGAGAGAAAGACTGAGAAAGGATGGTGAGATAAATGCAGGGGAAACAGGAGAACCCCGGGAAAATCTACCCAGCGTGGATAACCATCATCAACGAAACCCGTATGAGAACCGAACTCGGTACTCAGAGATGAGAAGCCAGTGTCTTAGGATTCACTCACTGACTGACTCATCAACGCCCAGCCCACACCCTTGGACCTAGAAAGCTGAAATGTTGCATAGAGGTTCCCTTTATGACGTAGACAAGGAATAAGGCCGGATTTTTCGAAATTCCCACGAAATAAGGAATAAAGAGGATTTATATTTTCCCTTTAAAGTTGCCTTATCGATATATAGGTGTGTGGCGCCAACCTGCAATACATCTTAGTTATCCGGAGAAGGCCACAACGGGCTGGGAACTCGTATATTTTCTGATCTCGATATTATTTTGCTAAATAAATAAAGTTTTTTTTTTATGCTATATATGCAAGGGTTAAGGAAGCGAAGCGACGGTACCCGGCTAGTTAGGAATAAAAAAACTTATCAACTAAAAGTATTTTTGCGCTTTTGGTTGTGTGTGCAGAGGGTTTCCAGATAAGAGTGCATAGTATCAAAAGCCTCCTTACTTTTTTCAATTATATTGAAACAATAAAATAATAATAATTAAAATAATCATAATATTATAATTAATTTATAATTATAATATGCCTATATTCAGAACCTGTTGATAGGAATTTGTCATTCCTAACGGGTCTGTAATTTTTTGTCTTTAGAAATAATAAAGTAATAATAATAATAAATAATAATAATAATCTTGCACATTTTTTTACACTTGTCAATATGTGCTTTGGTTCTTGACTCGCCATGCTGTCCTTGCTGGGGAAGCCCAAGGTTTGAAAATTTTACATTACAATAATAAGTGTATCTGAAACTAACAAAAAATTAAAAGTATAAACAAAGCACACAATCAGTAAAAAGAAAAAAGTTTTGGGGCCTTCTTCGGATCCAAGGCTGAGAAAATTATTTATGTAGACTTCGGTGTATAGGTAGATAAGTTTATTTATTTGACTTAATGGAAGTAAAATTAATTGTTCTTAGTAGATTAGAGAAAGTAATTAATGTAATTCATTAGTAACGTTAAAATTAATAACAATAATTATTATTATTACTGTTATTATTTAATATCGATTTATTAGTTAGTTAGTTAGTTATTAACTAAAGATTAATTGTTGTTCATTATTTAATTATAATACAATAATTGTTTACCCTGTTCCCTTCGCCCCCCCTTAGAAAACGCCCCTGGAAACAAATCAGAAACAAATTTAAACCTGCTGTGCCAACATTTCAGTTGTTTCATGTCTTAAGCGAATGTATTATAAAACATCAATATAAAACATGCAAAGTTTTTAGTTCAAAATAAAAAGAAAAGATTACTTGTCAAAACTTGAAATGACGTTTACAAAGCTTTCTAAAAAAAAAAAAAGAAGCAAAATATTACCGTCTTTAATAATCAAGATTATGATAATAATCTTATTTAA
>JAFIDM010009631.1:23605281-23616198 GCA_023159025.1 Thereuonema tuberculata | reverse complement strand
TCGTTAACATTGTAAGGAAAGTCCTTATGATGGTGTTTACATTAAATGCTGTGACTGGTTTATTGATAGTTTTAACTTTAAGATAAAAGTACGAATAGATCCTCTTATTTTGGTTTCATAGTAAGATCGTTTCCTGATTTTAAGGCTTCCTGTCACGGCTGTCAGATAGTTTTCAATTCATCGTGAGTTATCCATAAATACATTTCTCTATTTTGTTGCGTTTTATCATTTGCTTTGACTCCATATCTTACTTACAAATGAGATGTGATATCGAATGTGTTTCTTAAAAAGAAGCTCCCCTCTCCAACCCTTTATATATCGTCTGATGAAAGACGGTCTATTGTATTCTTTACATAGGTGTTTTACTTTAGTGTTTCTGTTATTTCGTGTTTATTTTATTTTGTTTCGAATTTTTATGTACGTAATTATACTAGCCTTGGAATGAGTCCTGTAAAATAGAATGCCTGTTGCTAGGCAACACAACCAATTTCGGAAATAACGTCTAAACACCAATGCTTAGCTCATTTTAATTTTCCTTTTCGAACTCTTCTTAAAATTATAAACGAAAATAAGTGAGCCGTCTAGCATGAATGACCTGCACTTACAACTAAATTAAGTTGTTCCTTGAACCAGAAAGCATTACAAGGGTACAAAATAATTAAGTACTGTAATTCATCAAGAAGTTTTCGAAATTTAAATCATCATTATATATTTCAAGTTCTGACAAAAACATAATCAAGTCTTTAGTAAACATTGTAATTATTTTAAGGCAAAAACAGTTTTTCATTACTTCAGAAATTAAATAAATATTGATTTCATTATAATTGATGTGGACTAGCTAGTTTGTGGTTTATTCATCTTGTTCTGGATTGGTTGTTTGAATATATCACATTTTATGAAGATTTATGAAGATTTATATGTATATTTATATGTATGTATGTATTAATGAAATCCAAATGAAATAATTCCAAATATGAAGTTGAATATACATTATGGTAATTTCCTTATATAAGCTGTAACAATTGCCGCTGGTTTATGGTTAAAACGTTTGTATGATGATACAGAAATTTACTACAGCCTATAGTACACAAGGAATCTAACATAATCGAAAATTAGTTTGTAACGTTTCACGTTTATGTAAATTGATTTCTTTTTTGAAACGAATGAGAGAAGACGAATCAGAGAACTTAGCGACATGTTAAAACAGTATTTTTTTCATTTCAGAAATTAAAAGAAAAGTGATTATAACGTAGATTTCTGGAAGGATCGCTGAGAAATATACTTTGTTATCAAGCCACTGATTACTTTAACATTGTGACAACATACAACATACAATGATAATGTCAACAATAACCAAGAAGTCGAACACAATTGAATTAAAATTTTTAAAAAATGCATTTAAGCCATGTGCAATACAAATTACTTAGTGTTTCAAACCTTATTTTAGTAAAAATCAGCAATTAGTTCAAAATTTGTAAAAACGAAAACCAAAAATAATCATGAGTTGTGATTTTAGCGCTTAAATCCTGTACGCTAAAAAGACGTTTTATGAAATCAAGTGCTTTGACCCTGCTGCTACGGCCTACTATTGTCAGTTGGATGACGCTTCTCTCTCTCTGTGCTGTAGCATTGCTGGCGTCACATGCTCAACATTATTGGCAAGCCATTGGGAATGTGCAAGGGAGTGATTATTAAAATTCGACGTCAACGAGATTAGCTGCATTCAAAGCAATTATGGAAAATTAAAAATAAAATGATAAGAGACCTTTAGGTGAAAGACTAAAGTTTGACATAACCTAAGATTACAAATAAATGTTTAAATCAGCTAAAATAATTAACGTGTCAATTAAGTTCGCTGAATTTTTGGATTTCTTCGGTAATAAAGAAATAGTTTTCGCTTCTAAGCATTTTATGCAAAACAACTTTTATCAGTATAGGTTACTGAAGTTAAAATCAGCTTCAGAAAAAGATGTAACCAGAAGGGAGTTTATTAAAGTATAAGAAAGCTGGATTAGTCTATTTGTCTCTATTTAATTAGTCTATTTCGAACGAATTTTACTGATAACTGGATAAGTAATATATGCAAATCGGAAGCCCAAATGGACCCAACTGCACACTAATACCATAATGAACAGAACCACCATTTTGTTTGTTAATATGCTACTGACGTCAATAATGCTATTCATTAATACTATTAAAAGTAATTTCCGTTTCTAAATTTTTAGTTTTCAGTGTTATTTTTAAATTACTCCATTTTTTTCTTTATTTCTTTAGTTTTAGCAATGGTATTGATTTTTTTTCCAGTTATAAGATAATAAATGTCAGTAAAGTGGCATATTCCATTTATATTGTTTACAGCACTCAAGAAAAAAATCCTCAGCCTAGAAAACGTATTCTTGTTCTATTAGATTATATTAAATTGTAAAAACGTTTCTATTAGATTATATATTCTGTTGTTGTTGTATTAGATTATATTAGATTGTAGGAATATATTGTTGTTCTATTAGATTATATTAGATTGTAAAAACGTATTGTTGCTTTATTAGATTATATTACATTGTAGAAACGTATTGTTGCTACTCTAAGAAAACTACGGAGTGTGTTGTAGTCACTTCATTATATTTTTATCCAATTCATTCATTCTTTTTGTATTCTACAAAAGCTAATTCTAACCTATTAATTAATTAGAAGTTGTTTTTTTTAACAGTAACCTGCATTGTGATTTTGTTCTGATCAATCGCATTAAAGGAATTGCCCTCTACTTATAAGCTCCCACTAATTCCTTGGCTTGATAATATCAATAGAAAGCTTATTGGAAACCCATCGATCTCTTACTATCCTTTTACTCTTTTTTTTATTCCCTCCTTCGCTTAAATCGTGCTTTCTTCTTAGGAGCAGTCGATTCCGCCTGAGGAGCTATAATTTAATTTTCGTCGATGTTTCCCTTTCGCGACAAGAAACGCATCGAGAAGTTCAGGCGTCCAGCAATTACATCGTGGATCGCTTTCGTTTCACCGTTTGCTCTGTGTCGGGTGGGAAGGGTTCGATGTGTTAACGAGTCGGAGAATGAACGTGAAGGCTATCGCACTAAGATGCACTACTTCAAAGGTACATTCCAGAACGTTACCTCAGCTAAGCCTCTCTAATGTCTAATGGCAGCTGTAGTACATAAAACTTTAATGACTTTCTTCTTCCTAACTCAAGTTTCGGAATCTTTATTTCTCTTTCTGTAGGAAAAATCAAAAAGCAGTGATTTCAAAGTTGCTTTGTTCTAAAGAATATGTATCTAAAATATAAATTTCTTAAAATCGTAAATATCTTATCTTATAAATATCTACCTTAAGATATTATGGCCAAAATTTTAAATTTGGACAAATTACGTCTTAAAAAAGATAGCCGTGCTATTAGGATCATCTCTAAAGTTTTATTAATAAAAAAAAACATTGAAAATCGAAATGTTCAGCATTTATAAATTGGTGAAAAACATTCAACCTAATGCCTCATTCTTTAATTTTAGTCTTTTTCAATAATAATAAATTCATCCCCACTCTGAAGAAAACATCCATTTTTTTACCCTAATAAAATTAAATACTGAAGAACTTATATTATAAATCGTTTTTATACATATTTTTTTACAAACTGAAAAACTGAAAATTTTTAGTAAATCGAATATGCAGTTAGCATTGAATACATCACAAGCTATCGTTAAAAGGAATTCATGAGCTTTTATAAATTCTGTCAGAAATCTGGTTTTCTTCGTTTGTGTAACTTTTATCAGTAATTCCTGGACTAGACAATTTCTAGAAAATATCTAGGAGACATTGTTTAGCTGATTCTTTATAACTAGCCGGGTACCGTCGCTTGCATATGTAGCATTCAAAAATACAAACTTTATTTGTTTAGCAAATTATTGTTGAGATGCTCGGAGAATAGACGACTTCCTAGCCCGTTGTGGCTTCTCCGGATAACCCAAATGTATTGCGGGTTGGCGCGACACACCAAAAATTTAAAGCGAAAAATCACATTTTTGCTTGTATTTTGCAAACCACAGAAACGTTTGTGAATGAGTGATATATCGTTCGATAGAACTTTCAAATACCAACTTTTTCTCAATATAATGTTCTCTTCCAACTTTTATACTTTTCAACTTTTAAACTGAGAAAAAGTAAAAATTCGAACACCCTTGGAAACCAAAAACTTCTTTCGAAAGATTTTTGTAGCATTTTGTTTCTCTTAAAAAGATCTACATTTTATTCATTTGCATGACCAATCTATCTCATATAGTTTGGTCACAAAATTGGAAAACTGAAAGTCTTACGACAGAATAACGTTCTTATAATACATAATAATTTTTCAGTCAACATCGATGAAATTGTAATATTTAAATTTAACTCACTTGACTCGAATGCAATTTGAAATTGAAAATAATCGAAAAATCAAAATCCAACGCAGAAGTTGTACTGAGAACTTGAAAAAATAGGGATGAAAGGGTATAAGGTTAAAGGGGTGAGGAGGAAATATTACAACAGTCTTTGCAGAGCTTGACCTCGTTATTATCGGCTTTAATTAACTACATTTCCGAAGAGCTGAATTCTCAAACTACTAAAAGAAGGATCACATAAAGCCTTTTTTTTAATTCCATAACAATACCCTGATACCCTTTCACCCCTGCTTTTCCAAGTTCTCAGTCCTAACGCCTGAGGGGACTGCCTTCCTAAGTTGACGAACTGTAAGTGAATTAAAACATATAAGAAATTAATAATTAATAATTCTCAAACGATTGATTAATTATCAAACGTTTGGATAAAACAATTAAATTGATTCAAATTAATTTTACAATACAATTTAAAAGAATCCGTAGAATTTTGCTGATTAAATAAAAAAAAAATGATGAAATTTTTTATATTTTTGCATGTATCTTTCAAACGCAGAAACGTTTATGAATGACTGATATATCAAATTACTGATATTTCAAATACCAATATTTTTCAATATAATGTTCTCTTCCAACTTTTATACTTTTCGTTTAAACTGAGAAAAAGTCAAAATTTGACCCTTTAAAAGGCGACATCTTGGAATATATTCTTTTTGGATAAATGTTTTCTTGTCATAAAGTGAAGTTTTAAATTTGTTGAGTTTCTGGCTAAATGCCTAATCATTAGCCATTGCTTTTATTTTCTACTATGTCTCTGTAAAAATGAACAGTGACGTACAAAACTGATCGTTTCCGCTAAGTAATAGCAAGAAACATAAGTTACTTCAATGTCAGTGTAAGCCATCTAATAATGGCAACAGAAATTCAACATGGTCAGCCACTGACAGATGCTCAGCCACTTTAAAGATGATCAGCCGTTGAACAGTTGAAAGATATTGAAATTATTGCTACGGGACAGCCGTTATTACGAGCAATAATAAAAGAAGCTAATAGTTCCACAGTTCAAGATTCCCAACAACAATAATGCATTAGTTAATCTAAGAGGAACTTTGAATTTACTAATAACCTTAATTGCGTTAATTTGGTTTTCAGTAGGAGTAGAGTAAATAGATAGTGTTAATTTATTTCATAAGTTCTCGGAAGTTAATAGGTTTAATGGAAAATTAAGTTCCAATTTATGTATCCTATGAGTTTCCTAATGAGAAGAACAATTAGAATTAAAATAGATTCAAAGCACTTGGGCATTACTAAATGTTGCTAATCCAACGAGCAATGCTTGAAGGACTTCAGAGTTGTTTTTTAAATAACAAATCGTGTCGATTTGTTTTTGTCATGTGCAAACAACCCCAAGACCATCATAATCTGTAAGTGACATATGAATAGACCTTTCGGGAAAGTTAAAAAAAAAACAACAACATCAAGTCTTTTAAATAAGTGTCAGGAAAGGAAGACGAGTTCTTCAACTTCATACACATTTACATGCTTGGCTTTCTATTTTTTTTCCCGTTTATTTGTTGAAATCGTGAAGCTCATCCAAAAAGTTTGAAAGCAAAGTTTGTATTATTTATAAATGCATTTAGTTTTGCTGTGATTTTATGTATATTGTGTGCGGATGTTCATAAATTATTTGTTTATTTGGTAGTTGTAAAGCTATGGACGTTGAAAACGAATCGATATAGGGAAAGAGTATTCCATTGCAAACAGTCAATATCGAACCAAAACACGAAATTTATAGTGGCTTTTTTTAAAGCTAATCTGACACATTGATATGTTAGACCATTGGAGGACAGGTGATATCAAAAATAGACTTATACTATCGAGAATCAAAGAGTGGGCACATATATTAATCTTAGTATCCATAATTAGATGAATAACCACCTTTCTCTTATGATTAGTAAATAGATTTAAAATACAAACGCAACAGGAAAAAGGGAAAATGTCCTATTTTCACATTGTTTACATTCAGTTGTACGGGGAAAGAGTACATAGCCATTTCTCGACTGACAAACTGAAAATGAAATCTTGAAATCTTTTTCTGTCGAATTGATTTTAATGGTTATTACAAATTTTCATGGGTTATTAATTACCTTGGTAGTTGCTACTATCAGAGCCGTCGCAGGGGCGGGGCGACCGGGGCGATCGCCCTGAGCGCCGCGGCAACAGCAAAAATAAAAAAAATTGGAAATAACGTTTTTTTTTGTTTTGTTTTTTGTGGAATTGGAAATTTCTGGGCGCCGCGGGGCCAAGGGGGGGGGCGAAAAATAACAAAAAATTGGAAATTCCGTTTGTTTTTTTTTGGTTGTAGATTTTTGGGATGGTGGGAGGGGGAGGCGCAAAGTGTAGGGCGCCTGACGAAATCTTGCCCCGGGCGCCAACAAACCACGCGACGGCCCTGTTCTTAACTCAAACCTTGTTAATACACTGAATTCCTAATAATGAATTAAAAAAAAACTTAAGTTGAGAACTGTACAGATGCCTCTATTATGTAACAGATACTTCTATCAGTGTGTATTTGTTCGAATACAAATCGCTTGACGAAGGGAATCGTTCTTGGATTCTTCATAACATGATACAATCTCTTAATTAATTATGTCATTTTAAAGTGGACCTAGTCCCTTTACATTTGAAGATGGGGAGATGGAATTATGAAGTTGTCTGAAAGATGGCAGAAGGTAGTGAAACAAACCATTGTTCAAGAAAATTATTTGTGACAATGAAAAATGTGTCTTAGTTTTACTTAAAAACCGAAAGAACTTTTTCGCTAACCCAATACTTTAGGAGATTATTTATGTTCCTATAAATAGAATCCCTATTGATTTTATTATTTATCGGACCAACAGGTTAAGCAAAAGCTGCCAAAATCCGTTATCATTCAATTGCAATATCAAGGAACCTCAAAAAAAGCCAAATATCGCTTCGAATTGTTTACATTCTTGAGTTTTCTTCTACAGATCTTTTCTCCCTTTTTCTTCATTCTCAATTTTTTCTAATAACTTCTTTTTATCAACTTTCTTTTAATATCATATTAACTTCAGAAATTTAGGAGGGAGTGTTCGATTAGTTGCAACTATTATCTTATTATTAGATACTTTGAAAGCAGATCTAACACGCTGTTGATTTCTTTATCAGAATCCCTTGGGTTATTAATTAAATAGATCAAAGTTAAAAAGGTACCGCATTAGACAAATGATAAGAGGGTTAGAGCCGTCGGATTCCATCCCCGGCGTAGGTTGCTTATTATCCAAGTTGAATTCTCTTGAGGTGCACCCAGTCCTTTGTAAAATGGGTACCGGATTTGTCTTCAGATAAATATGGGAGGGCGAATAGATAACCACCCGTCCCTTAGTTACCTTATCCCCTTCACCCCAAGTTACGATAAGGTTTCCACTAACAAATTCAAAGGTACTGAATATCCGGGGGAGATGGGAAATTTTTCCTTCGGGCAGTATTCATCCAGTCCTCTTAATAATGTACCGGGTTTCTTGCCAGAGGCTGAGAGAGATGAGCGTTGGTCTAGCCTATCCGACCTTTAACTTCGTTCCATTCAGCCGGCGACTGTAGGTGCCTTACCTCCGGTTCTGCTTACCTCGAAATTTGATGCTTGACGTCATTTAGATTTCTTACGTATGAACTTTCGAGAAACAATTAACTTTCGTTTATTTTTTTCCAGAACCTAAGAATATTATTTGTGAACATTAAAAAGTTTTATAAATTCATTTGTTTTCGTTAACTTTATTTACTTTCAAATATTCATACAAAGACTCCTCCATTTGTTATCACATGATTACTCCATCACAGAACGAACTTATCTCTTGAACTTTACTTGGGAAAAACCAGATTAGGATCCGTAATAGGCAGACCCAGTTGAACCAAAGCTTTTCTCCACGCAAGTGACTTCATCATTATATATTTGGGGAATCCACTTATCTTGAAAACATCGAGCAATTCGAGCACCCATTTCTTATTCTGAATTACTTCGATGTATTTCTTACAAAGGGCCTTTAATTTTTCTACGTCGATCGCTGGACAGTCTTGACACAAATAACAAATGAACTGAAGATCTAAAAAAAAGAATATCAGAATATTACAGCGGTTTTTGTAAAGACTATTAATAAGTTTTTAAGTGCTAATTTTATTATAATTTGTTGCAATCCTTTTTAAACATTTTTATAATTATTATTAAACTTAAAAAGTTGCAACTTTTAACATTTTTCTAAACTTACAGATTAATAACGTTCGGAAATTACGCAATGCTTTTAGAGAATTTAATGGTGGCTCCACTTGCTGTTAACTTTCTGTATCAAAGGAACGCTGTTTGATTATCAAAGTTAGTGTCTTCCATAAACTAATGTGTTCAGTTATTCAATATTTACTATTTTTGCTTCTACCTTTTCAACAAATTCTGAACCCATGATAAAAATATTTCTGAAATAAATTCGCAACTATAATATTGTCAGCGAGTTTTCTAAATTTTCGACTTTTTTTTTTGTTAAAAACGGCTGCTGCTAGCGTTAAATTCCATAATGTCTTAGTTCTGTTTGGCACATCCCACGTCTTGAAGCATTCACAAATTGAAATAAAGTTTCTTTTCTCTATTCAGTTAGGGGATTTCAAAACACAAATGAAGAGCTTCCTTTATGTCCTTTGTGTATATTTTTCTGGAGTTTCATTATTTCAGTATTTTCTTTAAAAAGATAATAATTTCATTTTATGAATTAGGGGCTATTCAAGTATTACATAAGATTCAAGGGGTGGGTTTCAAACTTTGTTTATTTCTCTGACAAGGGGAGGATCAGAGCAATGATTGCGTAAGAAAAACATTTTTATTTCCTCAGTACAGTAGAGTCCCGATTATCCGAGTTAATGTGGACCAAGACTAACTCGGATAACCAAAAAACTCGGTTAAACCGAAAATTGTAAATAAAATAAATCGTCTAGGTTTAAATGTATATTTTAACAAATATAAAAATTATACAGATACACCACATGCAATTCATATTGAAAGAGTTCTTTTACTTAAAAAAGTCCTTAATTGTTTTTTGTTTTACGTTACTTTGGCGTTTTTCTGCAGCAATGTTTCGGCATTTTTTTAAGGATAACCCAGGATTGTTGGTGTCGAAACCATTCCCCGATTCCAGGTAGGGGGTCATACGACTAGACGGACGAAGATTAATTTGCGAAAACAAAAATCCTAGAAATATTTGATAGCTCGGTTAAAGCGGAAACTCGGATAATAGGGGTTTCACTGTATTTCATGTATATTTCAACAATATATTTTAGTATTTTAACAATAAAGTCTGCATAAAGATTATTGCTATCAACAGTACTCAAAAATCGATACAGTGGACGGCCTTTCTTTGAGTTAGTCCAAAGGTGTTGTCACATCTTGGTTCCGTCCGTAAAAATCAAAAAAGGAAAATTCCTTATCCCAAAGGAGAATAGAAAAAAGATCCAAGAAAGCAGGATGAACCTAAAAGTGAGCATGAACGTTTTGGACATAATTATTATCCAAAGTCCTGTCATAATGTCGAAAAATATTAGTTGCCTTGAGCTACACTGGAATAATGTCACACAAAACATATAAAGTATCGGTAGAGACAGTTCTATATATTCGGGCTACGGCTAACACAAAAGGTCTGACAATGGAGTCAAGAGCCCCTCTGATCTTAATAGTATTGAGGTAATATAGCTCCGTAGAGAATCTTAAACGCATCAAAGATCCTCTTTCGAATTTTTGATGACATTCCACCATTTTTGTGGGCCATACAAAGTGTGAGCTGCGACGTTCTTTTGATAGTGTTAAAATGGTCAAGCCAAGACAATTTAGAATTAAAAGTGTCATCTAAATAAGTTAAATAAACTCATCTATAATTAAAGTGTTGTTAAATAACAGTTTTTCGCTATCAAGCTTCAACTTAGGTTTCATAAAGACATTTTTTACCTGGAAATAAGATCGCCTCAGATTTACTACTGTTAATCATTAATTTGTTTTCTTTAGCTCAGTTCTTCAACAAGGCCAGAAGGATTCCCAAAGCTTCTGAATTCTTATAATAGAAGGGACCGCTAACAGAATTGCCGTATCGTCAGCAAAAGCCTGTACATCAATGGCACCTTCAGAATCAATAATTTTCTGGCAGTTAGAAAAACGGTGGAATAAACTCTCCATCACTAACAGCCATTACGTGGGACCCAAGTTACCTTCTTTGAGGACATCCGTTATTAATTGCAAGCCAAAAAGTACCCAATTGAACAACTTTATCCTTTAAATATGATTCAATAAGGTAAAAAATGTTCTTTGGGCAACCCTTGCCTCTCAACATATGAAATATCATTGGGTGATAGGCATTAATAAACGCGTTCTCGATATCAACTGAGATCACGGCGACATGTCGACACATCGCTTGATGATGTTTAATAAAAAAAATTAAGGAGCTACAAGCCATTGAAGTGTTGTGATATCTTCTGAAACCAAATTATTTTTT
>JAFIDM010009631.1:23563120-23590887 GCA_023159025.1 Thereuonema tuberculata | reverse complement strand
GGTCAAAATCATTCAACATATGTGAATGAATAGTTGCTTTAAAAAAATTAGTTAAATTTTATGTTGCATAAAACATACCTGTGACCATTGAATTAAAAAGCGATATGGCTTGGCTTGTAAAGTGATATATAAAAATAACATCTATCTCGAAATATCTTTTTCTTGATAGGCTACTTGATTTTATTCAATCATTATAAGTTATTCTCGATTTAAAACGTCTAAGTATCATCATTGGCAATTGTCGGAAGAATGCAAAGCAAACCAAAATAAAATTCGTCAAGACTATTAACTACAGATATTCTTTACTGCAATACTTCTCAATAAATTTTTTTTTTTTTTTGCTTTTGCTTTTGCTCCTAGAAGCACAGATCTTTCATAATCTTAATCCTTTATAATTGATTCAATTTATTTCACAATACTTTTTCAAAAATAATTGAAATTGTAATAATTTCAAAAATAATTGTTTGCTCCCAAATAATTTTTCAAGACTTTTAACCGTCTTATCTTTATTGCAGTATCTTGTAATCATATTGGAACTGCATTCTTTTTTTTTCTAAACTTTTGCTCCTAGGAGCATTACTATTTCCATTCAGTTGACACGAAGAGTTTAATTGAACCTTTTAACCTACGGGACTATTTTGAATTCAGCGTCCCACTAGAAATTTTAATGAACTTTTAATTTCAAACTTGCAGATCTTAGGATTTGAGCAAATAGGCCTGCATTATATAAGTTAAAATTAGGAACCCTTTCAATAACTTTAAAAATAAAGAATAATCCTTTCAATAACATTAAAAAGATGTCATCCGCTAATAGAGATGTCATACCTTAATAGAATTGTCATACGCTGATAAAGATGGCATACGCTAATAAAGCTCTAAAGTTGATCTGTCTCATGACTGCAAAAGCGAGGAAACTAAGAATATTAAACAATGTTAAATAAATATAAATCGCTGATTTACCAACTCAGCTTTTTGATACTATGAAACACAAGAATGGCGCGATGTTATTCTGTTCGATTTCTAAGACCTATATAAAGACAGTCTATATAAAGAAAGAAAGCGATCCGCCATTGCATCTCCATCATCAGAATGTTTAATTCTAAATTTACATAAAATGTGGACCTCAGATATGGCATTTCATGTTTAGATAGAAATCTACCAGAATTGTAAAGGTAAGTTTATTAATGAAATTTTAATTTCGAACCAAATATATTTCGACTTAACGTTAACAACGGAAGAGGCTTAATAGTTTAAAATTAACCGTCAGTTGGTGTTGTTAAGAAGAATTTCAACTTTGGAACTTCCAAAACAAGTTAAAAATTCTAGGATGTAGGGAAAGCTAATTTCAAATTAGACCCTAAAAAAAAATAGTTTAAACTTCCAATTTAACTCTTAGAATTATATTTCGGAAAAAGTTAAACCTTTCATAATTTGAGCCAGTTAAATAGAAAATAAATAAAAACGAAAAGATTAATTCTGGTTTTTTTTTTCTTGAAATTTGATGAATTTAACTTATTTATAATAATGGATTTATTTGAATAGAATACAACTATCTGTTTTTGCATATGTTTTTTAATACAGAGATTCGAAGATTTTCTAAATCCGTAATATTTTTAATATATTATAAGACAGCTTTTAATAAGTTAAAATAAAAACTAAATGTTAAAAATTTCCAAATTTCACAATTGCGACATTCTTCAAATAGTTCTTGTAAGACACTAAATATTTCAAGAGATTTAGATTTATAAAATTTATTTCTATTTTTGGAATTGAGAATTTCTTTTTCCTTTAAATTATTTTGGTCCTTTTGTAGATTTTTGAATAAGCCTAAGCTTCGTTTTTATTCGATATCTTAAAGAAAACTCAATATCTATGGCTCTCAAAGAAATACTGCTTGCTCCTTTTATATTTATTACGTATTAAATAGAATAAAATATTTAAAACAGCATTTTTCTTACGTAGAAATAGAACCTTAGAATGTGTGATTCTTTGAACAGGCATTTACTGCTTGGATAACTGTCATGTTAAGTCAATTCTAAAATCTTCCTGTAAGATTATCTCCGTATAGGAACTACACGATTTTAGATTGCTAAATTGATATGCCATTTGGCAGTCTAACATTTTATAAAGATCTAAGAAAAATTTTGTGGAACTTTATCTAGTTAGGGATAAGGCAAAATAGATAGTAGCAGATATGATTTTATCGCCTGTATTTGTGAAGGATGGAATAGCTTTGAGTGACTAAATAATGTATGGCAAGATTGGTTCTTCTGTTTCTTTCAAGACTGAAAAACTTGCAGAAGGGTGGTAAATCAAGCACTATTGCAACAAAGGAACCTGCAATGCATGCTGCTCCCAAGAAGACAATTTTCGACTTAAGTCTTCTGGTCTTGTATTCAGTGAAGCATGTGAATGATAATTGGGGAAGTGAGAGAAAAACTGTGGAAAGATTCATCAGGGAAGGAGTTCAACACTGCAGTACACATGATTCTGAAGCAAGGACTGAGAACGGCTGTTACTCGTGAGAAAGCAGCCCAGTACAGTGTCTGTCATTCCGTGGTACTGCCTCCCCTGTCAACAGGATCTGTTACTGCCAAGTTTGATTCCGAATCTCTGAGACCTCGGCTTAGACGGATGAGACCTGGAACGAAGACAGGAAGTCAGGGTCAAAATCTGCCAAAGCCAGAGCTAAAAAATTCAATTCGATGATCCTGGGAACCATAATGACGGTGATGTCGAAGATGAAGGCGATGATGATTAGATCTTCTGTCTACATTCTGTCGTCCGATACCATCTGTGAAGTTTTTACATTAATTACCCATTACACTCTTTATTGTTTGTAAGATTTAGAAATAGAGTAACTTCAAATGTAGTATGACTTTTGTTTTGAAGTATTTGGTTTATTCTAGTATCACTTTTCTGCCTTTGTCAAAAAATTTCTGCAAATATTTGTTGAACAGATAAAAAAGACATAAAAAAGACAACAGATAAAATTTCATCAGTAATTGACTATGAAAAACAAAACAAAACAAAAATATAACAAAACAAAACAAAAATATTAAAAGTGATGTATTTTAAATTAAGTATTTTTAAATGTCATCATGTATGTTTACATCAGCATCAATAGGTAAAATAATCTGTTTATATATTCAGAATTAAACTTCTTTTTAAAATTCATGGTGTTGTCTAATTATCTTTACAGGGTTTTAATTCAATTTAAAGTATTCAGTTCTTACTAATGGACATGGGTTTGAATCAGCCGCCAAAAAAAAAACAATGAAGTTTAAATTAGTAGTCTTGGAAAACGCTCCTTTCTCATCCTTATCTTTTTTTCGTAATTTCTGAATCCTTATTTTTTTTTCGTTGTCTTTTTTTTAATACTTAAAAATTTTGTTTCTCAATTTTCACCTGGAACTACCTAAAATGAGAAAACATTGAGATGTAATATTTACATGTATTAACAATATACGAACTAAATTGAGAAAGAATTTCCTAAACTGGTATTCTACCTAAAGGTATCGAAGTTATAACATTCCTGAGTGCTTTAAAGAGTTGAAGAAAATGAATTTTCTGTATTTTTATTCCTTCACATAGAACGTTAGTTTAGGTCATTTAGTTATTATCCATAAATTAAAACACAAAACAAATTTACCTCCTTTACATCTCTGTACATAGTATTACAACGTCACGTCCGCTTTTTAGTTCTGTAAGATCTAAATATTTCTAAAGTTTCCCTATTTTTTGCATAAAAAGTGGCAGGGAAGCCAAGCACCACGACCTGTTGGTCTATTGCGATATCCCACGGAATTGTAGACAGACGGAGGAGAAAATATGATGGGAGAAGCAGCCTTTCTCTCCGTCTGTACTTAATTCCGTGGGATAGCACATTAGACGTACAGGTAGCGGTGCTTTGTTTCCCTGCCACCCACACTTACCACACAGTATCTTTAAGACTCAGAATGCTCAAATGATTAATATTAAAGATTTAATTTAACCTTTATTAAAATTTATTAAACCTACTGATGTTGAAAAAAAAATTTTAATATAAAAAACCTTTTGTAGCATAAATATTTTTGAATGGATTCCCAATCTATTTCACACTTCTTCTATGACTTAATTCTTTCCTATCTTCTTTGCAATTTCTTTTCAACGATTTGAATTTCCTAATCAGGACTAAAAAGTATTTTACTGAGAGGTGAGAGGCCAATGTCGTAGCCCCAAACGTGCGCCATTCCGAGTTTATGACTTCATTTCGCCATTATGCACCATAAGGACTGGGGAGTCCTGGTTCTTCCTTTCCCCACAACCTATCATATCAAACCTTCCCAGGTTTTTCCAGAACAATATTTGTGTAGTTTTTATTGTCGCCACCAGGTCCATAAGTGGAGCTACTGTTGAGATTTCACTCGGTTTCTGCCCCTTTGGGGATTGTTAACCGAGTTCCAAGGTAGCTTATATTTTCCGCAGGGTAGTAGAGAGTATCTATTTAAAATTTGGTTCCGATCAGTCAAACGGGTGTAAAATTGTATAAAGAACATACAAACATATAACTTTGACTTACATAGACAACTAGCTGTACCCAGCATGAATTGCAATGCCACTCAAAGAAAGAAAGGGCCCGGTGTCGGCCCTGGATTAGGGCCCTGGGGTAGGGGATCGGATTTTTCAGTTTTTATAATAGACTTGAGGCCCGAGAAGCGGCCCTAAATATAAGGGCTTGGTGTCAGTCGGGGGTGGGACACTTAGAGAGCCGTGTTGCCTTCCACCCACACAAGTGTGGTGTCCCTGCCCGCCGTAGGAGAGTGAATTTTTCACTTTTTGCAGTTAACTTGGGGGACCCGAGAAGGGGCCCTAAATATAAGGTCCCCACGTCGGTCGGGGGTGGGATACTTAGGTCCTTGTGTCACCTTCCACTCACACAAATGTGGTATCCCTGCCCCCATAGGGTATCGGATTTTTCATTTTCTGAAATAGACTTGCGGGCCCTAAAAGGGGCCCTAAATACAAGGGCACAGTGTTATAATAATTCAGAAAGCTTTGCGGACGACACAACAACTCCCCAAAGTTTCATGGCAATCTGATGAATGGTATAGGAATGCATACGGAATATATGAATTGCTTTAGTTCTCATTGTCATCACCAGGTGCGTATTTGGCTATTTCACGGATTTTACCCCTTTTCAACCCCTGGGGGGGGGGGGAGTCCCGGTTCTAAGATAGCCTATCTTTTGCACAGGGTCCCGTTTTTCATTGTTCCTTTTGCACAGGGTCCCTTTTCATTCGCTCGTAACTCGAAAACAGATATTGGCGCCTTAGCGACAATACCTACGTAATGAAAATTTAAGCTTAGTAAATTTCCCACAACTTTGTTCCTATACATAATTACGGAAAAAAGCATGGTTTGCAAGATATACCCTATCCAAAGTACGTAATTTTCGTAATATGTTGCGTCAAACTGACCTTTCTAGGTCATCATTAGGTCGTTTCACAGAAACATCGGTAGAAAGAAAGTTGTAGAGCATGAAATTTCCTTTAAGAATATATATATACAATTATGTAATTATATCAACATACAATTACATTGAACACATCAAGATGTATAGTGATAGCGTTGAGAAGATCGTTGCCAAAAATAGTGAATTTGCGAGAAAACTGCGCACATCTGTTTGACATCAAGGCAGGCGATAAATGTGCACAGAGCGTTTTATATATATGGTATATGTTTAGGTAGCCTTATTATGTAGTGTGTGTGTATTGAACAAATAAAAATTGAAAATACAGTCGGACCTCTATTTAACGAAATCGCTAAATCCCGAAACAAAGTTCGTTATATAGAAAATTCGCTAAATAGAGATTCACCTTTTAAAATTACTTTAAACTACATAAAACAGATTTAAAATATATAAACAATAAATATTATTAAAACAAGTAATAATTTTAATGATATAAAGAATACATTACCACATGCGTACTTAAATTTTACTAATAGTCTGTTAATTTTGTCAGTTTTTTTTTTTGTTTTGTTTTTTTGAAAAAGTGTTTTCGCTCATAATATGTCTCGCATCTTTGCAATGCACCAAAACCCCTTCAGGCGTATTTTCTTCAAATTGTAATCCGCGTCGGATTGTTTAAAATGATTTTAGCATTTCATCATACGAAGGTTTTTTGATTTCTGAATCATGATCATTTCCATTTTCATCATCTTCATCTTCATCACAATTCTTAGCTGTATTGTTTTTATTTTTCACACTGTCCAAAATATCCGATTCAGTTAATGATTCCGAGGTCTCTACTTCAAAATCAAGTGAAAGATAATCATCAATCAGCACATCATAGTTAATTTTTTCTTTTTCCCTCAGCTGTATCCACATTTCTTTCATTGCCTCTAAGGGAATATTTGATAATAAAAACATTTCAAGGAGGAAAAAAAATAGATACCACGAAAAAGTTCGTTAACTAGAAAATGCACTTCGCTATTTGGAGGTTATTTTTTACGAAGAAATTGGGAAAATGTTCCAAAGAAAAGTTCGCAAAATAGAGAAATTCGCAAAATAGAGGTTCGTTAAATAGAGGTCCGACTGTATGTATTGATTTTGAAACAAAGAGAATTAAAGAGAGTAAAGTAGTAAAGTTGAACGAAACACATTTTATTGGCAAAAAAGGATAAATATACTGTATAAAAACATTCCACAAATCTTCAATCTATCGCCTCAACCAGGTCCATCGCCACATCTTCATCTTCCAGAAGGTCGTCCGCTTGGACTGGTGTGCTGTTGAGGCAGGCTCCTTCGCATCCACAAACTGACGAACAGTAAATACCGGTGTTTCTGCAGCCACACCTAGTACCGCAACCGGTAGCACAACGGCAAAACACTGATTCAAGGACTCTGGCAGGAGCAGGAGGGTCTGTTGTTTTGATGGGATTGAGGACTCCACTATCATCTGGAACACAATCCCACCGTTCTGGATCGCGAAAGTTATCCAGCCATATCTACATCTGTAAGTACACTCCAAACGAGTGTTGTTGTGCTGCACCTTTGGTTGATGGCAAAGAAGCCAGATTGGCCCTCACCTTGGTGGAGGATTTCACAAAGAAGGTATAACGGTGACTGTTCAAATCGTGTTGGTTCGGGGAAGCATGGTACATGATGAGGAACATCTGCTCCCCAGCTTTTGCAACAGCATCCCGCGTTGAAGTGTGTTCGTGAAATACCCCAGTTTATGGCTTTGGTTTCCCTCAGCATTTTGGTGAAGCATTTCAGGATAGACGCTTTGCTTTTGCCGAAAATGCCGCAAGTTGCGTCACACCCTGTGAAGCTGTGAATGAAGAGGATCGATCCACTAAACGGGAGCTTCTGCAATTCTGAGGTGGAGAATGATGAGTCTCGATGTTTCCTCTTCCAGGCTTCAAGAAATAGATGTTTGTATTTGGTGGTGTGAGAGCTATCAACAGGACAAGAAGATCTACTTCTTCTTCAATCACAACAACAGATGAATGAAAAGTCTTCATATTCAAGCCACATCGTACAATACAACCATCAGCATTTCCCGGGGCGGTAGTCGCCTGTATCCCTAGTGCGGTCAAGATCATCACCAGCAGCGCTATCAGCTTGGTTTTGTTCTTATCATTAGCAAGGAATCTCCGGTATGTTTTGTCTTGATAACCATTTTCCACACATCCATAACGTATCCATTAGACTGGGTAACAGTGCATCGTGGGGGATAGGATTCAAAGTATTCACATCCTGCACAATGACATTCGTTAACCCCGGTTTTGCTGTATTTATTTACGTCCATAGTTCCAAAACACCCAATTTTCCCATTTCAACACCAGGTGGAGCTGTTGTAAGTCGTTTGATCTCATCTGATTTCGGCAGAGCGACTGATGGTGTCACACATTTGATGCCTCCCAAACTATGAAACGTATTGAGGCCATCCAGAGTTGATACATTAAAGTCAGCATTATCAAAGACGTATTGGCAAACTGTTTTCGCGAACATAGATGTATGCTGTTGGTACAGGGATGACATTTCCAGTTGTGCAGCTTGATAGTTCGTTGCACTGAAACCCAAGCTAGCTAGCAAATTTATCAAATTCCTGGACCCAAATTTCCGGTTTATGAAGTAGGCAATTCCTCTGAGGATTAGCGATATAAATGATCGTGAACGAATGGAAGAAATAATGGCATGGGCAATGCCCACTCGTTTCCTCGCAATTCCCTCTTTACCGTCTTTGCTTTGGGATCAGAGCCTCCATGAAAGCTTGTAGCGTATTCGGTACCATCTCGTCAGCGCCATTCAAGAAAGCATCGCTTGGAGGGTAACTGTTTGTATCATAAGCCTGAGATTGGATCTGTTTTCTTATAATTGCAGCAGCAGTTTGTACTACTCTTAAGCACTCTTCCTCATCGTCATCAGTTCGAGATGCATACCAAGCAGAGTTCAAAATGTTCTCACCAACATCACGAAAGCATACAACCGTTTTATGTCGAGGCACCGTACTGAAAATGATCTTGTCACCATACCTTTCAAACATTTTTGCTTTCACCCACTTCATTTGTAGCTTTTCCCCACTTATCAACAACACACCAATCCATGCGGATGACCTTATGGAGGAGGAAGCTGTGGCGATGGACCTGGTTGAGGCGATAGATTGAAGATTTGTGGAATGTTTTTGTACAGTATATTCACCCTTTTTTGCCAATAAAATGTGTTTCGTTCAACTTTACTACTTTACTCTCTTTAATTCTCTTTGTTTCAAAAACAATACATATTTTCAATTTTTATTTGTTCAATACACACAGACTACATAATAAGGCTACCTAAACATTTACCTAAACCATATATATATATATATATACAGGTTGCGGCAGGTATTTGAGAACACACATTTTAAGTGTCACAATATCCTGAATGTCATCGTAACACATCCCTTAAGAGGCATGCAGTCATCATTCCCTTTGGCTGCAGCATATTCCGATTCCGAAATTGCTGCCTTCCTGAAATTCGCCCGGTCATTCATCTTCAACATTTGGAGAGAGCTGGAGGCCGCCAGTGATGATGTGGAAACCGTTTCCTATAGGAAACGACATTGTCAGTGCTCGGACAGGACCAGGACGCCCAAATTCATCGTTTCTGCCCAAGCTGCTGTCGAAGTTGACCCAGGGAAGTCCATGAGGGCACTCGGCAGGGAGATGCAGCTTGATGAGGCCACCATCCGACGTGTGGTTCATGAAGACCTCAGTTACAAGTCGTATGTGATGCGTAGAGGCCAGTTCATGTCCGCGAGAACCCGGAAGAACAGAATGACCCGAGCCAAGGTCCTCTTCAACAAGCTGAAACATCCGGAGCAGCCAGGAATGCTGAGGTTCTTCCCGGATGAGAAAAACTTCGTCCAGGACCAGAAGGTGAACCGCAGAAATGATCGGTGGCTGTGTAAAACATTCGGGAGGTTCCGACCGCTGTGCACACCAAGTTCCCTGCTTCCGTGATGATTCTGGGTGTCATGAGCAGTGAGGGCGACATGATGCCTCCACATTTCTTTCATTAAAGTACCAGAGTCAACGCCGTTGCTTATACCGGTGGGTTAAAGACGGTTGTGCAACCCTGGATTACTGCTGTAGAACGTAGCAGGCCGTACGTTTTCAGCAGGACTCCCCTCCAGCCCATACGGCCCATTCAACCCAAGAATGGGTTGGCCACCAATTTTCACGACCATGTCACTCCAAACATATGCCCCCCCCCCCCAGTTCCCCTGATATTAACCCTTTGGACTATTACGTCTGGGGCGTGGTTGAGAGGGCCTCCAATAAACAACCACACAACACCGGTGAAGCTCTCAGGACAGCTATTGTGGAAGCCATGACAAATATTCCCAGGACCCACCTCATTCATGCCTGTGGACGGTTTCGACAGCGTTTAGAGGCTGTTATTGCGGCAGATGGCGGTTTCATTGAATGATCTTCTCAACGCTGTACCTCTTGACGTGTTCAATATAATTGTATATATGTTCAATTGTACATATATATATATATATATGTACAAATGAACATATATACAAATATATTGAAAAAGTCAAAAGGTACAGCTCATGCTCTACAACTTTCTTTCTAACGATGTTTCTGTGAAACGACCGAATGATGACCTAGAAAGGTCAGTTTGACGCAACATGTTACGAAAATTACGTACTTTGGATAGGGTATATCTTGCAAACCATGCTTTTTTCCGTAATTATGTATAGGAACAAAGTCGTGGGAAATTTACAAAGCTTAAATTTTCATTACGTAGGTATTGTCGCTAAGGCGCACTGTTTTCAAGTTACGAGCGAAACAATGAAAAACGGGACTTTTAACCCGCCCCCCCCCTCCCCCCGCGGCGCCTGTAATCGAGGGGACTTTATTGGACGTTGTTCAGGGGACCTACCCCTACACAATCCTGAAACTTTTGGAACTATATAGGTTTATGCCGTGTTTTGCTCTTTTTTGGTTCAGTCTGCCTGGACTATATGCCCATACTTGTTTTATATAATTATACAGATAAGATTCAAGGGATTGCGGAGGTATTGGCTCCGAATTTTTATGGCCAATCCAATCTCGTTCCTTTAAACTTAGGGAAGTAAATTCGAAAGGGCTGAGAAAAGAGAAGGCTTTCGTGATGGTGGAAGACCCGCGCTGGGTAGGTTATCTCGGGGTTTTCCCATTTCCCCTGCACTTCTCCCACCATACTGTCTCAGTCTTTCCCTTCATCTGTCTTTACTTCTGTGGGTTAGTAGGCTACAACAGATCAACGGTCGCGGTGCGCGGCTTCCCTGCCACCCACTCCCCACAGATAAAAATAAGGTCTAACAAGTAAATATAATTTGGGATAAAGCATAAATTTAAGGGCGACCCACAATAATAAAAAAAATAAAAATAATAATAAAAAAAGGAAGTAAATAATATTAACGAAAGGAAAAATAAAAAAAAAAAGTTAGGAAAATAAAAAAAAAAAATCCAAGCCCACACTGAGAAAAAAAGATTAAATAGTTTTGTTTAAAAAAAAAACAAACACAGTAGTTATACGGATTTAAACCGACAACCTTCGACACAGTAGTCCGAGAATTTAATCATCATGTTACAGCCGACAACTGAAATGAGATGGTTGCATTTTTAACATTTAGACTAATAGCGGAAATCCAATAAAAACAATACCAAATATCTCGAACATGGGGGGCGGGGAGTTCGTCCTTGAAAATACTTCATTCCTACGGTGTTTGGGCCTCTGAACACGATAGTGAAATCCGTTTCTCAAATCCGACCTTCCGTTTGGGAGTTGTTAGGGATGGATAGACACGGACGGACGGACAGGAGAAACGCAATAGCTGCCTATTTTGATCGCTATCACAATGGCTCTCAAATGAGTCGCTAAAAAGTATTTTGCATAATTGCAAACAGAATAGTCCATTTATTCCCTTATTAAAAGGTTTCGTTCTTATTAATAGTCAAGTCTTGTATATTTCTTTTCAATCAGTCATCAGGCATGTTCTCATACTTACTATTTTTAATATAGAATTAATTACTTGTTAATTTAGAAATTCTTTTAATTGAACTTAATTAACATGTGGAATTGGTGGCTCACAATTTAAATATTCAAATCAATTATTTTAAGTTGGAGATTTCATTGTAATGTATTCATTTTTAGATGTATTTTTTTCCTTCTTTCATTTTCAGAAAAGATAAAAATTATTCGTGTCTAAATGTTTGTCGATTATAAGAAGAGTTTTACTTGAAAACCAAAGCATCAAAAAGGAAGCCATGGCAAACGGAACAGACACAACTACAAGCATCAGAGCCACTGTTACACCAACGCGGATCATATACAATCGTCTCGATGAAATAAGACTGCGGTCATGCGTGCCTCTGTTACAACTGCCACTCACCAGTCGTCTCTTCCTTGAACGCCTGAAGTTGTGTCAAGAAGGCGCTGATTATAAGGAAAATTGTATTTTTCAATGATGTAAATATATTTTGCCTGAGAATGGCGTGTAATTGTCCAACGGAGACCTGGGTAGCGCCTACTTTCGTACATACACAGAATCCACATTGGGTATTACTTCGCGAGGGTTTAATCAATGCTAACTATGTCCGGGATTTATACGGACGGTCCTGCTCTCCCTCCTGCACGAAATTGGCGGTCTTTTTTTTTTTTTTCCTTTGCAACTCATTATTCTCGAGAGGCGTTTCATCAATTCCCCTGGTCAATATATTCACCGGATCTCTCTTCGATCGACGTGTATGGAACTAGATTGGATAGCGTGTCTCCCGCTCTCAGCTCTCGGCGATGAACCTCGACCAGTGGCGCCTTCAGTTGAGAAAGACGAAATGAAGTCCATAGTCATCTGTATAATTATTTGTATTCCAGAATGCACCTCTGCATTACATTGGTTATTACTATGATATTGTGTAAAATGTTGTATGTAGTGAATGTGGGTGGCAGAGAAGCCAAGCACTGCGACCGAAGGTCTATTGTATTATCCCACAGGAAATAAGGACAGATGGAGAGAAAGACTGAGAAAGTATGGTGGGAGAAGTGCAGGGGAAACGGGAGAACCCCGAGAAAACCTGCCCAGCGCGGATCGTCCATCATCACGAAACCCATATGAGAACCGAACCCGGGTACTCAGAGGTGAGAGGCCGATGTCATAGCGACAACGCCAACCGCGCGGTCGTGTAATATGTTACACTCGAGAAAGAAATACCGAAAAAAACAATGTTGACCCTCGGGTGTAAGGGTGTTTTATATTCTAAAAAATTAATATTTTGTCTTTCATAGGAAGTTTATTCCTTTTTCACTAGTATATAATACTATTTATTGAACTTAATAGAAATTAACAAATGCGAATATCTAATTTCATAAGATAATTTGAAAACATTTAATAATGCCTAATTCCGAAATGATATTGCTACAACAATAAATATAAAAGAGTTTATTAAATCTGAAAATACTAATAATTAATAGGAAAATTACAATTAATTTTAAATGATTATTAATATATAAAAAAACACTCAGGGCGCGGGACAGAACTGATACCAGAACGGTGGTGCCGCTCTAGCGGAACACTCGGCAATTATTGTTGCTATGGGTTGATTTTTTTTTTGTTTCTGACTTTTTTTTTTCATTTCTGAAAATGTAATCAAATGTAAGTAATCGATGTCATGAGTAGTGTTTCATACATTTCTATTTACTACATCTGAATGGTTGAAAAAACTATTCCAGTGTATAGATGAATGGAAACAGGAGCTGTGGACCAATCAGAAAGCGTTTCCATATCACGTGAAATTGAAATCACAAACTAC
This sequence comes from Thereuonema tuberculata, assembly GCA_023159025.1. Classification (NCBI taxonomy): domain Eukaryota; kingdom Metazoa; phylum Arthropoda; class Chilopoda; order Scutigeromorpha; family Scutigeridae; genus Thereuonema; species Thereuonema tuberculata. Next base: position 23,577,555 of record JAFIDM010009631.1, on the reverse strand, counting down.
GGGCCAAAAAAAAACCAAACAAAACACTTAATAAGATGGGAGTCAATTTGAAAACAACGGTATCTGAATTACTGTAATTAGCTTCCCGTAAAATTGTTTCAAATTTCTTCCTTTTATCCTTAGTTGATCCTTAAACTGTTTACTTTTTCTTTATTAATTTTTTTTTCTTCGTTATCATCTGAACAAATTTTTCTTCTTTCCCTTTTTTTTATTCTTATTTTTCTTATTTCCTCTATTTCGTTTTGCTTTTTTTTTTGACTGATTAACTGCTTCTTTTTTTTTTTTTTTTTGATCTTATCTTAAGCTATTCGAAAGATGATATGAGAACTACTTTAATTTCATAAAAAGCTTCTTACAATATCAATTCAAAGTTTGAAGAAGAATTTTATTGAGTGTTCTTATCAGTATTACCAGGATTAAGTTTGGTTTTTTTTTTTGAAGGGGGGGGGGGGGCTAAAGATATAAGCCTATTTAAAAATAAATTGTTTCAATGATCACTTTCCAAAATAATAAGATATAGACACGTCAGTGCTTTATTAAATGTTTTCTTTTTGTTTTTCTTTGTTTCTTTTTTATTTCTGGGTTGGGAGGGGCTTTAGCCTCATAACCCTCACCCCCGCCTGTGTGCCACTGGTTCTGAAAACAGTTACACTAATAATAAATAAGAATAATTGAAATTTTAATTAACAAACTTCTCCATATTCCCTATTTTATTTTTTTTTAAAAATTAACAAGAAATTCCTGTAAGAAGTCGAAGACAACTTTCCTTAAATTTCTTTATTATGTTTCGGGGTTTGTTTTTTTAATTTATTTACACTAAAATGACAACACACAAGTCAAAAACGTTTAAAAAGATTATAAAAAGATACTTAAAAATTCCATGGGAGCCTTTCGGGTTCCTTTGCAGAAACCCCTCTTCAACACGCAGTTACTCTTGAGAGGTTCACTTATATACACTTAGATGAGAAATAACATCCAATGAAAATATTGTAATTAATTATTCAGTCTCTGATTGGTGTCAACCAATCATCAGAGACTACGTCATAAAGTAAAAATTACTTCAACTCCTTCTGGAAGTTACGACAAATGGAACAGTCCAAAACTATTTCTTCATCCCCATAAGCGGAATCCAAAAAGTCAACTCGTTCTTTAGGTGATCATTGGAGTCGTTCTTTTTTTCCCGTTCTTCTATTTTATCTGCAATTATTTTTTTCTTTATAATTTAATTTTTTTTGAAAAATCACAGTTATTAGTGTACGGTATTTGTAAATGTTATTGTTGGGTATTTGAGTGTTGTATCAACCCAATAAAACAATAAAATAGGATTCAATAGTTTCTCGACTTTTTTTAAACGATCGAATAAGATAGGGTGATAGGGAAAGGCCGTCCAAATCATGTTATTAGCATTTTTATGTAGAGGATTATATATATCATTTAGTGCTTTCCTCATAGAAGTTGAAACAAAAGTGTTAGGGTAACCGCATTTAATAAATTTATTTTTTATTTTCTTTAAATGTTCAATAAAACATGATTCAGTAGAGCATATTGAAAAAAATTTTCTAATTTTCATTGTAATTAAATTTCTGTTTACAAATTGAGGAATAGCTGAAGCGAAGGGCATAATGTTGTTAGTGGACGTTGGTTTTTTTATAAGGTTCAGTAAAAATTGTATTGTGTTCTAAAGTTACCATCACATCGAGGAACATAATTTTATCTTTATCTTGTAATTCCATAGTAAATTGTACTTGTTTATCCAGAGAGTTAAATTTTTCCAAAATGTTGTTTTCTGAATTTTTAATGCCGATAATAAACACATCATCGACATATCTTTGAAAGAAATATATCGATGTATGAAATTGGATAAAAAAAGAATTCTCCAAATACTGCATTGAAATTTCCGCTAACAATGCGGAAAATGGGAGACCCATGAACATGCCTTTATGTTGACAAACCACATGTTCATTAGCAGTGAAATACTGGTTAGAAAATAAACATTTAATTAAAGTTAAAAGCAATAATTTTTCATGGATGTTTAGGCTGTCTAGATGTTTTTCTAATACTTTTACTACTAATTCATAAGATACGGATGTAATCAATTCTTTAGCGTCAATAGATAACATAATACTGTTGTCCATGATCTTAAGATCTTTCGAGTTATTGCAAAAATCATCGCTATTTTTAACAAATCCTGTAGAGCAACATTTTAAACATTGTAGTTTTTCGGCAACAAACTTGGAAACATTGAGTATAATAGAGTTGCAACAATTTATAATTGGCCTGGTGGGATATTGATTATATTCATTTTTAAGCTTATGTACTTTTGGCAAAACTCAAAACATTTTAGGAAGTACACAATCGTCGTGAATAAATTGTTTTTCAATAATGTCACTGTGTATATTCATTTCTCTGCCGAATTTTCGAATGTTTTTCGTTATTATTTTTAGGGTATCATTGACATTGTCTTTACCGATATTATAATATTCCGTCTTAGTTATATGATTATTAATAATTATCATAATACATTTATTTATTTAGAATCACCATGTTATTTCCTTTGTCGGCTTGAGTTATAATAATATTTTTATTTTCCCTTAATTGCTTATAAGCTTGTAATTCCAAAGGGGAAATATTACATGCAGAGATCTTCCCTATCTTTTGATGTGCTAATGAACCAACCTGCCTACGAATATTATTCTATTTTAATGAATCAATGTTGTTTCTCTTTAGTGCTGCCTCCGTAATGGCAATAATATTCTCGAGTTGCTTTGGATAACATAAAATGTTGAACTTGGTACCCTTTTGTAAAACTTGTTGTTCCATGAAACTTAATTCATGATTTGATTTATTGATAATTGATAGATTATCGCCTATGGGATTTCCCCATTTTTCAAGGGAAAGATTAACTAACTTTTTAATGTGAATATTGCTACCGCGTTTTGTGTCGGGCACAAACGGACGGTAGCGGGGTAACGGAATGCGACAAGAACACAAAAGGTTCTAAAATAACAGACTTTTATTAACACGGTTAGTTTAATTACAGTAAATAACGGAAGAGAATATCGAATCTTCGATCCAATGGGATGTCGACTGCGTAGTCTTCCTTCCGTTAACGGGACGTCCGGATAGGACCAGGATGACTGGGCTTCTTAAGGGCGGTCACGGTAGTCGATCTCCGACGTATAAGGCCTAACGCCGAACCTCTTCGGTCCTCTGCGGCGAAGGGGTGACTCTTCAGGGCAAAGGTTGACTTTTCCGTTGCCTTCGGGTGATGACCGGGCCTCTTCGTGATGCTGCGGTGAATGGACTTCTTCACACGGCAAAAGGGTTGACTTATCCCGTTGCCGACCAATGTTACTGGTACCGCTTCGGTAGTAACAGGATTCTCAAGAGTAGTCTTCTCCGTCCCGGTTGGGAATACTGGCGGGACCTCTTCAGAATACACAATGGGACGCAGTCTCTCGGACTGGCGCCAAATGATGCTGCCTTCTCCCGGTTGGGAATCTTCAGTCAGCTACACGTCAAGCAGACGATACGGTTCCGACCTTCGGTAAGGACGCTTCTTCGCCTTCCAACGGATATCCTTCGAATGGGCGGTTGTCCCTAGATGATCCGCTCTCTTCGCTGATCCACAGAGACCCTCTATCTGGACTGACACCTGCAGTCGTTCCGCTGCTCGATCTCCTCAGTGGGATCCTTCCTTCTGGGCGGTTGCCCCAAAACGTTCTCGTACCAACTGCTCCAACTGGGTACCTTTGCGGCTCCTGCCGCTGAGACGGACTCGAACTCTCTACTCCTACTGCAGACCAGAATGGGCTGCTGTCCCAAGACGAAGTCCTATGTTCTCCTTCTATTGGAGACCCTCTGTAGCTCTCTGCCACCGACGAGATGCTGTGTTCTCTTCTCAAAAGAGACCTGGATGGGCGGCTGCCCCAAGACGAGATGATATCTGCTACTCCAATGGGAGACACTCCTTGTTGGGCGGTTGCTCACGACGAGATGCTTCTCTCTCCTCCAAGTGGAGATCTGGATGGGCTTCTGCCCCACGACGTTCTGCTACACTCTGCTCCAACTGGAGACCTTTGCGGCTCCTGCCGCTGAGACGAGATCCTGTTCAGGCGTTCTGCGCCTAGTTTTATAGGCGCAGGACGCCGCAAACGAGGCTGAGGACAGGTCGACTCGGCCGAGGTATGCAGGGAAGGTCCAGTCGACTGCGCTAAAGGGGGAGCGAACAAAACGCCTGGTAACAATATCTCCCACTCTTTTGAATTGAGCTAACCCATTTTGACATCCTATTTTTAATATCATAATGTAGTCATTATTTAGTAAATTATTAATTAATTGAGAGGAAACATCTTTTAGTTTTTGGATTAATTTTTTTTTCTTGTTATAGCTTTCAACTAATCTGATATTTAGATATTCTCTTTGAATTTTCTGGATGTGATTATATATTTTATGAAGTGAACCGTAAGGAATTTTAATTTTCAGTGGTTTAGGAACTAAACAATTATGTATACAACACTGATGAAATAAAATAGCAGCCTTAACGGCAGCAATTTTCTTATGAATTGTAAAAAAATAAATGATTAATTTTTTAACATGTTTAGAATATTGTTTGAGAATATTCTAATTATAATATTATTTTTATTGGTTGTAATTTCTCATCTAAGTGTATATAAGTGAACCTCTCAAGAGTAACTGCGTGTTGAAGAGGGGTTTTCCGCAAAGGAACCCGGAAGGCTCCCATGGAATTTTTAAGTATCTTTTTATAATCTTTTTAAACGTTCTTGACTTGTGTGTTGTCATTTTAGTGTAAATTACTTAAATTCACACACTAAAAATATTTAACTTAACTTAAATTTAAGCTTAAATTTAACTTAACCATATTTTGGAAAACAAGAGTAATTGCAAAAGAGAAGAATTATAAATTCACTTGGACAAAGTTCCATAAGATCTTAGTAAGAAAAGATGAAAATTCATCTATAATAAAAATAATGAATGAAGATGACCTTAAAAAAATAACCTAAAAAAAAAAAAAAAAAAAAAAAATGTTTAACTAATGTTTGAAACATCAGATCAGAAAAAATTAAATATTTACTGTAATTTTGAAGAATGATATATGAATAGATTAATAAATCAGTCTTCTGAGAAAATATTATACTTAAATATACGAAGTATAAAAAAGAACTTTGATTATCTCATTTGTCATATAAAAAAATGTATAAATGAAATAAATATAATAATTTTAGTAGAAATAAACATAAGTGAAAATGAAATTAAATATTTTACCCTGGAAGGCTATAGTATAATATATAATCTTAGGAAAAATAGAAGAGGTGGTGGGATAATAATGTATTATAAAAATGATTATACATTGATAAATTTTCAGATTGACACAATAACGTTTGAAAATATTACATGTGTACTTAAATATAAAGATATTAATATAAGTAAAATTGATAATAGTACAAATTTAAGAAATTATTAATAATTTATAAGCCTCCTCTAACTAATAAAAAATATTTTCTTAAAGAATTAGAAAAAACTATAGAATATACTCATAAAAAATTGGAAAAAACTAATAATTTTATAACTATTGGTGATATGAATATTAATATTCTAGAAAAAAAAGCCAATTCTTTGGTACTGAAATATTTAGAAATTTTTAATACTTATAGCTTGGAGAATTTAATTGATACTGCAACTAGAGAAGTACAGACAATAAAATCTTATACTTCAACATGCTTAGATCACTGTTTTACTAATTTAAAAAATAAAGATACTAAAAGTAATATTATACAAACAGAAATATCAGATCATTATATAATAATGTTAGAAATATATAATCAAAATTAAGTAAAAGTAATCAAAATCTTAAAAAATTTAGAAGACACAATAATATAATAAATGAGGAATTAAATCACATAAGAATGCCTTTTTGAGTCGAGCTGATACTCTGGGATGGCCATTTCGAGCTTGTTGGGCTCTCCTCAGCCAGAGCTAATCAGCTAGTGCAAGACTCAAAATGAGGAATTATTTATTAAAAAATCAGAAAACTTACTTAATAATATAAGAAATAAGCAAATAATTGACCCAAATAAAATAATAAATAAAGTTGTAAAAATTATAAATAAATCTAAAAAACACATAAGCAATAAAGAAAAATATAGAGAAAACCATGAATATCATTATCAAACTAAAAATAATAAAAAACAAAATTATAAACATGAATGGATAACAGATGAAATATATAGTCATATCTAGGAAAAAGATAAATTATATAAAAAACACAAAAACAATAAAACAAATAAAAAGTATAGAGAAATTTATAGAAGAAAGAGTAATTGGTTAAAAAACCTAATACAAAAAACAAAGCAAAGATTCTATCAAAATAAATTCCTAAACACTTACAATAATAATAAAAAGACTTGGAATATAATAAATAATATTATAAAAAATAATGAATATAAAACTATTGATAAAAACAAAATTTGTAAATTAATAGAAAAATATAATTATAAGTAAACTGATTAACTTTGGTTGGTTGGTTGGTGTTTAATGGCGCAAAAGCAGCTGCGGCTAAGCTGCGCCAAAACTGATTAACTATTTGGTAAAACATTTAGTAAAGTTGTTAGTACATATAATTGTAACACCAGAAGTAATAATACAGATATTGAAACTTCAATAAATTCAATAGTCCTAGCATTGAAAATATAATAATATAATTACATTAATGAAAAATAAAAATACTGTTGGTATTGATAATATTGCTGTAAAAGATATAAAAAATTATATGGATATATTTGCAACAATATTACATGAACTTATAAGAGCCATGTTTGAATATGGAACTTACCCAAGTATTTGGAAAACTGCAAAAATAACTCTAGTATATAAAAAATTATAGGCCAACCTCTGTTCTTTCCAATATGTCAAAAATTATAGAAACATTCTGAACTAATTCAATATATAACTTTCTATATAAATATAAATTACTAAAAAAAGAACAATTTGCATATCAAAAAAATTTAAGTTCTGATAAACTCTTTCAAGATTTTCAAAATATCATAAATTGTGCATTAAATAACGGTTATTATATATATATTATTTTTATAGATTTTGAGAAAGCATTTGATAGTATTAATCATAAGATATTGATAGAAAAATTATTTCATATTGGAATAAGAGGCAACATGATAGAAATATTAAAAAACTATTTAAAAAATAGAAAAATAAGAATTAATTTAAGTCCAAAATTAGATAAAACATATAAATTAAAAACAGGAATTCCTCAAAGTTCAAACTTAGGACCACTTTTATTTATTTTATACTTAAATACATTATATAGTACAATATCAACATCAAAAATTTTTGCTTATGTTGATGACATTATATTAATAAATATAAATGAAAACTATGAAACTGCAGAATACAATATAAGTCCTTTTGAATAAATTAATTATTTGGACACACAATAATAAAATGAAAATAAATAGTCAAAACACAAAACTAATGATATTGAAAACAAAAAATAAATTTTTACATACAAATCCAATAATAAAATATCATAATTATAATTGTTTATTAGATGATGACATAAACTTCCAAAGTAATTGTGAAAATATAGAAATTATTAAAACAATTAGATATCTAGGTTTATATATTAATGATCAATTCTCTTGGAAAACACATTATTTATATATATTAAATAAACTTAATTCATTAATATATATGTTCCAACATATAAAGAGTATCTTTTCTATAAGATACAAGAACTTAATATATAAATCATTTATAGATTCATTAATAAATTATGGATTGAGTTGTTAGATACATTTAGGTAATACGGACACTAATAACATAAATAAGATATTAAATAAAATAATGAATTATATAATACAAGATTATTGTATATTAGCAAAGAATGAAAAAATACAAATAAGAATAAAATATAAAATTTTAAAGCCAAGAGAAAAAATATTATATTCGTTAATAATAAATAACTTTTATAAAATTAGAAGTCAAATTAGAAATTATAACTTAGAAAATAATACTAGAAATACATTAATAAAGATTTTATATTATGAAAATCCTAAGAACAACTTTGGATTAAGAAATAAAAATCGAATACTATTAAAGATTTTTATGCAAATTATAAATGAATTAAAACAAAATAAATTTAATAAAATAAGTATATTAAAAAGGCAAATACCAAAAAAAAAATAATATTTGGAGAAATTAACTGGAATATTTAGGTATATATATTCTTGATTATATATACTATATTTATATTTTGTGTGTTTTTGATTTTGTGTATTGATATTTTGTTTATGTGTATTTTTTATTATTTTCACAATTAGATTTAGAAATTTTTGATGTTATACAGTATAAACATTTAAAGAGAGAAATTGTAATTAGATTAATAAGTAAAAAAATAATTTGGCACCTTAAATTTTATTGTAATGAATGATATTTATTATAATTGTTATTTGATTTTCTTTTTGTATTTCTGTGATATAATAATTTTTATATAATTAATGTTCTCTGACTTACAAATATTACATATATGAATTATTTATACTTTCAGCACCTGCATTACAGGATTTCAATTTGAAAACCTAACAGGACTGTAATTTTAAATTTAGAAATAAATAAATAAACAAATAAATAAATAAATAAATAAATATAAATAAATATGCTGCATTCAAACAGTACATTCATTTTTTCGATTTTATGAGAAATGAATTAAAATCCTATTACTTACATAAGTTGCGTAATTGTGATTAATTTTAATCATATCCAGCCACTCGCAAAGACACTGACATACAGACTGAGTAATCTGATGAACCTTACTATCATAGGAAAAATAAGTTAAAAAATAAAAGAACGCTTTCTATAATGCAATAATATTTGTCGAGCAAGGGATTAATCTGCAGAGTGTATATCTTATTGATAATGTGAAATCAATTACAGAGGTTTGTTGAACGAAGCGTGTGGTAAAGCCATACCTAATTGAATTGCAAATCAAATACACCATCTAAATAGTAAAAACCTTTTTTCTTAAATTTGTTAGATTTACAAGATTGGAAACACCATTTCTTGACGAAGGACAACAGTATCACTTTTAATTAAGGTAAGTTTCCAATTTTGGAATATGAGAAATTTACGACTTTGATAAAAAATAATCCAAATTGAAATTTCGGAATTAATGCTGCTCTATTTATACAGGATTTATTATACGTATGAATTGATTTTAAACTTTTTATTTATGGTATCAAATGCTTTTCTGGTTCAAAGTGACAATGAGAAAGTAAAATTCCTTTTGAAATAATTTCTATTTTTCAGTTAGAGAAAACCTGTAAATTGTTTGTAAATTCGTCTTGTCTCCAGAAGTTTTTCGTCTTCAATAAAAAATCCTTGAATCCAACTTACTTGACTATCGCGTTGTTCTGAGGGTCTTTATGAGAACTGCTGTAAGAGAACTGCTGAAGACTGTCCTGAGCTATGCGTCTTACGACTACTCGCACTTACGACGACCGTCTAACTAATCTCATTACGATAGATAATCTTGGTTTTAAAGTTCAGTTGTGGGGAAATACCGCTTAATGGAAACCTTGTTACTGGAGACTAAGAACTCTTTGAAATTAGGAGGTCAGGTTCAAAAAAATAAAAATACTGTACAAATAAAGATGATTATAATTACTTCTGAAAGAAATTGGGGAAAATAAGTTGATAATAATAATAATAATAATAATAATAATAATAATATTTTTTTTTATTTTTTTATTTTTATTTTTTTTATTTTTTTATTTTTTTTTTATTATGATTCTAAATACAAAAGTTACAGTCCCGTTAGGAATGACAAATTCCTATCAACAGGTTCTGAATATAGGTATACTACAAATGTTTAATTAATTTTGAATACATTGTTAAACAATATCAAATGACTTACATAGTATTGTTTTTTCAAGTGATTTTTGTCAAGTAGACCGCTAGGTGATAATTTTCTAAAATTTTAAATTAGGCAGTAACATGATTTAAAAGTTAAAATTTTATATTTTTTATCAGCCACTTTTTTAATAGTTTCTTAACATAGGAAATTTTTATTATAATTTTTATTTTTATTTTACAAAATATAGTCCTGTTACGATTACAAAATAAAATCCCATCAACAGGTGCTAGGAATTAAGAATACACTTGAATTAATTACATACAAAATAAGTCATATACATATGAATATCACAAAGTAAAAAAATAATCTTAATCCTATGTAAAAATTAAAATCTAGAATTATAATCCTTATATATTATTTCTCAAGGGTGTTTCTGTGTCGGAACGTCATATTTTCCTTAATACTTCATCAAACTCAATGATTGAGACATCATTTTGAAGATTACGGTCTCCGCTAATGACGAAAAATAAACAAATTGTTTAAAATTAATGTTTTCATTTAAAAACTTTATTTTAAAAACCTTTTTATAAAAATGTAGACAAGCTTTAACAGAAGCGACTTGATCTTTCGAAAGCGAAACAAAATTTCAAATAATTCTATAGCGTCGTAAACTTCAAATATATTCTTTTTTGAATAAAAATGAACTTTAAAATGATATTTTATCGTTTATTTAATAAGAACAGATAAAAAAACAAACAAAGATTAAATGTTAATAAAAATAAAGGATTTATTATTTTCCAAACATTTTTTTTTTTTATTTCCCTTAATACTTTTATTATATTTAATAGACATCATTTTGAAGATTAAATAAATTGTTTAAAATTAATGTTTTCGTTAAAACTTTATTTTAAAATTTTTTTATAAAAATGTAGAAGGCGCCATCTATTCACAATGTGCTCATTTATTTATTTGCACATTACCATTCGGTGACTGATCAAGATACCATGCGAATTATTCGCACGGGTCAACCTTTTTATAAAAATGGAGAAGACGCCATCTATTGACAATGTGTTTAACTAACATGCACGACAGCTGTTGGATTTTCTCAAAGTTTATTTTATTTTATTATTTCTCAAAGTTGGTTTTTTTGTTGCGAATTATTCGCACGGGTCAACTAGTCAGAATTATAATTCTAGTCAACCAGAGGATTTGTATTTATTATTAGCCTATTTCTAATGATTATATTTAAATTTGACATTTGAGGAAATTTTGGTAAATTTTTTAGATTTCATTAAAAAAAAAATCTGTCTTTTTACTTCTAAAATTTATTTGAAATTTGTTTCATAATTTTCTCATTTATGATGAAATTAAGAAAATTTTTTGATTATACTATATTTATGATTTAACTCGGTATAGAAATTTAATTTATAGTTTGTTTGCTGAGTTATTTTAGTCTAAACAAAGAATAAAATTAATTAAAAAAAAGTAACAACACAGAATGACATATTTTTGCATTCAGCCAAATTAATAATTGATGGTTCTTAGAGTTTAAGGAATTTCAACTTTTGAACATTTCGATGACGTCAGAACGGAACCTGTTCGTAAGGGTGTGTTTATCGATAAAGAATAGTACAAAGGTACGATCAACGCATCGAGTTGTTTTCAATCACGTTGTTCTCAATTGCAGATTTAATACAGTACTAGAAGAAGATGAAGAGTAGCAGAACGATGAATACATCACAGATTGAAAGCAGAGAATTATCAAGATTGTACTAATATCAAGGGATTGGGAAAGTCTGAGTAAATGTCAACAGATCAATCAGACCGCTATCACGTTGTTTTGTTTTCAAGTTTTCATCGCTTTCTATTGCGAGGGTGACATTTTCGGAAGGAACAGCCCTTTTATTTATTTAAAGATTCATCGATCTGTTACTCTTCATAGCTCTGATAACTACAAACGTATCCTAAGTCTGGGACTAGTTTGTATCTGAATCAGAAATCACACTTATTTTGAAAAATAAGTTTCGTGAAGTTAAACTTTCAATTTATAAATTTATAATAACTAAAAAGAAAGTGGCAAAAATATTGAAACTGTTTAATATGACATAATTGATTCAAATGATGTTTAAGTTAAATTTTCTTAAGACTACTTTTACAACAAACTTAGTTTGTAAAGTAAATTACTGTGTCGTCAGCAATATATAAGCTCATGACGTCACTGATTAATGTTGGCAGAAAGTTAAGGTGATTCTATTACAGTCTACTATATTCAAGTGAGCTTTCGCTCTGCATAGACCGTCAGTTTTAATTCGCTCTTATCACGTGGTTGACTTCGATCCGACGGCGAGTTGCGCCAGAGCAGAAGGCGCAGGCGCAGGGGAAGGGCGGTAGGGACGTCAGTTTATCCCAGAATCTACATCGAACGCGGGGGAAACGCGAGGGCCATGTACAGCGCGGAGTGAAAGGAAAAAAAGACAGCAACAGAAGGGTATGTCCGTGGAGATGGGCCTTCGTGCCCTGGCCCATGAAGGGTTTGGGGATACCCTCCGAATGCACAACACGGTCAATTTCAAACTGGTTAAGACAGGTAAGTTTTCTTTCTCTTTTCCCTGTCTGTCAAGCGCAACAAGTGAAATCCACCCCTGCTCGGAATTGGATCCGAATTGTCGATATCAGCCTGTGTCGATAAAGATTAGCTAATCTGATAAATTGAAGAGTGGGAAACAAAGCCAACAACCTTCTTGTCAACTTTGTCAACACTGGATTTATTATTAATTTTTCATTTTTATTTTAGCCTTTCCAATTTACACGTTCGCATTTACAGAAAGTTTTCTCTGAATTTAAAAAGAACAATACATAAGAATCGACCAAATACGTGAGTGTTAAACTGTTAATTCTGGTACAAAAAGAACTAGAAATTATTATTAATTCAGCTTCTTATATTTATTGTCAAAATATTCAGATTAATCTGCAAATGAAACTTCGGTGAAATAATTACTAAAAAAATAAAATCGTTATTGTACGACACATTGGTAACCGTAATTTAAACATTATAATAAACGTATTTACAAGTTTCCAAAATAGGCTATTTTTATTAGGAATATGTTGATTACAAAAAATTATTTATGCATTAAATCCAAAATTTTATTTTTATAATAACATTTTTATAAAGTTTGACAATATTTCCTGTATTTATAACAAATTGATAATATTCTATATTACCGATTAATAAAAATACTTCACCTATTGCCAATTTCTATTTTTTTTTTCATAAATGGAAAGATAATTTTTTTTCAAAAATCTAAATTTGCTTTATGACAGAAAAAAATAGTGAGTGCATTAAGATTTGTAACTGAATGAATGCAAGAAATAAATAAATGCTGTTACTGATTCAGTCTTTTTTGTTTTAGTTACTTAATTACTTTGTTTCGTTTTGACAGAATAAAGGAAAACACACAAAAAAACCAGCAAATGGCCTTTCTTTCTTTCTTTTGCCAATCAACAATGATTGTATTAGAGCTACAAATTTCAATATTTCTTCTGACTTTGTAAAGCATCCTACCAACTATGACTGACGAAGAAATAAGATTTTTGTATTTGTTTTGACATTTCTAGTGTCTGCTAGGTTACGATGTCTTTCGAAGAATTAAAACTTTTGAAGGGGCTGAATAAGTTTAGATCAGTTTTGTGTTGTTGAGTCTTTTTGGTTTCTCTATCTTTTAAAACTCTCAGAGACCTGTTGCAGTGCCGAAAGGCCTTTATGACTTCGTGAAACCGTTCTTTTATTTTAAGAATGGAAGCCTTTCGAATGGCTGTAGCTTATTACTTGCAGACGACACTTTTTGGTTGTAATTTTACCTTTGGATCAATACTTAGGACACCCACCGTAAGGCTTACAAGAAAAGACCAAAATTAAAACTTGTGGTTTTCTCTCTGATCTATTTATTTTTCCTAGTGGTTATATATCTTAATATAATATATCTATATATATCTTAATATAAAATTATATCCATGGTCAATATTTTCATTACTTCATTCATAAAAATTCACGATATCAGAGATATGAGTAAAATAGTGCGAGAATTATTGTAATTAAATCTTAATTTCTTCGTAATTTGAATAATATTTTTTGTTTATTAACATCAATGAAAGAAAAAAAAAAACAAGTAAAATAAGTTTCGGAATATAGTACTAAAGTTCTCGATGTTAAGGTCAGCTGGCTCATTTAGTATCGACGGAAGAGTTGAAGCTGTGATGGATTCTGGTTTCGTTTGACGTCCATGAAGTTTTCGTTAAATTTTCACTTAGAAACTGTTATCAGTTATTTCCCTTATGGTCCAAATGATGTCACATTGGCATCTTATTCCGAAGCAGTGACGTATAATTAAACAAATTCATTATACTTATATTGATAGGTATCAGACTTGGTAAAACTGCATTTTACGGTAAACGAAAATGGCGGACATGAGTTATCGTTGAACTTGCAATGGGTGGAATTCGCGGGGTTATTTTCCAAGACATACATCCTGCAGCTAAGCGAACCTAA
>JAFIDM010009631.1:23517474-23542531 GCA_023159025.1 Thereuonema tuberculata | reverse complement strand
ACAGCAAGTCCTACGGCAGCATTTCACAGAAGACAGAATAATTAGTCTAGCATTTTTTTTAGGAGTTGACCAGATCGTTCACTTGATCTCACTCCCTGTGACATTTGGGATATTTGAAAAAGCTTGGTTTACTAAGGAGGCGTGGATATCTTAGTAGCATTAAAGGACCGAATAATGCTGCGTGCGATGAAATTACTGGAGATCTGTTGCTATAGGAAATGCTGTTCACAGAATGCAGTTATTGGAACAGTATTCAAACATAGTGAATCACATCTGAAAATGATACTAAATAAAAATTACTATTGATTGTAAACTTACTTTTTTTATTACGTCCAATTTTATCTATATATGTAGCTTCCAACGCCATTTTTTTTCAGAAATTTTCAAACTTTTTTTTTTCTTTAGCAATCAAACCTCCGTGGTCTAAACAGTCAAAAATAAATAGTTAAAATACTCAAAAGAATATACAAAGGATGATTTGATATAGAAAATTCAGAGATCGCATTGGACTGAAATTGTAAAGTGTAACAGCTAATGAGAAAACTCTCGTAGATAATATTTACGGTACAAATTTCAATTCTTATTTTTCTCCAGATATTATTATTGAAGTAACCGTAAACAAGAAGTTCAAAACACACTTTGAAGTCTACTTTATTTAAAACGTTATTTCTTAAAGTTTCTATATTATTATTAATTTTAAGTTGGGAAAATGACA
Organism: Thereuonema tuberculata; assembly: GCA_023159025.1. Taxonomy (NCBI): domain Eukaryota; kingdom Metazoa; phylum Arthropoda; class Chilopoda; order Scutigeromorpha; family Scutigeridae; genus Thereuonema; species Thereuonema tuberculata. The sequence continues at coordinate 23,541,816 of JAFIDM010009631.1, read as the reverse complement.
AAAACCAAAAGCCTAGGTTAATTTCAAATTCTAATACCTGCTGAAAACAAACACTACAGAGTTTTCATTTTCTGAAAAAAATAATTAAATTTGCAGTACTTAGTTGACTAAAATCGAATTAGTTTTAATCAAAGCATTTGGAATGGATTAAGACATCCATTGTTTTTATTCCAGTGCGTTTCTTTTCCATTCCAGTGCTATTCCAGAATTTTTTTCTTTCCTTCTCACTGTCGACAAGAACCCATTTGGAGAAAATTGAAGTAATTGTCCACAGTTGTCGACTAAGCATACCAAGTTCCAAGAAGATCCATCCAGCAGGTTCCAAAGTTATTAGGGGAGGGGAGGACACATAAAGACTAACTGGTTTTGATGACCCTCAAGTTTCTATTGGAAGCAGGCTAAAAACAATTGAATGGAGTAAATTTGATTTAATTAGCAAATTCTGTCGCTATCAAGTAGTATCGGAATTCAATGAAACTAATGGAATTAATTAAGAAAAGGAACTTCCTTCGCTCCTCTCCAACCACACTGCATAATTAGAAATTAGTTGGATGATCAATAGTGGCTTTTCTTTTTCTATTTTATTTAGAGTTGACAAAAGATGAAAAATAAAAGATTGAATTTTTTTAACAGTAATTAGATAACAATGCAACGCTTGCATACCCATGTTGACCCATGAAAGGAGTGCGAGAATATATAGGAATGATTATTTCAAGTCTGTTCCAGAGCTCTTCAGAATTAAAAAAAGTTTGTAGTTAAAAAGAAAGTAAACTTGTATTTTAGTTGTGATAAATATAAGGCCTGGAAAAAACCCAGCCGTTGAATGTCACTTATTTAAAATTGATACTATCTCATTGTTGATGCGTTTATTTATATTGGCAAATTCGATTGATAGTAGGAGCCGAGCCTTGACGCATTGACTATACTTCATCTAAAGTATTTGTAAGTTTGTAAATTAAAAAAATGGATCCTTCAATTAGTGATAAACACAGATTGCTCAAGAAATTCCAGAAATGTATTAATTTAGAGTAAATTGAAATTTTTGGAAAAAACGGCGATCTGCAACAACTTCATATTATGTTTCAAATTATTTTTAAACCTATGAGAAAAAAATAGGACTAGGAAATCAATGATTTCAATCAATGATTTCAGATCTTATATTCTGACTACAGCATGCTGTTGCTTACAATTGTTTTGTATTTGAGCAAGAATTAATTTTAACTTCAGTGTTGCATTTTTAAAAGATATAAATAAGAATTGTTTTATTCTTCCTGCATTTTGTAATGAAAAGAAATTTTTTACAGGAATTTTTGTTTTCAGTAGATGTTACTACAACAAAATGTTACTTGAAAGCTTTAATTCGTCAACTATTCATTGCACTCGTATATAATCAATCATAATTAAGCCTATTACTGTTAATAGTTCAGTATCAGACTTAACAGCGTTTTCAATTTAACTAGCTAGACATTTAATGTGTTTTGTTCAGTAATTAATCTTTTTCGACTACTTTATAAAGTAGTTCATGAATTTCATCTTGGGCCGAATTTCAATTCAAGAACAGGTTTATTTTGTTTTATTTTCTATTAACTTCTAGTACAGTATCCTGTAAAAAGTATTTATATTTGTTTATAATATTAACATTACTATATCTCAACTTAAGAGGGTAGAGAGGGAGGGAGCAAGTTGGATATCTAAACAGCAACAACCAAAAAAAAAAAAAAACAATTTTCAAAATTTCGGTGGAAGGGCCCTTCAACTTACTATCCAACCAAAAAAAAAGTCCGAAAGAAAGTAGGGCTAAACTATACATTTTGAAATTTTGGGGAGGGGCAGGTCTCCCTCTGCCCCCCTAGATACGCCTACGACTGTCCACTATTCTATTGTACCGTATACTTGGCGCAGTGTTTTCAGTACTTTTCTAAAAACCCTTTCTGTCAATTGCAGGATCATCCATAAAAGCATAATTATATTTGAAGTTTATTTCGAACAATCGTTTAAAAGAAAAAAATATGATCCTTTATCTTGGACCTGAAAGAAGAGTATGGCGTGTTAATTAGTATAAAATAGTGAATGAGGGATTACCCACTCTAGGTAATGCTGCTCAATATTTTGGTTGTGTATCTCCTATTAGATCATTGTCTCTGTAATGTCTCGGATAAAGGTCACAAGCGTCGTTCTCTCCAGTAAATTAAATGTAAACAACAATGACACGGATTTATTAATGTAATTTTCAATTTCCCCTAAAGAAGGCTCAAGGGAACTACCCGAAATATTGAGCAATAATATCTAGAGTAGGGATATTCCTCATTCAATCTTACATTTTTTAATGTTAATTATTTTCTTATATAAAGTTGCATTATCAAAATAAGCTTTTAAATATATTCTCGCTAGAAATCGAATAATTATGATTAGTCAAATTTTTCACATGTAAACCTATTGAGTTCTTTTCAAATTGCAAGGCAATCATCGATTGAAACACAGGCAGTTAGATACATACCTATATATAGTGTACCATTATTTATTTTAAATTTGAAGAATTAGTGATATAACAATTAGTGATGTATCATTGTTTATTAGAATTAGTGATGTATCACTGTTTATTAGAATTAGTGATGTATCACTGTTTTAGTTTTTGAAAATTTGAAGAATTAGTGGTGTATCATTATTTTATTGAATAATTGTTCAATAATTATTTTAGTATGACCTCAATTAATAATGATTTGTCATATCACATATCATTCATTAATGTTGTTTAAAAGAACTTGATGTAATTCATTGTTTATTTTTACTTTGTAATAAAAGGAAGGGTTATTTGTTTCCTCTTTTACCCGTCACCTGAGGAAGAATAATTGAAAAAATTATTCGAAATATTGTCATAGAGTAAAGAAGTTTTTCCACAAAGGATGATTTGTTAATGGATTTATTTATATACAAGCAGTTAGAATTTTGAGAGATATCATGTATTTCATTAGTTTTAATAAAAGCATTAGCTATAAACGTAGATAGGATAAAATATTTTTAGGAACCTATTTTCCGACATATCGCGAAATACCAAAGGTTGTTCCGAAAAATACTTGAATACCATTGGTTGACCCAATAGAATTAAAGCAAGTCAATCTCAATAATGGCACCCAGTGACTGTCACTATACAATCTACAGGTGAACTTGCTACAATAGGTTCCCTCTCAAAATATTTTTAAGATAACAGCCATAAAATTACATTCTTTTATTGGACTGCAAAAGCGGAGATACCTTAATTCATTTCAAAGGAAGGAATAATATACAACTAATAATAAGTAAATGAAGTAGAATGAAATAAGTAAAGAAAAAAAAATACAAAAAAATGTAAGAAAAAAAGCACTTAACACATATTACTGCAACCGATCATTAAAATAAATTGATCATTGAGTTGAATTTGTTATGAATTCTACATACAATTAAGAAATCAGAATGAAGACTTAAAAAGAATAACTAAAAATTGCTTTGTAATTTTCAATTCTATATACCATATTTTTATTGTAAATATTTAAGCAAAAGATAGTTGTTTAGAAAGGGGTGTTATTACTGTTCTGCAAAAGTCTCGTTCTTCATGGCCAGGACACTTAGGATAATTCAAAAACCGCTGATTCATGGGTCTTTCTGCGCTATGAAAACATCTCTCGGATCGAAATATTGACAGACAGTTACTGCTTTTTCTTTGCAGACAAACATTTAGAACTTTAAAAAAAGAATTTTTTTATTATTGATTTCTTTAATCATAATTCGTCGATTGAAAATTTGCTGCAGACTCAGAAGTGTTTTGTCCTGTGGACTTCATTGAAAAGGTCATTACATAACGATCACGTGAATAGAACAACAAATGATAGTGTTGTTGTTGTTTATCTTTTAATTAAAAATTTAATAAAAAGCTTAATTTAAATTCCTTTCATTTAGATAAGAAATTCAGATAAGAGTATTTGTTTCCATCCAGTATTGATAAGTGAAAACAAAATTAAAAAGAAAATGGAAGAAAATTGAGGAATTCCCGTGAAATTTTCTGCTAAATTTTCCTTTATTCTTCCTATCCTGTTCTTCCTCATTTCTTTTCATTAGTTCTTTTCCTGAAATTCGAATAAGATATTCTGAAATTAAAATTTAAGTTTTTAGGCTTACAAATTTCACTGTTCAACTATAGGATTTCTTAAGCTTTACATTTACATTCAAAACGTTACATTTTTAGGTACGAAAAGCATAAAGGTTTAGTAGGTTCAGACATCACTGGTTTTAAAAAAAACTAAAAAAAAAAAACCGCAAAATTTTCTTACATTTGTGCGTTTTTTGAGTTTTTTCTTATATTTGTTTGCGTATGTTAAAATTTATTATTATTATCACTGTTTCTACTTTTTCATGCGATTCAGACTAGAAGATAGGCTTTTTTCAGATACTATATGTATATTTATTGATCAAAGGAATGCAATCATATTGAGATAAGCAATGAGTGGTCGGCGAAGTTTGAGTTCTGTGACAGAAACGTGTTAAAAGGAAATGCTTCTACACGTTACAGCATCTCGTCTTTAAACGAAAGGATTAGGTTGACTCATTTGAATTTTTGATCGATCCTTTTCCCGCAATCTTGGTAATGGTGCATACTCAAATGTAGTCGAAAACACTGAGGTTTTGTAGCAAGACGAGTCAGCTGACTGAGATCCAGTCCTAATAGGAAGACAGAGGAACGAAAGAGAGACGAATGTTTTAAGGTTGTTTCACTTCAGGTAGGTTCGACGGATTTTCACCTTTGAATAGAGAAATGATTATTAACCATTAACATCCACACAATTTTCCACAAACTGTATCAGGAAATACTTGTTTGCCAAATAAAGATCCCAATGTTTGAAAAGATGGTGATAGATCAAATAGACAGACAATAGAAAGATGCTTCAGAAACTCATATACAAGTTTTTTGATTGCCTCCTTGGTAATAATTGGCACGCCATGTTTCTGAGCAGAATTAAGTCGATCTTTGATGATGTTCCAGTACTTTTTTATTCAGCTTCTTGAAGTCAACTGCAAGTCCGAGCAGAACTTAATCGGCTGTAGCCGGTTTGAGGAAGGTGTCTGTTGGAAGGTTTCAAGAACTGATCTTTACAATTTAAGCTCTACAAATAAAGATCAGGGGAAATTTGTGGGAAAATATTCACTGAATATTAATTAACTTTGCACGTTGATATTTGAAACTTACAGCTCCATTCGTGATTAGCACAGATTACACACCATATTTTTAAATTAAAAGTGATTTAACACTTTGGCTTTTGGATATACCGTAGGAGAAGTTCTACTACTTGATTCAGACCAATAATACTGTATTGTTTTTTTGCATGTTCTGTGTTAGTGTTATTAGTGTATTAAAGTACAGTACTGTGTTAGTTGGAGTATAGTACAGTTAGGCAATACAGTATAAGTACAGCATTGATGCCGTTTTGGTAAAGAAACAATCACTAGTAAAGTTCGGTCCTTCTTGCAGATAGTTACCCATAGTTAATGGATTAAAAGATGACATCACGTGTGACTGAATGCAATGTCGCTCGACAGCACCTAATGGAACTCAAAATAACTATTTTTTTTATTAGCAAATTCTGTTCTGCATGTTCTTATTAAGATGTCCACCAATTTTCGTTGAGATCCGTCTACTTGCTCCTTCTCTACATTGCTCCGAGTACTGTCAGTTTAATTATAACCAGCCGGTACATTGATTGATTACATTGAATGTTAGCATAACCTTCTATTCGCTTAAAGACCTATTGGACGAATGTAACCTGGAAGTTAAGGGGCGCATATCTGTACATAAATCGACCATACCAAAAACCAATGCAATGAAAATTTATACACGTGAATATGCAGTGTGGCCGGGAAGTTCCCGTACCTCTTAATTGGTAGTCATATTTTAAGAAAATATTTACGCATTAAGTGTCCAATGCGTCGTTATGTTCGCCATAAGGCTGAACACACAAGTTCATACGCCGCCACGTCCTACTTGACATTTTTTGGAACATGTCGGTGTGATGGAGTCGTCAGGCGTCGTGAGGTCAGGACTTCGTGGAGGTCATTTCAATGTAGCTGGCGATGCTGAAGTACCGCGACCAATCCAGAGTCCTGAAAATTGTTCATGAAGAAACCCGCGCACAGTAAGAGCGAAGTGAGCAGGTGCCCCATCCTGCTGGAGCCATACACATTCCATGATAACCGCTTCAAGCTATGGGATTAACCATGTTTGTAACATGTAAAAAAATTTTGCTATTTACATGACCATAATAAAATTTGATCCAAACAAATGACATTTACATTTATTACTATATAATAGGAGGTATGGGAACTTCCCGGTCGCACTGTGTATATGTATGTATTAAAATGTAATGATTTAAATTTTCTTACATATTTTATTTATTTATACATGTTTTATACTAAATATATTTTAATTATGTATAGCGTACAAAATTACATATTTTTTATATATTCAGATATGTTACGAATATTTGAGTTCATATTTTTAATGAACATAAAAAGAAATTTTTTTATTTATAACTTCTAGATGTTTGAGCTTTATAATTTTTTTTATTATGAAATTCGCCTTAATCAATCAATGTACCGGCTGGTTATAATTAAACTGACAGTACTCGGAGCAATGTTGAGAAGGAGCAAGTAGACGGATCTCAATGAAAATTGGTGGACATCTTAATAAGAACATGCAGAACAGAATTTGCCAATAAAAAAAATAATTATTTTGAGTTCCATTAGGTGCTGTCGAGCGACATTGCATTCAGTCACACGTGATGTCATCTTTTAATCCATTAACTATGGGTAACTATCTGCAAGAAGGACCGAACTTTACTAGTGATTCTTTCTTTACCAAAACGGCATCAATGCTTAAATTACGCCAATATCGTCATTTGAAAGAAATAATGAAAATACCTTTGTCGCTAACTGGACTGATGAGTAAGATAAAGAAATTTGAGGAAACGTGCGAGTTGGGTGTAGCTTTGGGTAGAGGCCGGAGACCTATTGCAGAAAAGCAATGTGGAAGATGTCGCGCTTAACCGTTGCAGAAGTCCAATCGCATTCAGAGCTATCCATAATTAGTACCTGACACGTATCCCAGCAACTGCAAGTTCCGTAGTCAAATGTCCGTAAAATTCTACGGTCCATCCTGAAATGGTACCCTTATAAAACTCAGGGTGCAGGAGCTGTGACCCTGAACAGCGCACCGACTTCGCTTTGCAGTATCTGGCGAGGATGCACCTAGACGACATGCGACCTTCGAAAGTCATATAGACCGATGAGGCTACAAGGAGCAGTGAATACGCAAAAATGCGAATATGGAGTCCGACTCCTCCGAATGTTGTGCTTGCTAGCTGTAAACTCCGACTACATAAATGTATGATGTGGATTTACTGCAAACTTTATAATCGAGCCATTGTTTTCTTTGAGGAGATTACGCCTCAAGGTACCGCTCGTCGATCGGTGAATGGATCTCATTACATAGAGATCTCCACCGCAAGATTATTCCGGCTTTGCAAGAACGTAATTGCTTAAATTCCATACCCGTCATGCAGGATGGGGCTCCATCCCCAAATTTCACTTAAGGCTATGCAATTCTTGCTATTGCAATAAGGACAGAGCAATTTCTGGAATGTTTTCCAATGCTTGGCTACCATGATCCCCTAACCTCAACCCATGCAATTTTTGGTTATGGGGCTATTTGAAAAGCCAAATTTAACAAGGCAATATTGTATCGATTGCTGAAATGAAGGCAAGAATAACACAACAAGTTGCAGTCATTCCCCGAGACATGCTTCAAGAAACTGTGGACCATGCCGTATTACGTTATCCCAGCATATTTTGCATACGAGTGGTTCACATATTTAGCATCTTGGTTTCAATTAAAGACTATGTTTGATTGACTTGTACTTTTTTTTAATTTTTTTTTTTTTTTTTTGCGCACCAACCCCACCCGGTGACACTTAAAATAACTAGTTTTTTACACCAACTCTCTTGCTATGGCTCAAAAGATTTAATATTTGTTTGGAATTATAGTTTACATCTAGCAGCATTACATTCAATGTTATAATGTTTGATAAGATTTTACATTTTCAATATCTAGCTTAGATTATTGGCGTGTCATCACATAGCTTTGAATTATATTGACCTGTAAATTTTAAATCTTAACTGTAGATATATTTTAATTGTAAATATTATATTTTATTTGCAAATATTGCAACACTGATAATTACTTGCAAACATTACATCGTAGATGCAAATTTTACATATTTTAACTGCAAATCTAAATCTTACTTGCAAATATTTTTTCTGCAGAGTCTCTACTGATGTAAATGAAAAGTATGTTATAATAGTTGTAAAACATGTAAATAGTTAGTAATGTCGAAGAGTTTTTACATAAATTTTTGGAGTTACATATATTTGAATTATTGATTAGAATGGGAGAAATTTAGATTAATTTTGAGGATCGGAAATGGTAAAGGATGAATACTCTTTTGCACTTAGGACACTTAAATGGGTTCTTGGTGCAGTCTATGTTAGTCACTGCATTAATTTCCTGAATAAATTTCCATATGAAAGATAATGAAGCTTGGACGAGATAATTCTACTAACTTTAATAGGAATTATAAACTAACCCCAAAATCTCCCATCTTGAATTGAATCAATGAAGAGCAGTTGAAGATGATGCTCTCAGGAACATTTGATTACAAGCTATGATGTTGAAATTATTAAAGAAATTAAAAATGTTGATTTCATCAATAAAATATATACTTGAATATAACCCAAAGCTTTTGATTTACAATGATTTTAATATAATTACTCTAAACAAACTCAGCACTAAGTAATTCCAAATAAACAAGACGTTCAAAAGAACTTCAAAGTATAGGCCTATTTGAAATTTCTTAATTTTTTTTTATTTTTTTTAAAGACATAAAAACGATGAAACCATTCATCGAATAAAAGATTTTTGGTATACTTTCGAATCTCAACTTTTCTTAAGTAAAATATGCAAAGGAAAGGCAACGTATCTTACCCGTTACTCTGGAAGAGGATTATAAAAAATTTCGGTATAAATTTGAAAAATAATGTAAAATTACAGACTGTGTGTTTAGAGTTAATTCTCTTTATCTTCACTCAAAGATAGTAAGTTATCATAAAAATGAGATACAAGTATCTTTTAAGTGTTGGTAGCAAGTGGATTAGTGGTTTCGCTTTAAAGCTAGGGTATAAATATTATACGTAATATGCAATTACTTTGTGGATTTATGTTAATTTGTAAAGTACAGCGTAATGGAAATAAAGTTTATGAAACATTTTTTCGAATAATTCAGTACCGGTATTTAATTTATTGGGCCACAAAGGGGCTTAATTGTAATCGTATCAAACCACGGGGAATGTATTAATGACTCTCTTTTGATTGTTAATCTGCTGTACCACTACAGACAATGTAGACCCTTCGTGCGCGGGAGATTTAGGCTCCCAGTGAATCTCGACCAGGGGAATTCCAATGGTAATGGACAACGTTTAATATACGTCGCCTTTAGCCAATAAGTAGTGATTTGTTCCAGCTTTTTCCCCACATTAAGATAAAAGAATCTGGCGCTCCCCTGATGGTATCACTTTTAATTAGACAGATCACGTTCTTATTAACAGAAGATTCTCCAGATCAATCATGGATGTCAGAGGGAAGTAGACTGTGGATCAGACCATTATCTGATAAAGATAGTTTTTAGACACCGCATTACTAAAGTCAAATGGAAATTTCACCACAAAATCAGACTTTTGATATCGAGAAGTTAAATAAACCTGATATCATGAAAGAGTTTATGAACAGACATATCAAAGAAAGAACTGAGGATTATGATACCATAGAAGAAAGCTGGAGATGCCTTAAAGAATGTTTAACAACAGCAGCAGATCAAACAATTGGAATTATAAACCCAAAGCAAAGAAATGATTGGTTTGACCAAGAATGTGAAGCAGTTATCCAGAGGAGAAAGCAAGCACACAAGGTATTCCTAGACAGATCTACAGGAGCTAAGAAAGAAGAACTTGACAGAATGAACAAGGAACTTAATAAGATAATAAAAAGATAAGATAAGATTTGAAGAAAAGGAAATGGATAGAAAATAGACTTCTAGAAATAGAAAAAAATTTAGAGAACGGCAGAATACACGAGGCTTATAAATAACTAAAAGGATAAAGGGAAGGATTTAAAACACACACACACCATCTTCTGTAAAGACAAAGATGGAAACCTTAACGGCGGTAGAAATCAAATTCTAACTAGATGCAGTAGCGTACCAAGGGGGGGGGGCGAAGGGGCCCCACAAGCAATATTTCCTTTTTTTTTGGTTGGAAAAGGAAGATTTCCCTTATTTTGGGGTTGTTGAATAATGGAACTCCCGCCCCGGGCCCCCAAAGGAGTTGGTACGCCACTGACTAGATGGACAGAATATTTTGAGTCAGACCTCAGCCCCAATAAACCAGAGGGTGTTTTTGAGGATTGGATGTCACATGGATCAGATAGAGAGGAAATGGACACAGAAGATACTAGTATTCGTCCCCAACTTTTCTTCAAGTTAGATCCTCCATACAAAGTTTGAAGATTAAGAAATCCCTGGCTACGATAATTTACCAGCTGAATTTTTCGGATGTGGTGGAAAGACCATCGTTACTGATATGTAAGTACTAGTGCCTTAAAATCTGAAATTACTGGGAGTTTCAATTCGAAATGTGTCTCTGAAAAGTTTGACATTGCTTTTTAAACAGTAGGATTGCATTTGGAAGGATATCGTTTCCTTTCCCGGATAAGGAACTAGAGAGTTCTTGGATCATAGAATCCAATCTTAGAGATGATGTCATTGTTATCACTTCTTGTTAATTGGACTTTTAAAAAAACTCAACGCTGGAGTAAACGAGGATCACCTCATCTCAGACTTGCTTGTTAAGACTTATTTGATATTACTGAGTTCTTGTTGATTGTCGGAGTTAACGACACGAAAGTTTGCAGATAGTTAGGTGTAATGGTGTGGAGGGTTAGTATACATATTGATTTTGGAGGTGAAACTGTAATTGCTTAAATGTTAATTTTTTGGGACTTATTGAAATAGGATATCTGTGTGGTGACCCTCGGATCATCTAAAAGCAAATATATTGACACTTATCGATCTAAGTATTCCCGAGTGATGTGTCTACTTTAACATGAGTTGATTCTCGCTGTCTCCAATATAGTATTTGAATAAATATGAACTGAGAAAAAATTATAGTTAAATGTGGCCATTTCGTATTTTATATTTTATTTTTGTATAATATTTTATTTACATTTTACTTTTAAAACGTTACGTTTGAAATACTATTTGTTAATATACTATCTAGAATTTACTAAATTTTAAAGTAGCATATTTGTATTCTAATCCAATGGCAGAAATATGTGTTTAAACAAAACCTATGCGAATATAGATTTTCTTGTATGAGTCATTCTAACCTTTCATTACATTTCTGTTTATGTCGCGGAGTCCTGCAAATATTTAAAGAACTACATGTTTTACGAATCTATTACAATTTTCACTGAAAACCTAGGACACAGTGTTAATCTAAAATTGAATAATAAAAATAAAATAAAATTAAAATAAAATTGCAAATAATAATCTGAAATTCGTTAATACAGCTTTTATTTTCTCAATTTTAGTTTCTTAATTAAAATTAATGGAAGGATATTTTTTTGTGTGTGTCAAGGGGTGATTTTGATTTTTATGGAAAGTAAAACTTTTTAAAAAAAATAATCCTTAAAGCACAGGGCATTAAAATACATAATATTAAATACATAAAACTTAAATATAACAGTTAAATCTTATATTGAAAGCAGTCAACCAATCACTAGTAGTATAGCATTTCCTTTAAATATCATTAAAACTAATTTTTTTTTAAGTTAGTTTTTATTAGCTTTTTATTAATTGTTTTATATAGCTGTAACGCAACATTTTTAGGAACCTCTGAGAGAGGCTAGTGCTGACGTCATGGGGCTCTGGAATTTTTCGAATCGTCAAGATATCGTGGTCGGACTATAGTACTTAAGATACTCTTAGTGCATCCTCAGATTTCTCGATAAAGAGCAATTTGTGGCTGTAGGTAAACTTTGTCTTCCAGTAGAATTTCCAATATTTTTTGCAGTTTTATCCCTGATTGCTTTGGGAATTCTCGTAGATGTACTACGAATTAACACGTGATTCAAGACACAGATTCTGCAAGAAGATTCTTCGTCGGAGTCTAATAATCTGATTTCCAAAATATATCAATAAAACATTATTTGGAGCCAGATTCATCAAGCAATAGAACAATACTAGCGTTATGTGTTTCTAGCACAACTGTATATCGCACACATCTCATCTACTACGTTCACGCCACCTTTGGTTTCATTATAAAAACTAATTATTTCTTGCTTTTTTTTTGTTAACCTGTATTGTGCTCTATTTTATTATCATTGTGTAGAGACGAAAATATTAACACGTTCTTCCTTGGCTTTGGTATATAAGAAACTAAAGTAATTTTCTTTGAAGCCGAAATGACTATACTAAAACAGACCCAACCTGATAATACAGAAATAGTTTCGGGGCCAAATCACACAAAGTGGCGTCTCACCTAGCATCTGAAAGTATCCCTCCGCGCCCACATGATTTTTTTTTCCGATGTCAACAAGACGAATTCCCATTACAGCTATCGCGATATATTTCTATTGTATATTTAGCAATTTCAAAAAAAAAAACAAACAACAGATAGAAATTAAAATTATTAAATCTATTTGTAATTTTTAAAGAATCTTAAGTCACAAGACTTTAAAACGAAAATAAACAAAAAAATGAAAACTTCTTTTTGAAAATTGAATTTCAACTGACTCAGAATCAAATTTCCATATAATTTTTTATAAATAAAATTTATTCAAAATATTTAAAAAAAATTATTAAAATTGTAATGGAAATTCTTTTCATTTCAAGTTTTATTATTGTTTTATAACAAATAAATTGTAGCTAAAACTTACTGAAGAGATATTGTCAGGTTATGTTTTTTTTAAACAAATATAATCTTTTTATATGTAAAGTTCCCATATTTCTTTTGTAGATCCCTCCTTCTACAGCCTCTACCATTAAATATTTCCAACATCACAAATTTAAATGTAAAAAAAACTACATTTAATACTAAAAGCAAATTTTCAAAAAGATTACGTCTTTTCTTTTTCAAGCCTAAAAAATAATAACAATAAGTTGAAGTACAATTAAATTCCTCGAGAAAATATTAACAATATCATTTACTTACAATCTTTGGCATGATATAGCTTAACAATTTAGTTCTTTGATTGTAACCTTATTATTACATTTTGTGGACATTTTATCTACAAAACTTTTAGCTAATCTTATGAAATATTTCTCTATTTCAATACCATCATTCCCATTCATATTTTTTCTTTTTGTGTTCCGGATAAACATACTTTCTATTATCTTTCTTAGTTTGGTGTCTCTTTCAGTATATAAAATTTATATCTCTTTGTTAATGCAATGATTTCTGTTCACACAATGTTCTGCCACTTCTGATTTTTCAATGTACTTGTTCCTAATGCTGGAACCATGTTCCGTCATTCGTTCCTTCACTGTTCTTTTACTCTCGCCCAAATAGAATAAATCGCAATTCTTGCATTCTATTTTGTAAATTATACCCATTTCATGTTTCTTAACACTATTATTCAATTTGCAACATAAAATGTTTTTCAGTTTGTTGTTATATTCAAATCCAACATTGAAGCCAAAACGTTTGCAAATTTCTTTTAAAGTCAGACCAATTTAGTTTAAGTATGGTATGAAATATCTTCTGTTGTTATTTGTTGTTAACTCTTTAATTTTCAATGTATGGTATTTCTTTATAGTTTTATTTATGAATTTCTCCTGATAACCGTTTTTCTAAGGATCCTTTTCATATTTATAATTTCTCTATTGAATTCATCTTCACTACTCGTGTTGACGTCAATCCTTTGCATATAGTTTTCAATTATGTTTCTTTTTATGTTTATAGCATGTCCTGATTCATAATTTAGTATGTGTTCACTTTTGTATTTTTTTGTATGATGTTTCATAATTATCTTATTCTCATTTCTAGTTAAACATATATCCAAAAAATTTAGACTATTGTCCACTTCCTTTTCTACCTTAAATTTGATTTCATCAGAAATTTTGTTAATTTCTGAGAAAAACTTGTCAAATTGTCTATCGGTCCCGTACCAGATTATTAAGATATCGTCTGCATATCTGTAATATTCAAGTTTATATTTCGTCTTTTCCAGTAATTTGCACTCCCAAAAATTCAAAAATATATCACGCAAGGTTCCTGATAATGGAGATCCCATTAGGAACCCTTTTACCTGTTGATATATTTTATCTCTATGTTTGAAATATGCGTTCTTTGTGATTAATTCAATTGTATTCATCAATTCATTATTATCCAATTTTTGTTTTATGAGCCATTCTTTATTCTTAAATGCCATACTTTCTACTATGGACAATGTCTCATCCACTGGAATGTTGGTATACATGTCATTTATAACTAGGGAATACATATGAAATTTCTTCTTCTTATTAAAGAGATGTGCTATTTTCTGAATCAAGTCTTTGGAGTTTTTTACTATTGATTCCTCTTTTGGAAGTTTGAAGTTTCTTACAATTTTGTTGATGAATTTGGCTAAATTATGTACAGGAGAACCATAGGCGTTTATTATTGGTCTTACTGGATTATCAGGTTTATGGGTCTTTACTCTTTCCTCCAATGATTCTGCAAGAATCTTTCATAATTTCTTCTTTTTGTTTTGGATTTATTGATCCACGTTCTTTCATATTTGTTATCAATGTTTTTACTTTGTGATACAATGTATATGTAGGGTCCTTTTTTAATTCCTTATAATGTTCCTTATCCTTGACAATATTATCTAATTTTGATAAATATTCATTCCTATTCATAATTACCATTTGGTTGCTCTTGTCTGACTTTGAAATATATATGTTTTTGTCCTTTCCAATATTTTGCAGAATTTCAATTTCTTCTTTTTTTATATTCCTTGTTGTTATTCCTGTATCCATCCTGTATTTTTCAATTTTTTTTCTTTCTTTATTATCTTTGTATTCCTTGTTTCAATTAATACTGGGTTTCGTATTTGTAACGGTTTTGGTGTTTGATCTTCTAAGACACATTTCTGTAGGTAATTTGAGTGTTCTTCCCATTTTGCTAACTTGACGACTTTTCTCTGATGCTTTATAACCATTTTATATGTAAAGTTCCCATATTTCTTTTGTAGATCCCTCCTTCTACAGCCTCTACCATTAAATATTACAATATTTACAAACAAAATTGAAAAATACAGAGCAACCAGAGCATTGCCATGTAACTTCTCGTTGTGTTGACCGTCATTTTCCGAGCCTTTGGATTCTCCGCCTTGTGTTGAGCGAGGCATATGAAAAGCATTACTGGCTGCTTTTCCCACCTTAGCTGCTGTTGTAAGGTAACGATGACAGATGAATGTGCGATGTATCTCAGCTCCCGATCTCGGAAAGTTCATTTCTGGGCCAAGAACAATCCTCATTACTCTAAAGAAATTCAACATCTCCCTCAAATATGGTCTGCAGTTACCAGTGAAATTATCAATGTGTCATATTTTTTCAAGACCTCGACAAAGTTGGTCTTTTTAACACCAGTAGTGATTAAACAGGATGGAGCTCCAGGACATTACTGGACTCGCCTTCGAGAATAGATGAGCACCGAGTTTCTAATGTACAGAAGATAGGCGACTGAGGGTTGTATGGACATTATTATTGTCATCAACTTACTGTATCTTCTCGAGCTTCATAAAGTTTTTGAATTGATTTTCACATTTCATTATTTTGTAGCTCACCTTATAAATATCCAATCGGGACTTATGGCCAATCCTATATATGAAAACTGACTATTTTAAGCACATTACCAATATCGATTAGATTACTCAATTTGTATGAGTTATATCTTATTAGATAGAAGAGCTTCTCTAACTGCAACATAGTTCACTGTATGGTTGAAAGAGATTGGTGTAGTGATCTTAAGCAAAAGCATTAATTTCTTCAGAGTGATGTTTGAAAACAATCACAAGAAGGAATAACGAGGTGACTTCTCTAGGATGTCATGAATCAGAATAGCAACAGATCAGTTTTCTTAGTTGTATTTATATAGGAAAAAATTTTATTTTCAACTTGATCGTCTATAACTTCATATGAAACAACACCTTTAATCGGAGTTTGATAAAATTTTACAACAACATTTTTACAGAAATTATTTGGGTTAAAAAAAAATGAAGGTCAACTATTTTGATCACTTCTAATAATTTTTAGTCTACTTTCCTAGGAAAGTGAGGTTTAGGAGTCACTCAGTCTGTATGTGTGTGTGTATGTCTCTAATAACTTTTCAACAGCTCGATCTTAGTTGACAACGGACAAAACTTTCCTGTATAAAAAATCATTGGAATCTAAAGAATGAATTCCTATTTATTTCTATCCTATTTATTCTATCCTGCTAATTCTTAAATGGAAAAGATAGAGAAGTAGCATCTATACTAAAAACAGACCACCTGATAATACAGGAACAGTTACTGAATGTATACCTTCGCTATGTAAAGTAGTCCGTAATTAAATGATGATAATTGGCATTTATTTTTGACAGTAACAGAAATTATCATTTTAAACATTTCGTAATTTCTCAAGATAAATATTTTAAGGAGACAAAGACCACATTGTATATATTTATGAGTTTAAAGTTAGTTAATTAACCAATCAAGTAAGCCTTCACAGTTGAGTTAAGATGGCGTCTTCCAACTCTGTTGGAAATGCTGTTAAGATTATCATTCTTAATACTTTGTGCAAGTTAAGAGAGAAGCACCAGGATCAGTCGGAGAATGCAATTACAGCTATGGTTGCTGAATTAACAGGTGTGTCAACAGCAAGTATTAACCGTATGAAGAGCGAAGTCAAAGAAAGCGGGCTTGTTTCAACTCCCGGGAAGAAATTACCGAATCGACAGCATTGCAGCTCAATATAGTCACAAAATTCTTCGTCTTCCTCCTTATCATTGCATCTTAAATCCAATCGAAATGATTTGGAGTCAAGTAAAAGGATTTGTGGCCCGAGAAAACCGCACTTTGAAGGCAGCGGAAGTAGAGATGCTCCCAAAGAAAGGAATTCGCCGGATAACATCAGAGCAGTGGAAAAATTGTTTTGATCGTTTAATTAAAGAAGAAAATTACATGTAGGAAGTAGACGGAACGGCAGAAACTATAGTTGAAAGTTTGCAATTTACAGTAGAAAAGGTGTGACTCCTCAGAAGACTTAGATTGTAGGCCTAATATCGACACAGCTCTGAAAAATTGATTGAGTCTGTTGAAAAACGGCCCTTTTCAGGGCCACCAATTCTTTACGAAAGAGGATTAATTTGCTTTTCTATTTCACACGAATTTATTTTCAGAATAAAGATAATTTTCTATCCTGCAACACTGAGTGAAAAGTGGTCTTGGTCTTAGCGAGCCTTAAGCCTAAAGATCTTGTTAAGGACAATGCAATCTCATTATAAAATTATTATATATTATAAAAGCGTTATTTTGTCTGTCATAAGACTTTACGTTTTTCCAATTTTGTGACCAAACTATAAGAGATAGAGTGGTCATGTAAATGGATAAAATGTAGATCTTTTTAAGACAAACAAAATGCTACAAAAATCTTTCGAAGAAAGTTTTTGGTTTCCAAGATGGCGCCTTTTAAAGGGTCAAATTTTGACTCTTTCTCAATTTAAACGAAAAGTATAAAAGATGGAAGAGAACATTATATTGAGAAAATGTTGGTATTTGAAAGGTCTATCGAACGATATATAACTTATTCACAAACGCTTCAGCGTTTGCAAGATACATGCAAAAATGTGAATTTTTGGTGTGTGACGCCGATCCGCAATACATCCGAGTTATTCGAAGAAGCCACAACGGGCTGGGAAGTTATATATTCTCCGACGATCGCAACATTAATTTGCTAAATAAATAAAGTTTTTTTTTTTTGAATGCTATATATGCAAGGGTTCCGGAGCGAAGCGACGGTACCCGGCTATTATTATTATATATTATAAAAACATATATTACAAAACGTTATTCTGTCTGTCATTCTGTAAGCAAAATGCTAAATTACAAATTACTAAAATGTTACTGAAATAGAGAATCTATTCATAAAAAATGAAAATATTTTAAACAACTGTCCAACTATACTGATTGGCGACGTAAATATAGATATTTTCAAAATGAATAAAAACAATGTAGTACAGAAACACGTAAAACTTATGTTCAATAATGGTTTCACAAATCGTCTTTACGGAACAACAAGAAACTGTACAATTCATGGAAATACGAAAACCAATGTAGATCATATTTTCATAAATAAACATGATATCAAAACACCAGGAATAATATGTAAAGAACGAATCGGATAACAGTTGAAAATGAGAAAATAACACATTCAAATATAATCTATAAAGAACTAATCAATGATGTTAACAAAACAAAATTCATGAAAATCTACATATATAAAAAGAAAAAGTCCTGACTCACTCACTCACTGACTCATCAACGCTCACCCCAAACCCTTGGATCTAGAAAGCTGACATTTTGCACAGAGGTTTCCTTTATGATGTAGACAAGGAATAAGGCCGGATTTTTCGAAATTCGGGTTAGGGAATAATCTGGCAAACTGACGATGAAGTGTATGGCGGCAACCCCAGGTGTGTGGCGCCAACCCGCAATACACCTGATTTAAGTGGAGAAGGGCACAACGGGCTGGAAAGTCGTATATTCTCCGATCTCAATATTAATTTGCTAAATAAATAAAGTTTTTTTTTTTTTTTTATGCTATATACGCAAGGGTTCCGGAGCGAAGCGACGGTACCCGGCTAGTTTTATATAAAGATTTTAAGAAAGACCACATCATTTTAATTTAAATTATTTCAACGATCGAAAAAGAATATATTTTGAAGGAAATACGATAATACGTAATATACAACAGAATCGTAGCTATTTGAGATGAGTTTGGAACTGTTCGGATTTTTAGTTTTTGGATTATCAAACAGTTCGGATAAAAACTCTTTTCTTATATATTTAATAATAAAATATGTTGAAGGTAAAAATTGTCATTTTAAATTTCCATTAATAGAATAGTTAATTAGTCTTCTATTTTAAATTTAACTCATGAACATCATCATAGAAAATTGAATTATTCAAGAAAATTAAAAAGAAAAATTAGAAAATTAAAAAATTCAAGCTACTATTTTGCATAATTGGCTTTCAGTTTATTGATTCTCTGCGGGTAATATTTTCTTGACATTCCGAGGAACGTAGGCTTCAAGTTCATTCAAGAACTTCCTGTTATTCAGTGTCCGTGTGTCAGGAATTATTGGAAATCAGTGGCTCTGAATCCTTTTCATTCTAGTGGTTACAAATCACATAGAGAGATAAACAGAGAATAACAAATAGATAATAAAATTACAAATTGTGTACCAATTTTAACGAAACGTTACCTATTGGATTCATTTTGATTTCCCGCTCCATGTTTAAATGATTCCCAGCAACAAATAGGCTTGACTCATTGGCTATTTGTTTTTCTCCAGTCGGATCCTACAATTCGTTCAGCAGTCTGGGTCGAAGTCTAGGAATTATGATGGAAGAACGTCGGGTTGATCCCTTCTGTGTTGCCCATTCTCGATTTACCTTTACAAATACTAATTTTATTAATATAAATTTCTTTTCTCATGTAATTACATTACATCTTCAGTAAATTTGAATCGCTCTACAGAATATTCTTTTTGCTTTATTTAAAATACTACTAGACGGCTGCCCGTCGCTTCACTCCGGAAGCCTCGTATAGGTAACATGCTTACAGTTAATGAATGCAAAGTAACATTGTATTTATTCAAAGATCCACATGACATCAAACAAATTAAAAACTAAAACTGACAACTAAAACAAATTAAAGTTTACATTCCAACAAATATATGCAGTACAATATTTATAATTCTAAACAATTTCTCTACATACACTATGTTTGGTTTTACATTTTGAAATACTTTCCTTATCTGATGAATTGATTATGCAAGAATACTCCTGTTGCCTGGCAACGCGCGTGAAACATTCCATTGCAGCGGAAGTACGCACGCGCGCACATAATATCGTTGAGTTGACCATGCAACATACGCCTGTTGCTTGGCAACACTTCCATTGTTGAGGAAGTACACACACACACACACACACATATACATATGCAGTATTTTTAATAATGGAGATGATTTGAGTTGACTGGCCAGTAATTTTTATTAAACATTGATTTGTCTCAAGCAGTTTGGTGTAAACAAAACGCAATACGAGTACATTCTATCGCAGCTGGATGGGATTCAGTGTAATAAATGCTTGCGAGGATTGCTTTGGTAGTGATATTATCCAATCCTAATTTATTTCTTATTAATTTATTGTTGTATACTGATGTTTCTTTGTTGTTGTTTTGATCCGTTATCTGTTCTTATTATATTAAGACGACCATCACACATTTCCAAGGCTCTGGTTTATTAGGAGGATAGGCGTGATGTTTCCCTCGACTGGATCTAAAGAATAAGAAAAGAATACAATACCACGTACGAAATTGGTTCTTGAGCATAGAAAAAAAGAAGGCTGCAGTTTTTACTCTTTATGCCTGGGCATTCAATTGAGCTACTTGCGGTGACTGAGTTTAGCGTCGAAGAATCTTTTTACATTTTTCTCGTTCTTCTGACAGACGTCTCTCAATACATTATTCTTATGCCTATGAGTAATAGCACATGCCGAGTGCTGTTGCCACTTGTCAAGTCTTTGTTGTTGCTCTCACAGTCGAGGCAATAATAAATCCCGTAGAACTCCCTCCCCAGCCACATCTGCATTCATTCCCCAGTAATGATAATTTTGGCAGCCGGCTGTGTCGTTCTGGTTGCAGGTTCTGATTTAATATTAACAAGAGAAAGAACAAAAAAACCTATTATGTGATCTGAATTATTAGAAAACAATAGAATTAAAGAACCAAATAAATTTTATATATTATGAATCAAGATACAGAAATTATTTAATTTTTCAAAATTTACTTACAAATAAAGCTTTAATACGTAAACAAAAATGAGGAGGAAGCATTGCAATAAACTTTTATATGAAAAATTGAACAGTAAATGAATGCTTTAATACCATTTACTACCAAAATAATTATTACAGAAATTTGTCAGTAAAAATTTTAAACCATTAATTTTCAGTATTATTCTCTTACACAGATACTCAAAGACAGTAAGTTATTGTTATTATTATTTTATTTCTCTAATTCAAAACCTTAATCGTAAGGGGTGAAGGATTTCATTAAATTTCTCTGCAAATCAAATAATTTTTCATATATTACTCTAGATAGTTATTTAGCTTCAATATTGGATGAACTGTCGATAATTCATTAATTGACACCGATGTATTTGTTAGATAGGTATGAGCATAAAAGTTGTTTAAAGTCAACTGAATGCCAAGGACGTTGTGTGTTCGCTTGCATATTGATTGTGTCTCGGGTTAAAGCAACAGGTATGAACTGCCACGTGTAGCTTGTGGCTTTTGAAGAGAGGGTCAGTTAAAAGCAAGATATTTCTTATTGTCTCACGTTGCTAGACGATCAAAAGCTCCAGCATGGAATCACATAGGGGTCATTCCATATCAAATCATCCAGAAATTTTAGGAAATGTCACCCACCCTCACAGAAAACTTTGAAATTTTGTATAATTGAAGTTTACCTAGATATATGAACATTTCCAAAATTTAAATGTTGCAGGTTAAATAATTTTTCAGTAATGGTCTCAAGAAGTTATATGGATCCAGGAACTCAGGTGTTCCATGGACAAGCTCCTTGATAATTTAAAAATGCAATAGCTCCTACAGTTTTTGCATTTGAACCTTGATATTTTTTTTAAATTAAAGAGGAATGTTTATATTTTTATGTTCATGCTTCTTTTATTGAGTAATCATAAGTTTGTTTTTAGAAAAAAAATGTAAATAATTTTTTTCAAATAAATTTGATACCTGGGCATTGTATTTTTTTTAAGGTATTGCTCCATCATAGATTCCTTTGAAAATTTTACAATATTATTATAAATCCTTCTTTATGTCACACAAAAAAAATCAGTTTGTAGAAATGATGGGAAGTGTAGAAAAAACACTATATTAAAAAAAAAAATTAAATTGATAATTTCTGACTATCATGTCACCTGTAAAATGAGCACCATAAAAAATACATATGAACAGAAGCGTCTTGTTTTAAGTAATTTAGCTGAAATGTATTCTCTCTATAAAAAAAAGTATCCTAAAGACAAAGTAGGATTTTCAAAATGTGAATCTCTTCGACCAAAACAGTGTATACTCGTAGGATCATCAGGAACACCTACCATATGTGTCACCACTTACAGTCAAAATGTTAATTGCTTCTAAATTCTATTTCTATTAAAGTAACATACCATGATCTAATGAAAACAGTAACATGATATAAATAACCGAGCCTGTATGCTCCTTCTGTGCAAAAAATGCCCCCCCCCCCTTCCCAGTTCCTTACTTCAAACACACTTAAAAAATGAAATAGAAGACTATGATCCTGATGTGATCTGATAGAATGACTTTAAATGTTCAAATCACCACTCAATTAGTGTGTCGCAGAATTCTGATAAAGAAAATTGAAACACTTACTCCACACTCTTTTATTGCTCAATCACAGTCTGATTATCTGAAAATGAAGAAAGAAACACTTGATCAAGGATCATTGTTAATTTTAATGGATTTCAGTGAAAATCTCCATTTTGTTGTTCAAGATGAAGTACAGGGGTACCATTGGAAGAATGGTAGCTGCACTCTTCACACTTTTGTTATATATTACAAAAAAGATCAACAGTTGCAAGCAAAAAAGTTTTGTATCATTTCTGATGATCTAGAACATGATGTGGCCCTTGTGTATCAGACTCAGAAGACTGTATTGAATTTTTTGAAGCTTGAATTTCCTAAAATTCCACTTGCTTATGCTGAATATTTCTCTGACGGATGTGCTGCACAATATAAAAATTGTAAGAATTTCAGAAATATCTGCTACCATGAACACGATTTCAATATAAAGTGCAGCTGGTCTTTTTTTTGCAACCAGCCATGGCAAATCTCCCTGCGATGGTATTGGTGGCACTGTCAAAAGACTTGTCACAAAATCAAGTTTGCAAAGACTATATAAAGATCAAATACTTACTGCATCGCAGGTATTTGAATTCTGTCGGGAAACCTACAAGGCATTTCAGTTCTCTGTTTCAAAAGATGAAATGGTTCAAGTCAGAAATTTTCTTTCCCACGCTTTGAAAGTGCAAAAACTGTTCCTGGAACACGACCTATGCATCACATTATACCACTATCACCAATCAAGATTGGAGCAAAAAGGCTAAGCTATGATACCGATTTTAGTATCATTCATGATTTCTCTGCACTTCCGCCACTGATGCCATTATGCTCTGTGCAGCCCAACTGCTATGTTGCATTTGTATATGACTCTTCTTGGTATCTGGGGATTGTTGAGAAAGTGAATGGTGTAGAAGGAGATGTTACAGTAAGGTTCATGCATCCTCATGGACCATCCCCGTCCTTCTATTGGCCTGATAATGATGTTTGTGATGTCCCATTCTCACATATTCTATTTGAAGTTGAAATCACCACAGCAACAGGCCATACTTATTCTCTAAACAAAAAGTCTTCTAGATTGGTGGAAGAAAAGTGGTCCTCATACCAAAAAATATTAAATGTGAAGCATTAAAGCATCTTGTCATATATATATTTCCAAATGAACTTGAATGCAGATACATATCTTATATAACGTACGAGTATATTTTATAGTTTGTAGTTTTGTTTTATATTGCAATTTTTTTTACATTTGTATATTTTTATGCTCACTTATGTTGTTAATGTTTCTTGAGTAGTTAACAGTATTTCTATTATTGTGATATTTTGGGAATGTTAATGGCTGAATGAAAATGTTTTCAAAATTCAAGATGAATTTTTTTTTTGTGAGTACCATTCATTTCTCAAAATTGATTTTTTTTTGTGAAGCAAATTTACTATTTGCAGATCAGTTTCTAATTTTTTTCAATGATTTTCAGAGAGGAGGGCAAGTGTCCAAATTTTTTTTTTTTAATTTTACAAAAAAAATT
>JAFIDM010009631.1:23490352-23509260 GCA_023159025.1 Thereuonema tuberculata | reverse complement strand
TTTTTTTTTGGTTGTAGATTTTTGGGATGGGGGGGGGCACAAATTCAAATGTTGCCCCGGGGCCACCACTAGTCTCTGGGCGGCCCTGCATCTCAGAATAGCTATTTCACGCTCATTAGCGTTAATCAGCTGAGAATAGTCACCAGTAAAATAACAAGGATTACGATCTTAATACTTTTTCTTAAGTAAATCATACACTATTTAGTTTTATTTATGTAGCCTTTATATCATATTAATGTGAATAAAAAAACTTGCCCTTGGTGGATTGTCGTTTGTGGCACCTACCAAACATGAAATCAAATTTTTCACCTCTAAGGGTCTACTAAGTCCATATAACTGAATTATATTTTATCTTATGGACTCTCCTTAAAAATAAATTATTAAATTATTTTAATTTAAATTCATCTTCAAACAATATTTAAATGTTTAGGTAATCTTGGATTACGATCTTAATACTTTTTCTTAAGTAAATCATACACTATTTAGTTTTATTTATGTAGCCTTTATATCATATTAATGTGAATAAAAAAACTTGCCCTTGGTAGATTGTCGTTTGTGGCACCTGCAAAAACAAGGTCTCCGTATGGAGGTGATTGTAATGATAATTGGCAGAAAATGTGGAACTTCCAAGAATAAAATTAAAAATAAAAATTACACATTAAAAATAAAATATAGAAAATTCATGTGCCAGTCTCCGCTGGCCTTTAGGAATGTTTTTGCGGAATTAAATAAAGCGCCTAAAAATTGAAAATAATGCAAAATATCTCAAACTTGGGGGGGGGGGGGGGCTGACCCCCTAAAAATACTCTTTTTTTTCTGTGTTTAGCCTCTGAACATGATGGTGAAATCCGTTTGTTGATCCGACCTTCCGTTCGAGAGTTGTTAGGGGTTTACAGACACGGACGGACGGACAGCACAAACGCAGTAGCTACCGATTTTGGTCGCTATCTCAATAGCTCCCAAATGGGTCGCTAAAAAGAAAACTTTGAAATATCCCATGGAAAATGTTTCTACAAATAATGATTTTTCTCTACACAAGAGGACCTATGTCTAATCAGTCCTCAGCAAATCATCTAATCATATTGGTAGCATTTCATCTTTCCAGTAGAATCTATATTACTAAAATGTTTTATTTCTCTGTCTGTGTATCTGTCTGTCCGGTGCAATTTTCTGAGAGAATGGAAAATAGAAATAATTTTTACAATGAAACATCCGCGACAGGAATCGAACCTGCAACCTTCTGATCCGAAGTCTTATCCATTAGGCCATGGGGACTACAACTTTCTTCGTATTGTTTTTTGACTTATTCTCCTTCCCCCATCAATAAGGAATGTATTCAATCTTTTTTTTGAATCTCAAGATTGTTTATTTATTTCCCATCCGTCAGTTTATTTGTAATTCGAAAATGACAATTAGAACGATAATTGCCGAAACGTTGCAATATTTTAAATATTCTTACTTAACCAAATTCTATGTGATATTGAAAAATAAGCGCGTGTACATGGAAGATGTTGGAATATAAAAAAGAGAGTCAAGAAAGAAAGAAGCTCTATTTCTATTAGGTAGAATACTGAAAAATCGTTATTTGTAATTCAAAAACCACTGAAAATTATCAACCAACATTACTAAAAATCTTTTTTTCTCTGTCTGTCCGGCGCAATTGTTGTATTGTTGTTGTGCAACAATGGAAAACGGTTTTTCATTTTTTATTGTCACGAGGAAGTCGACAAATTCAAAATGAGCATTATTGAACTTCAAAATGTCGCGTTAACTGCTTTCTTTGGAATCGAGTTTTCTTAGATTATCTTAAATTTTATTTTCTTCTTATTATTACCTTTAATAATTGAATTGTACCTTATTAATATATTTTGTAAAAACAACTAAACTTATTGATTCACGTGTTTTTGAAATTTGTTTAAGCTTCCAACTATTTTGTTTTGTTGTACTTATTCCAATTTTATGATGCTTGAAAAGAGACGGCGAATATACTTCTCGAAAATTTGCAATTTTAGTATTTAAAATAAATATATTTAAATACTGTGATGTGTTTTATGGAATTTTCTAAATAATCTATATTACTAAAATCTTTTATTTTCTCTGTCTGTATCTGGTGCAATTGTTATAATTTGTGAAAATAGAAATAATTTCTACAAGTTCACTACGTGAATCGAACATGCAACTTTCTGTTCTGAAGTTAAGCGTCTTAGCTATTAGACCACGAGGACTACATTCTAATCTATAAAAACTAAAAATATATCATAGATATATGATTCACACGCTGATTCTAAAAGGAGTCGTAGATTAAGAGAATATAGACATCAAAAATTAAATTTAAAAAAAAAAAACTTTTAAAAAATTTTAGTTTTAGTTTACTTGATGTAATTTGTGTGTATGTTTTTTTTAATAAATAGAAACTTGTTTTCCGTTACATAAGCGAGGCTTCCGGAGCGAAGCGACGGGTAGCCGACTAGTTACTTATTAATTTTACCGTAATTGATCTATCTAAGTATTATTATTATTATTTTTTTTTTTTTTTTTTTTTAAGTATCCGATCGCGGGAGGTAAGGATCCCGGCGTTTCCTAACCAACGGGACTAGATTGAGGTGGGTGGTCAGCCCGACGCATGCCCGCCTTTAACTCCCGGGAAAGAAACCCGGTACCCATTCTACAGAGGGCTGGGTAGGCCCTAGGACCCGGTTGGAGGAGATTAGAGCGTGGAAAAATTCCCACCCTCCGCCGAGGCGGGAATCGAACCCGCAGCCAAGCGCCCTTACCCACTCGGCTACCAGGCCCACAATTAGATCTACCTAACGGTGTTAATAATAATAGCTTTCTGCCTGAAATCCTTAATTATAATCAAAATTTTGCGAAATCAACGACACTCACATTGAATACGTCCGTCTTCACTAAATTACGATTCAGCCTGATTCGATAAGAATAAAGTTATGAATTATTCCGATGATTCACAACAATTTAACAGATACATAAAAAGTTGTCTTTTTATATCTTAGATATTTATCCATCAATAACACTAATGTATTCGTAAATCTTTGCCTAAAGATATCATTAGTAGCAACTTCTTACGATTACTAATTATAAGGATAAAAAAACAAAAACAATGAGATGTATAGACATTTTACATCGACTCAAAAGTTTAAATCTGAGGGATCTTAGATCTGAAGAAGGAGTAGGCGATTCTAATTGACTTACAGAAACTATAAGAGTGGAATGAGGAATTTTCCTACTCCGCCTAATATTGCCATAATATTAGGTTTAAACCGTGGAACATACTTACAGTAGCCAATGATAGCAATCCTTGCTTTGTGAGTATAAAAACTATAAGAATAAATGTGCTTTTACTTCTTTTGTATTTATACTACAACATTATCATGTTGAATTCCATAGTATGTTTTAGATTGAAATTTGTCTTGTAGATACGATTGAGCTGGAATATGGTGGAACTTTGTTCGGAGAACTACATCTAATTCATTGACTAACTTCTGTTCATCAAAGTGTTCAGAAAAAAACCTACCACTGTAATTCTATTCTTTCTTTGGCTTCCAATTGGCTCAAAGAATGATCCTTTCAAAATCAGAATTCCGACAATTATCTTCTGATGGCAACATTAGTGAAAATTCATATTTTTCCTGTTTCGTTCTCATAAATTTATTAAGACTTTTAGAGTACATACAATTCGGCCTTCGTCCAGTATTTTGCATGTAATTTCAAGTATATATTTGAAGGACTCACTTTAAATTCTTTCTGCATGAACTGCACGAAACGGTTCAAACCTATAGTTCAGTTCATGAAAGAAGAGCATTTGATGACGTAATTTCCTTATGGTAGTTGTTTCCAGGACGTAACAGCGCCATCGTTGCGAAAATCTTTATATTTTCTACAGTTACGAATACATTTTTATATTATTTTTATTATTAATTAAAAACGTTCCACACTATTCCCCATGCTTGGCTATTCAAAGTTTGTCCTTTCTTGGTCACGTTTATGCGATCACAAAACGACGCCATCTTGGACTGACCGCTCGGAGGTCAAGTTGATGACGTCATGACTGATGACATTTATTCTAGACAAAATCGATCGCTACATAATGACCATATATGGCAAACCCTTCTTTTTTGAAAAGTACTATAGCTGTAGTTCAATTACAATTAACATTTTTCTGTAGGGAAAATTCTTTCCCGTTATCCATTATCAAGAATGAAGGTCGCTCCAAATAAAAAGAATCTGGAAACATAAAGACAAGTGAAAATGGGAACGTTCGAGATTTTCGTTCTAATTTTATTTGATTGTTATAAATATCTAGTTGGGAGATTTATTACAGATCTTTCCAAATTCTTCATGAATTTCGAGTGAAGAATTGTGCTTTTAGAGAACCATGTTTGGAGGGCCCAAGAATGATTACTCCTGTCTGTCTAATTTAATAAATAGATTATATTGTCACTGAAGTTTCGATTGTATGCCAACTTGATTCAGCGCTCTAGAGACATAAAAAGATTCTTACCAGCTCTCGATGTTCACTTGATGTATTTAATAGTTGTGGTTGCTATGGTTAGTAGATATTAGATCTAAGCTTTCCTTGCATTGATGACAAAATTGTAAAATTCTATTGTATTATTCATATAAAAAACTTAAATCTATCGTACCTAATCAAACGGAGGTCAGGTTAAAGTTCAAATATGGCTGATTCTGAAAGTGTTCAGATAGTAGGCCTATTTCAATTATTTACTTCTCTCTCATTTCCAAAATGAATATCTGCATATAAAAATATATCTAATTGAAATAAGAACAATATATGAATGAATTAGATTGCACTCGCAATCCATCTGACAATGTAAGATTCTTGCCTTTACTTTTACTAAGCAATAGAAAATTACTTTTCTTCTTTTTAGATAAGATGCTTTTCTTATGAACATGAAATTCCATGCGACACCATAATTGTGGACTGTAGAGTTTAAGTTATGTAAGCATAGATATGCTGTTATGTCTTAAGATTTAGAAGTCTTTAATACATCTTATGGATTTTTACTAATTATAAAAGAATTGTTTCCTGTTTTTATACGTTTAGTTTACAGTAGATAATCACAAACCAGGTCGCGAAGAGGAAAACCAATCCAACGTCCGGTCTCTTGGCACTCACCTTTTGGCCACGACAAGGGGCGATAATTGTGAGCCATTTAGTCAAAGAATCGTTTCCCAAGTTACACCATAGAGGGCAGCTCACATTGTACCCACAGAAACAGACGAAAACACAGAAGGAGAAAGTAAATATCCATGCCGATATCGGGATTCGAACACAGGATCCGACACATCTGCCTCATGGAAGGTCTCCATTTTGGCACAAGGCTATGCCGGAACGGCATATACAAATATTGTTTGTTATAATATTGGGACGATAATATCTCTAATTCATATGCTATAATCGTAGATCACGTGCTTATTTACAGGCTGTAAAAACCAAGCTGTTTCACCGGCGGAGATCGATGAATTTTTCCCTGGCTATTTCTCTTCCAGATGGATCCCAGGGTTCACCCAGCCTTCTACCAAATGATTACCGACGATAAAAGATGAGCTATCATGAGATTAGTTTTCCAACATCTAGTTCTCTTCTCTTTGGAGATTGATTCCGCTGGTGATTAGAAGAGCTTTATCATCTGTACTGTATCTAGCTATCCTGAAAAGAGATTGTGGACTGGATGCTTTTAACCTTTAACAACCACTCTTTAAAATGCTACTCTTTCACAAAAAGTTTTCGAAATGAAGAGACAAAATCGCAAACAGAGATTGCATCAATCCTAGGTCATTAAGTTTTTAGTTCCTTGCGTGATACCCCTAATAGATAAGAATTAATCGAAGGCTAATTATCTAATTAACTGATAGACTGATTTAATCGTTAAGTGTAAATAATTAAGCAATTCAAATGAAGAGTGAAGTGAAACAGTCCTTCTAGCAGAGAATCTCTAAACGAAATTTCTAATTCTACTTAAGAATAAAAAGAATTTTACTGCAACTTTAAAAAAAAAATTAAGATTAATTAAAGGAATAAAATTAAAATGAATAAATTTAACAATTTTTATTTCTGTTTATTAAAAAAATGTTGGTAACAGTTAAACTTAAAAATTTTATCATAACTGCTCAATTTTAAAAATAAACTAATTACATTGGCCTCATGACTACAAGCTTTGACGTCTACCGGCCATAGGCGAAAGGTCTGCTTTGGATTTAAAAAGTTCTTGAGACTATAAGAATGCATGGGTAGTCCGCCATCTGCTATAATTCCATGTTGATTACGAATATCAAATTTAGAAATTAAAAACTTAAATATTTTTTCATTTATAACTTTAAAAACATATATAAATAACCAAAAATATAGTTGCATTATAATTTCAAATTGAGATTTTAGATATATACTTTAATTTTTAATCTCACAAATAAAAGCTGATGCACCTGGCTGATACACAATAAGTTTTAATTCAAATATAGTTAAGATACAGACGACTATAGTTTCAAGCACAGCTGAGTGCCTATTATCAAATAAAGAATTATATAAGGTATTGCAAATATAAAGACAAATTTATTCCCATAATGCCACCGGATTTCCCAGCTTCCATCTATCCGGATTGTGACGTTGTTTCACGGGACGCCCTCTGTAGGACCAAATAAGAACTGCATATGGAATAACAAATAGTTCCTTGTTGTATCTCAGCAATAAATATTTAGGTTTATGGGAAGTTTTGAAGACGGCAAGACCTACAAATATACATTACTGGAAAAACATAATGAGAACTGCATAAAGTGAGTAAAAAATAAAACAATAAAAAAGAAAAATAAAAAGATAAAAATAAATAAAAATAAAAATAAAAATTAAAAATTAAAAAATTAACAAATTCTCATTCATTAGATGGCTTTGCTGTTTCTTTTTTCTTTTTTTTTTTCTTTTTAATCCATATTTCGCTATAGTCGGAACCGAAGTGTTCTCGTTGTACACCTTAGGAAGAGTCAATATGAACATCGATTCCGTGCATTTCCGTTTAAAGTCACTACTGCATATGCCCAACATTCTTGGGGAGTTCAAATCAAGTCCATGCTGAAAATGTAAATGATGTCTGTACGTGATATATTCATAGCTGCGGTTTTATTTTAGTTTACTCCACAAATGATAGCCGATGCACCTGGTTAATATTTTTTTTTTCTTTTTTCCTTCAACGCAGTCGTTTCAACGCCTATATCTCCAACAACAGGCGAATGGCGTCCATTCGGGCAGGAATAAACTTCAACATTTTATGTAGGCAAAAAAAAAAAAAATGTTGGCCAGGTGCATCGGTTATCATTTGTGGAGTAAAATCGTAAATTTATTTTTTTTTAAAATGTACCCCTTCAATTTCATATCAAGAATGTTATTGAATGATCTCTTAAACTCTCAAAAATCTTTTACGAAATAAACCACCCCTTTTCATTTCGAGTGTATGTGAGAGATCAGTTTTTAATCAAAAGGATCAACTTACACTTGTGTCATAAACGTAATGTCGTTAGTGACGCAAGTAAAAAATAATGTAATTGAATGTCTCTGGAGCTCTCACTGGCAAATTTATTTGTACCATACAGCAAAAGATGTAGTTTAGATAGCTATGATAGTTTTAAGTAATCAGAATTTCTCTCTTCATCATAGAAATAATAATGGTAGTTTGAAAGAAAGAAAAATCTAAAAGAAATGAAGAGATCTGTTCATCGTTGTATGGCAACGCAGAAATAATATCCTGTACCTGTTGACGACTGCACTGCAGGCGAGTTGTAGCAGAAGTTTTCTGGTGTCCAATTTAGTTTCCTCATTAATAAAGTTGCCGTGTCCTTACTAACAACGGATTCGTCTTTGGCCCTTGGGTACAATCATTCCTGCACCGACCAATCACGAAGGAAATCACGCAGGAAGCCAATTTACACCATAAAAACAAAACACACACCGTCCTCAGAGGAACGAAAAATAAAAATGGATCGCACAACTTAAATGGCAAAGGCTCACTGTGTTTTTGAAACTGTTAATTAGATAAGCCTATATTAATTTCTATCTAACTTTGTTTTGTTGTCGTTTTTTTATTAGAGGACACCAGTTTTTACATCAACTTTCATCCACCGAGAAACTTACATTAATCACACTTTTTTGAAATAAATGTAATTTAGGAAATCAGAGAACCTGTTTGCTTAGTTTCCATTATTAACATAAAGTGAATTTTTTGTACAAGATTTCACTATTTTAATAAAAAAAAAGCCTTTTTAGGAACCACAATATCTTTGGGTGATTTAAGATAAAAAAAGCTGAGTATTATTGGTTTAGTAAAAAGAACATTCATTCCCATAAGCTATTCTATTTATTGTTCATTTCGAACTTGTAAGTATTCGTAGAACTTATCCCTCCACGCAGTGATAAAACTGTAACATAAAAGCAAAGAACAAACAGACCACAAACTAAAATATCACTAATTTCGCGAAGAAAAGCAAGCCTGTATATTAAGATTCCTTCGCTCATTAGATGGCGCCATTTGTGATAATTTGTTATCCTAAGGAAACTACTTAAAAATCTAATTTTTAATTTTAGATTATTGAAATTAAAAAACTTTAGACATAACATTCCTTTTCCTGCTGGAAAATAAATTAAAATTATTTAAAGATAACCTGTAACTAATAAACTGTCAGTGGCAACAACGTAAAATATTCAAGTTAAATATTACGAATGTGTGTAAACTATCAGAGTAACATACAATGTGTCAGTTTTCTGTTGTTGTTTACATAGATTTAGTATTGTCTCACCATCTTAAACACATTTAGACTAAAGAATAGTTGGGCTGTTTTAATACTCAGTTTCCAATCGAAAACAAAAATGTCTTTTCGTCAAAATGAGATCAAGATAATTTTAAAAAATATTTATTCTAGGAAATTTAAATTTAATGATGGATTAAGTATCTTGAATTTTAACTGCTTAAGGAATTCGATACGAAATGAACCTTTGGTCAAAAACCATTATTTTAATTAGAGTTTAGTGTTGTTATGTTCTTTACGATATAAAGTGCATTTATCCTAACTACCTGAAATTTTAATATTGTCTTCGCCATTCAATGTAATTTCCCTGTAGATTTTGATGGAAATTGAGCCAATAAATAAATAAATAAATAAATAAATAAAATAACATGAGTGTTTGGAAAAGCTTAATTTTCACCGAATATTTTCGTAGTGTCTATCCACACAAACTTTCCGTGTGTTACGGTACCAACTGTTGCTGGTGAGCTTCGAAATAATTGATCAAAAATAATCGATGAAAAGATAATCGATATTAGAACTGCTACGAAAAGCAGATCTCAACACATTAGTTTAATTGATACGTTCCTTAAACTGATAGAACTCTCGGACAGTTGGGAAAGACCTCTGGAATTGATCTCGGGGGATTTGAACTCCCTTCCAGCGATGCCCTAGGCCAGTAATTACATTACCTCAACTTACATGTGGACCTCAGAAACATGGAGCAGTAACTCCAGGACGAATCTATCAAACAACAAAGGAATTTCACTATATATTTTTTTCCATCGACCTATTTGGAAATGGCGGATGTCCCAGGAGGAAAGGTCAATAATCTGGGAGGTCATAGTATCGATTACTCATAACATGTGTCCTATTCCGAATGGTTTCCGTGATAGAACTAGTTGAATGTACAGTTGCAAAATTCCTGATAAGAATATTTCAAATATTTATTGTTAGTGTGACAAATTTGTTACAGTTTATAATAATTTTCAAAACTTCCACCGTCAACATCAATTGCATTTGGCTGTGTCAGACAGTGCTGCATTACGGCCGGACGGACGACAATATTACGCGCCAACATTCAAATATCTCGAAAAGCATTCGTAATAGGACACGTATAAACTTTATTTTCTTAGAATGACTTTCCCTTTTCTCCTGGGATCCTTGTAAATAACGGCATTTATTTAACTTAAAGTTTTTGGCTTAAAGAAATCATGATTTGTTAGTTTCACCTTTTTTTCACTTAACTAGCAAAAACGAAAATTCTGTTTATTGGGCATTAATGGCATGATTTTTCATTCTGTGCTTACATAACAACTGAAAGAAAATTAATTGCATAATATGACAATATTACACAATTTATTAAACCTATATTTTGGTCTTTAGTGTAACAATAAATAAATAGGAATAGGCGAGTGAGATAGTACAATGATAGACACATTTATTTTTTTATTTTTTTTTTAAATTTATATATAAAAAAAATGTAAATAGTCTTCAATCTCACGGTGGACTTTTTCTCTCTTTAATTAATTTTCCATATGCTTTCACTTTTCAGTTTCTTTACTTCAGTACTTCGCTGTAGCTTAGGTATTACTCTGTATGCTTTTTCTTTCAGATCTTTTAAGGGGGCGTCCATTAATTACCTGAGCTCAAAATGGGGGGGAGGGGTCCGGCAAAATCTCACCAAATCTCATTTAAAGGGAAGGGGGGGGGGGGCAATGAAAATCTCACGTCAACTTTTTAATTCAGAGAATATACATATTATAACAGATTATAACATTTTGTAATATTGTTTATGCCCAGGATTCTCTGATTTGAAACAAGCCCCGCGCAAGTGTAAGATTTCATTCGGCAAAATTTGGCAGAACGACAGTTGGGCTCTGCATGCAACCCCACCAGCACCTGTGGTGAGGATTTGACCAACGCGTGTGGTCACCCGTCGGGCTGAGGGGCTGCTGTGCACTGTGGCTGGAGTGGCTGCACGAGGGGGATATAGATACGTCTAATGACTGTCTTCCTGTACTACCAAAAGACATGGACGTCATGTGTCCAATCATTACAATAGAGGAAACACATGAATGCCCATGGAGTGAGTGAAGGAGTAGGTAAGGTGGTGTCGCAGCCTATTTTTTTTACTTTTACTAAATTTAATTAAATTCATTATAGTGCACCATAAACATAGTAACATTTTTCTCCTCTTCCTTCAGAAAAAATGTATTTCATAGAAGACATCAGTAACGCTTTAGGTATTTAGTGGTTTGAAGCAAAATACATGAACATATCAAATAAATTTAATTATTTAAAAATTATAGGGGAAATCTGACGTGAGGGGGAAGGGGGTCCCACCACATCTTACCAAATCTCACCAAGGGGGAGGGAGGGTACAAATTTTTTAAAAAACACCTAATGTAATTAATGGACGTCCCCAAGCATCCTAGGACAGATTTGTTTCGACATATCATTAGCTGGAATAACTCAAAAGATCTAAAACTCACTTCCTCATTTCATGTAAGGTACTGTTCAATTAAAATGTAAGCATTCAAAGGAGGGGGGGGGGTTCAAGCTTTGCTTATTTTTACTGAAGGGGGGGGATCAGAAGTTGAACAGAGGTTGCTTACGTAAGACAGATAAACATTTTTTCCCATCAGTATTTCATGTGTGTTTCAGTGGTATTTACTGCTAATGATTTGACAAATCTTACGTAAGCACGGGGTGGGGGGACAGCTGCTTATTTTTGCTTACAAAGGGGAGGGGGTCTAAAATGGGTAAAAATATGCTTTCGTTATATTTGAACGGCACCTAAACGGTTTTCAACCTCAAAATCGACATATAATGTCTCAATTTGCTGCGGGATACTGCAACAAAGGAATTGAAAGAGTAAAAGCGCCATTATAAACAGAAAAAAATATACTTGTCATAGCAACTCAAGATAGGATTGAAAACCAGCACATTTAAAAATAGCATGATCAGTTAGATCGTGAAAACGATAATTTTTTTTAATTAGATAACTAAAGTTTGAGAAATTCCAAATTACACTGTATCTTAGTAAGGTATTTATTAATAACTTGCTAAATCCCCATTCTTCGTACGGGTTACAATGACGGGGATCAGAAAGAAATTGAAATTGTGAGATCACTTCGAATCTTCCCCAGTTGGTACAAAAATCACGTGATACGTACAAAGTAAGGTTGTATTTGATATTTTCTAACTCGACATCCCTAACTTCCCACTTCTTTCTCCCCTTTTCCACACCCCTATTACTTCAAACCTTCCCCATTTCGTAAAAAATTATGTGATCATTACAAATCTTTATCTATCCCGAAAACCCCGTAGAAGTATCCTTCAACAATGTTTGCCCATCCCTCATCGCCTTTACACTCCTTTACACCCCTTAGGATGCTGATATCGAAAGTTCGTCGAATACGGGTCTTTTTGATTTTGACAAAGAACACTCATGTTAAATTTCATATTTCTAGCTCAAACCGTTTCCGAGATATGCATAAACCTTCCCCCCCCCCCCCCCCGTTTCCACCCCTTGGGGTGGTATTTTTCAAAATCCTTTCTTAGTGAGCATCTACGTTATTAGGGGAATCCATCTCGAAAAATTAAAGTTCCTAGGTTCAGGGGTTTTGACTGTGCGTTGATGAATGAGTCAGTCAGTCAGTGGGTTTTGCCTTTTATAGGTATAGATTTCCTGTTAGATTTTTTATTTGATATATGATTATGTTGATATGAAATAACCAAAGTTTGAGCTTTATCCCTCTAAAGGCGCTGTTTAGGCAAATATCTAAAATAAAATTGTTAAGTAAAATAAAAGAAATGTAACAGAAATTGAAGTTGTGGAATCAATCATTAATGACTCTCTGAAAAGTTTATTAGTAAATTAGGAAGAACCTATTCATAAGTGATTTAGAGAAAAGTATGTTTTATTAAAGAGTGAACGTATAGAATTTAACTTCATATTTGAATATGTACGTTCTATCGCTTATTCCGTTGTCATTCTTCGGATGAACTTTTTTTTTTAGGCAAATTGGTTCTTAAAATAGAAGGACCCAATTAAGGCAGTGCAAACAAAGCACCTGGAATAACGCTGAGTCAGATGAGAAGTCTACCCCCGCAAAATATCCCAATCGAACGATTTAAGGACGTCATCTGATGACGTCAAGGGCTAAACTTTTAGCTTTGGCTGGAAAAAATGCAACCCAGTGTCTAATTGATGCCTTGTCTCATAACAAGCACTCGATGCAAGATTGATCACCTTACACGAACTTGCTCTTAAGAGACACCCACCAATGGACACCCACGTTCAGAAGTGGTTCTCGAGTTTGAAGTGACACGAATAGATGAATCGACTGAGCTTATCTCTGTTAGATTAAGGTTGTTTGCCGTTCTCAAATGGAATGCGTAGAAACAGCATAAATTAGAAGCAAATACCAATTAGGCAAAAGTTTCATCAAAGTAATGAGTCTTGTTTTTCTTTTTTTTTACTTTTGCTCTTCATATCAGTCATGGATTTTTTTTAGTGGACAAGCGATTGAAAAGACCATGGTTCACATAATGAGTAGATAGCTGGGATAAACAGAAATTTCATGATCTAATTATCTAACTCAGTGAAGATCAATCCATAATTTGGGAACGTAAGTATAAGAACAAATAGCTACATGAAATAATAGCTGCAAACCTTTTTTCGTATCGAAAGTGAAAACATTCGAAAAAAATAGATAATCTAATTTTAGTTATGTGGATTCGTATGTGTGTTACAAACACTCAACCATTAGCTTAACGAACAGTAAGTGATACAATTACAGGTACATCTTAAAGAAAACAGGTAATGACAGAAGTAACCTTAATTGCTCTTCGATTCCATTCAGATATTTCGTGAATTAGATGGAATTCAATAAAATAGCCTATATGGGTCCTGAACGCTTTCTTATGTGTTTGCCTTGGATGGAAATCAAATGTCCTAGAAAAGCAAGTTCCTGGGAGTTGAGGAACTCAGCTTGTTTGTATTTTTTCATCCTGCTTGCAGTTGATTGCTTTGATCTCTGCTTCTAGTAGACTGAAGGTCTCTGAGAGGCCTTCCTGAAATCAATCGGCTGATCACCTTCTGCTTTTTTGTTAATAGATTTTGACTAGGGCCAACCGAGTAGTCTGGAAGGGTATATGGCTCGCTTAACCACGTCTTTCAGTTCGGATACAATTTTTATATAGCTCTGAGGTCGCCTTAAAAGTTTTTTTTTTATTATTTGTTTTCGGCAGTCATGAAGTTCCTTGCTGGGCTCCCTGATGATTGGGGAGCATAAACTTCGATTTTTTTTATCTTTTCCGTATGGATCAATCAGATTTTCCAACATTGGGAACAATATTGACATAACCACCTGTTCCAAGTCACTACTAAATCAATTACTACACCTACGTGTATTACACTACATTCTCTAACTTAAAACTTTCTCAACCTCGTCTCCCTTTTTAATACCAGTTGATTTAACCGTAGGTATCAATCCAAGTGAAGCTTTAGAGCTCGAAATACCATCTTTACGATCAGCTGATGAAATACTACTGATGATAGCACTGGCTAATATTGCTATATTTGCAACAAAGCATAGTAATCTGAATTATTCAAGAGTTCTTATAGCGGAGCAGATCTCGATGGTATAAGTGAAGATGAACTGCTTAAGGTTTTCAAATTTCAGGATGTGACTTGCAAATAAACCTACTTGCAAATAAAGTTTTTGAATTAAACGAAATTTCCTAGCTGCCTCCTTAATCAATGGAAAAAGGTAAATCACTGAGACTTGCCAGCACATATTTAAGATGACATTATTTGATCTTTGTGAAACATATAACACTGATGGTGAAAATCTACATCAAGATTTTAATTCGTTATCAGTCGATTGAAATGAAAAAGCGAAAAAATATTTCATTGTGATAAAAATATCAGTTTCTCCTTTTTGTTCTGAATCAGAAATATTGAAAAGAAATTTTAAAATTCAGAATTAGCCCAGTTTTCAGTGTTATTTTTGAATTCAAGCATACATAAAACTATAACTAGTTTCTAGATATCACTCTCCTTTTATTATACAATAAAATCACTATTTGCACCCGCTTTCTTTTAATAAATTTAAAAATAAAGTGTGATTAACTTCAGATTAAATTCGAATGTCTCCGGTTTGTTGGGTCGCTTTATTATTTGCTTGGTAAAATCTTCCCTGTTGATTTGGATACGTAATGAACCTACATGTAAAGCTACGATTCAAACTCCCTCAATATACATTAATGTCAGAACCCATTATTGCAATTACTAAAGAACTATTTATTTTAGGTAATTGAAATTTTGTTTAAGTTACTAAATATCCCTATTGATTTTGGTACATTTTAGACTTTCAGATAATACAGTCAGACCTCGATATAAGGTCACCCGCATATAAGGTCACTTTAATGTCCCGGCTCATTGAATAGGAATTCTTTGATATGGATTATCGGATATATGATCAGGTCTTAAATTCCGTAATCGCATATAAAGTCACTTTTGTCTGTGATTTCAGTGCCACACCCACTTTCTTGTGGGTACGATCTTTTATCAGCGCCATTTCTCCTACTGACGGAGGGAAAAGCACTTCATTCCCTCAAAAGAGAAGCACTTCATTCACAAAGCACTTCATTCCCTCAAATTCTAGGAAAAAAGATGATGAAGACGATATTCCTACACCTGTGTTAATACAAGATCTCAGAAATCGCGACTGTGATGTAGAAGGGGAAAGTGAATATGTGAGAATTGATGATAAAATTGCTACCACTTCTCAAGCTTCGATTTCCGAAATTGTTTCGCAAGTTTTAGATTCCAATGCATTAGAAAGTGAGGATAACTACAGTGATACTGAAAGTGAAGCGGTGACACAAGCAGAAGCACTCGGAGCATTAAATTTTCAGAAACTATAAAAATTAGAAAATATTGTACAAAAGATGAAACCAAAATCACGACAGTTCTGTATTATGAATTATTTTAAGTAAGGTCAGTTGTACATCAGTACTTTGCTAACGACAGTAATACTGAAAGTGAAGCGGTGACACAAGCAGAAGTACTCGGATCATTAAATTTTCAGAAACTCAAAACTTAGAAAATATTGTACAAAAGATGAAACCAAAATCGCGACAGTCCTGTATTATGGATTATTTTAAGTATGGTCAGTTGTACATCAGTACTTTGCTTGAGCATACTACAGTAGTACTATTTATATACAATTTTATTCCGAATTAAAATTTTTAAAAATAATTTATTTCTGATTCCATTAATTTTAATTGGTTCAACTAAATTAAAAAATTATAACCTAATAAACTGATATTTTTGTACTTATTAAATATTACAAAGAATTATACTATATTTATATAATGCTTATTTATTGACAAATGTGTATGAATCGGTTATAAGGTCATCCCGCTTATAAGGTCACTTTCGCGAGGTCCCAAGGTGTGACCTTATATCGAGGTCCGACTGTAATTTGTAGGCTAAAATTCTCCAGCACGTATTTGACATTAAGGGACATTGGTCACATATGTCAAAAGCAAGTTTTCTAAAACAAAACTAAAATGTTGCAACTGTTATGGTAGGTGGACATTATGTAGTATTATTTAATTACATTATTACCATGTTAGATCTCTTATGATCTTATATAAATTTGTCCATAAATCATATCAGCATAAATTGGAAGCTTCCACTGCACTGTCCATATATATTTATAAAAGAAAACATTGGTTTTTCTGGCCATATCTCCTCCGAAACAATAAGAGACAGAAATACAAATAAGGTGTCAAATTTTAGATATACTATTGAGGATGCCTGTATTTCATTTCTCATCGATGTGGGTCAACCGTAAGTCACGTAAGGTAAGGACAATGGCTCATCCGTTTCCGTTTGCTGCCCCATAGGCTAAGTGCATATCTGCCCCCTCAGCATTGGTGAAGGGATACATCCTACTCATACAAAGTCAACGTCTCAAATGACGATGACTCACACTGCCCAATTAAAGTATTGCCAGACAGCGCCCTCTAGCACATTCGGATGACATATGTTCCATTATGAATACGGTTTGTGTTTGTATTCCTGAGCTATCTTTATAGTTTGTACAGGGAATTCTGAATCACCCTGTATATAAAAGAAAACGTTTTTTTCTGCCCGCTACTCTTCCAAAACCATAAGACAAAGAAATAAGGTGTCGAATGTTAGAAATGCTATTGAGGATGCCTACATTTCATTTTTCATCGACGTGGGTCAAACGTAAGTCACGTGAGGTAATGCCAAAGGCTAAATCGTTGATTTTTGGTCGGCTTTCCTGTCACACACGGGGGCACGTGACCTAGGATTCCGAATCATTTTCTAAGTCAGCAGGAAACCCGAGTGGGTGGCATGGAATCCGCTAAAAATTGTGCGAATTGCTATATACTATATATATATATATATAAAAGAAACCATGGCAGATTTTCTTGAAAGGCTTGCTGGTAATTCATTAAATCCCATTATCAACAAATATCAACAGTTATTTCTGGATCTTATGATGTGTTATGATGTTATGATGTTAATCGATAGTTGATGTGAGTAGTCGACAATTTTCTTTATTATAAAAATTTAATTAATGCAACAATTCATAAATACGAAATGTTTATTATTATGAATTCCAATTTATGAAATAAAGGTTAAGTCCTTGTACCACAGAAATTATTAGGTTTATCATTTTTTGTGCTCTGGAAGCTTTTCAAGTCTTATCAAAGTCTTCAGCTTGCATTTTTATATTATTACAAAAATCTAAGGAATGATTGAATATTTATGTCGTTCTTTCAAATTAAAGTCATTTCTCAAAGTTTTAGCATCACGTATTTATTGGCTCTTTTTTTATGCCTGCAATTCAAAACCAATACATCTAAGCTGAAATTTTAGAGGTAAGTTTATGATCTTACCATGCAGGTATTCGGAAATTGTACGTCAACTATATCCTCTTAGAAATCTTTCTTTGATAATTTTAGATCAAATTTCAGAATTGCGTATCTATTGTTACTTTACATAGCTGGATAAATGCATTTAATTTGAATTAATTATAAGAAAAAAGAGAATTAAACGCGATCGCTAATACGTTGGCATGTGAAATTAATTAATAGGGTAACATTAAAAGTGACATTACTGATGATGGCGCTTAATCAAAGCCATTCTAATTCAGTGCTTTTTAACACATTTATCATGCTATGTAAACAGGAATAGGGCTCGGTCATCAGCTGTATATCTGTTGTTCTAATGACAAAGTTAAAGTTCGTGTCAAGTTAAAGTAATAGCATTACACGAACTACAATGTTTTACCACTGTTCTTCAGGTTCTTTAATAAACACTTTTGACAATTACTACCATATTTACTACTTTCAATTTCATATTGTGAATTGGATATAAAAGTAAGAACTTTAACTTCAACTTACATTGAATTAATATCACATATATCACAATGCATCACAATGACAGAAAAACAATGCATGTGAGATTAATATGAAAGGATTTATTGAAAATAAGTGTTTAAATAGAGATTTTTTTTGACGCATTGTAGAAAACGTACAATGCCCTTTAAGTTTTGCAGTTCTGTTACCTTAACTTTAGCTTTAAATGACTAAATTTTTGACTAACTTTAAGTTATTACAGTAACAGGGCGATACTCTTTATTTCCAATTGGAATTTAAAATCTTTAGTGGGATCATTTCTTTTACAGTTTCAGGAAATTTATCCCGAAGTATGTGATAAATTGTTATTTATAAGTTCTAATTCTTTTAAGTCAGCAGTTCCTGACGTTTTTATATCGAACACAATAAGGAGCTCAGATTTTTTGATCTTACAATTTTTATTCCTCAGATAAGTATTTTTTAAGCTACGTTACCACAGACAAACAGACTATCATGTAAAAAAGTTTTACGTGTCGGAATAATCTATTGATAAAAGTCTACTTAATCGACACAAATCAATTCTAAAATAGAATAAATAATATAAAACTGCATGACGTTTCAAAACCTCATCCTTATGGTTTTTTTCTCAAATGCTCAATGCTAAAAAGATTAAAAATAAAAAATAAAAA
>JAFIDM010009631.1:23452570-23470688 GCA_023159025.1 Thereuonema tuberculata | reverse complement strand
TAACATTGCCCTATGAGCAAATATGAACAATTGCAAACTGCTTACTATTTTCCTTTTAAAATGAATGCTAATCCATTAGTCTTACTTAAAATAATGACAACATTAATTACAGTATTAATTTTGTCATTATTTTAAGTAGGACAAACGAATTTGAAATTTAATTTTATTAACTAAAGTAATCAGTTAACAGAGTTTGATATTTCTTTTTTGCATTGAAAACATGTTTCTCAATATCAATATTTAAATCGTTTAACTTTGCAAGGCCTTCAGAGTCCCCTTTGCTTCCAACGCCTTTTCTTGCAATAATGACCCACTCATGGGAATGTTTTTTGCTCGTGCAGCGCAAAACCAATCGAAGACAATAGAGTCGATCTCACTTGTCTCCGTTTCCGAACTTTGATGTGTTTGGAGTTTTCGTTGTAGTTCGTGATCCGTAATTTCAAAATTTCCTCTGGACGCTACGTATTACTGTAGCCTGATTCTATTGCTTTTGAAAAACAATACAAGATCGTTCATTTTCTGTAGAATGTTGTCCGTTATTGGGAGTGTCCGCTAATCGGAGGTCAATACATGGAAACGTCTATATTAAGGGACTGGGGATTGCAAAATTGTCCGCTATTGGGGGGTGTCCGCTTTTCGGGAGTGTCCGTTAGTGGAGGTTTCACTGTATAAATAAGTGAAGGAGAATTTCTCATAAATTCCCAAGTTAAAAGTGATAGGCTAAGTTGATAAGCCATTAAGTCCACTGTATTGGAAAAGTCTATTCATCCGAATCGAATGACTTGGGAACAATCTATAGCTTAACAACTAAGATCGTAAATATCCTACAATGAACAATAGAAAACGAGAGATGTATACAGGAAGTAACATTTACAGGAAATAGGAAATAGTAGGGGGTTCACAAGACATTAAAAGATGATAAGGACAAGAACCACTGACTGTGACTGAATTGAAACGGCAGGGCTATAATGAACTGAGGTGTGCTGTTATTACATTTGCAATGATGATCAATCAATAGTTGATCAACATGTGAATGAACAGGTTTTCAAACTACTTTGATACTCGTAATACCTTAATTCTTCTATATATAAACAAATAAAAACATCGTTCCTTATAGTATCAAACATCTTTACTGCTTCCTAATATTTCTACACCCTGAACGGGTATTTTCTTC
The DNA here is from genome assembly GCA_023159025.1 of Thereuonema tuberculata. Taxonomy (NCBI): domain Eukaryota; kingdom Metazoa; phylum Arthropoda; class Chilopoda; order Scutigeromorpha; family Scutigeridae; genus Thereuonema; species Thereuonema tuberculata. The sequence continues at coordinate 23,469,514 of JAFIDM010009631.1, read as the reverse complement.
AGGAGAAAACATAAAATACAAATCTTTCTTCCATTTTTTGAAAAAATAGAAGTGAAGCATAACAATTCCAATAAAAGAAAAGAAAATATTCTACAACTCAAACAAAGTTACAATATATAAAATTCTAATTACACTGTAGCATCTCCTCGTATCAATGAATTGTATTTAAACAATTGCAATATCATTGTTATAAATTATAGATCCTTATTTTTGAATTACACTCATATATATTATTAAGTTAAATTTAACACAGCTTTAATTTGTTTATTTCTGTTTACAATTTTCTTAAATAAACCAAATGAAATTGTATTCATTTTTTTAGGATTTATCTCTATTAAAACAATTTGCTATATTGATTAGCCCCGATTCTATCATTGCTAATATGAAAATGAAAGATATATGATAGAATCGGGGCTAATCAATATAGCAAATTGTTTTAATAGAGATAAATCCTTAAAAATGAATACAATTTCATTTGGTTTATTTAAGAAAATTGTAAACAGAAATAAACAAATTAAAGCTGTGTTAAATTTAACTTAATAATATATATGAGTGTAATTCAAAAATAAGGATCTATAATTTATAACAATGATATTGCAATTGTTTAAAAACAATTCATTGATAAGAGGAGATGCTACAGTGTAATTAGAATTTTATACTTTGATACATCTTAGTTGAATATATTGTTAAAGGTAAAAACTTTATATTACTTATTACAGTGTCATCAAAACCACAAAAAAAGAAAGGAGAGATATAAACATAAAGTTTATCAACTGCAATCATATAGTTATCAGTTCGAGTTAATTTTTAATCATTCAGTCAACCTATTTCTTCATTATTGATCATTTTTTTAATTGCTTGTAGATTAGCAACTTGTTGTCCTTCTGATGTTTTATCGTCTCTTTGTTTTTAGCTACTGTGTCTGCTCTTCTCTAATAATTTCCAAACCAATTAATTGCTGTTCTTAATTGATCTTCCTTTTATCAAAAAAAAAAGTTATCTATATTTTGTATTTGAAAACTTCTCCGTGTGGATCCCTACGAAGAAATTTGCTCTTGAAGATGACAAACTCCGATCTTAATTACATGGTAGCATGATTTGTAAGAATGCATCACAATCCATTTAGTAATCTATTTTGTTGATCAACAAATGAAATTTGAAGATTAGGTATTACCAGGAATACTCACCTATACATGGCGTAGTAGGAACTGAGCAGGAAAAGCTGGGGAGGGGCCATTCTGAGAACTGAAAGGGGGATGGAGATCAAAGACGTCATATTTTAAGTTGGACAATAAATAATAATGTCAAATGTTAAATAAAATCAATCTAGTCATTTCAGCGAGAGATTTCGTTGATCATTTTTGTGGGATGGGAGGGGACAGAGAGCGAAATAAACGTTGTTTTAAGTTGAATCTTAAATAAGCTACGTATGAAAATTTTATGTTCAGTAATTGTAGCGTGATGCATGTACAAACAACTTTTTTTTCAAAATGAAGCCTTTTATGATGAAATAAATTTTGATCTGTTTTAATATCAGAGGAGAAAAGCTTTAGTTGTCAACTATTACATTATCAATGAATTACTAATTAAACAATGAAGAAAATCTTAAAGTGAGAGGATTATCCTACTGTGGTAAATGTAGTTGAAAGTTACACAAAAAAAGACTAATTTAATGAAAATTATTTATAGTGGAAATATATTTTATCCATTCAGATCCGTGGCCAAGATAAATGCAGTCGATTAATCCTAGCCAGCTGAAAATTTAGTAGTGCATTTTAAAGGCAAGGTACCTAATGATTTTGATTTGTACGTCAGCCATCTCACGACTAATTCTGTCAATAGTAGCGCCTTACATTATATTATACTGTACAAAAAAAAAATATTAGGAACTTTCTTTCTCAAAATTCCTACAATAGTGTCTGAGAATTAGGTAGAGAAAATATATGGAGTGTTTAAAAATATTTATATTGACACTATGTATACTAAATACATTTTGTAAATGTACTTTCTAAATAATATTCGTAAAATAGAAAGTTTGCAAAATAAAATAATAATTTCTGGAAACTTTTCAACGGTGTTAATAAAAGATTTAATTAACTTAGATAAATTACAGAATGGCTTCGAAAGTTCAAAAAAACTGATATAATTTGAAATCTTCATTCATTGTTATTCCGACATGGTGATATACATTATTATAATATTCTTTTATTCCAATGCGCAGGCTTAAAAATATTAATCATATCTTTCGATAATTAAATAACACTAAATGGAGTCAAGAGTATAAAATTTCAAAATACTCAAGAGCTTCATTGGTGACGAGGACATGATGGAATGAGAGTAGAAAACGAGCCATAGCGATACAGACAAACTTAACGCTGAAGTAGATTTAAAATTGCCGCCATTTTGGAACCGGATCCGAAAATATGGTTCTTGCATATAAAATCGCGATTCAGGAACACCAACATTACCGTGGATCAAACAAAGTATGATTAGGCTTACGTTGGTAGTTCTATTGAAGCCCAAGTGCTAATTGAAAAGATAGATACCCACCAAAGATAGACAAATACATCACCTTTCGGTTTAAATTTACATACGGGTACCAGCCAATCAGAAGCGATCTTGCCATTCACTGCATAAGGCCGATTTACTGCTTCCGGTTAAGTCTTCAGCGTAGTGATTCAGATCATGTGATCGTGGATCACGTGTTCCGTTTTGAAATTTAAAATGGTGGCAGATGGTGCCCAACATAGCATTCTGTCGTGATTTCTTCCAGTTTCTTTATTTTTTGAAAATGACAGAGCAATTTCACAGCACTACACAGGAAGGCAGATTCCAACCTGTCATCCTTAATGCTAAGTTGCATTTTAAACATCGTTGTTCTCAAGGAAATACGATATGCTTCTACTGCCATGTGATGCTCACCATTTAGGCCTAACAATTTCATCTTCATTTTGGCCTACCGATCTTTTCCGTGGGCCAACATACGACCGTAAAATACATGCAGTGGACCTGAATTTTCCGGATGTCCTTCCTTCACATCGTATACTATCAGAAACTGCATCCTCACCAAGTAACCGCCAGGTTTATTGATGTGAGAGTGATGTTTAACCCCTTTGAAAATAGACGTAATACGTTACAAGGTAAACCCTCATTCTTATTTTCAAACTTTACTTCATGAAGTCAAATTTACTCAATTCTAATTTATTACTCTGCAGGGATGCCCCTTTTAGCAAGTATAGGCCTAAATTTAATAAATTCCCAAATTTCCACCATTTCTTGACAAAAATGACGTCAACTTCCAGTTCCGATTCGGAAAAGTAGTTCCCTTTCAGCCATCTTGTCTTCCGAGAAAAAAAAAAACACCGCGGTACCCGATTGTAAATTTTAACCCATCTTTCAAAGAAGGCTTAATCTCTGCTTTTGAGGAACGAATCGTCGCTTCCGATTAGCTGTAGGTTAGAGAGGTTAGGTCTACTTAGCTGCAGGAGGTATCTTTAGGTAAATTTCGAAAAAATTTTGGTCCTCTCTAATTTTTTCCCGATTCGGAAAGTAGTTCCAAAGCGGCCATTACCGCCGAGGCATGCACCGTCATCTGATCTTTTACCTCAAAAAGAAATGAGTGAAGGAAAGAAATGAAATAGAGGCAACTTCGTGAGAAATATAGGTTCGCTTCCTAAGAGTTAAAATAATACGATTACAGCAACAATGATAATATACGTGATTAAGCGGCGATAACAGTGAAAGCAGAGAATACGACAGGATATTGTTAGGCAACAAACCCATACTGGTATACACTAATTTTGTAACACTCAGCACTGCAATAATACGTTTGAAAGTGGATTCATTATTGATGACGGATTCAATGGTCTCCATCAATATCGGTGTAGCCTCTAACAGTCGTTCAGAAATGAAAGAACACGTTCAGAATGATGATGACCTTTTGCAAGTGTTTTTACATTATTCAAGTGTCCATGACTTAAACGATACTATCAGAAAAAAAAATAAACAGTTAATTGATATCATTTAGTAATTAATTGTAATAGTCTTAAATTCAGGAAACCATGAAAAACTTCTCTTTCATAATTTTATTTTCTCGGTGTTGCTGTTTCAGATCGAAGGAAGAAACTCAGAGGTTGTTTCTCATCATTTTTGTATTGATGTAGCACACCATTAAATGAGCTTCTAGGTAAATAATCATCTTGCGAGGGAAGAAGAAGGATTTTGTCAATTTGAAACTTTTTGAACTATTTCTACAGCTTTTACCAATTTCAAAGCTACGAAATGTAGACTTTCATTAAAGAAAATTCCCAGAAAAATTAATAACAAAACTAGTTCTTAACTTGATCGTCCACGTTATTTGCCTTCTTGCTTATAAAAATCGGAAGAGAAAAAAAAAATCCTATATTTTTTCATTTCTTTTTCCTCGTGAAAACATGTGATTTAAGTTTAAATGTAAAAAAAAATATTTAATCATTATTGATTAAAAAAACGAAAACTTACTTCGATGTAACTATCAGATTTAAGGACTCATTCTGTGGGACACTTGACCAATCATTAAATACTGTATCTCAGAATAACTAAATATTGCGAATTATTTGAAATTTTCGATGTGAATCAAGATCGTTTATCAGCTAGTTCCGAAACCCTCCGAGAATTCTCCTGAATTCTAAGCAGTGCATTACAATTTAATGTCAGTCAATTTTTTTAAATACGTTCCCCTAACTCTACAAGATTTCCCTGAACTTAATTGGCTAAAAGAAGACTTCGTTCTCTGTCTACGTATCATTACGTATATGACAAAAGATAATAAAAATAAATAGGTTACTGAAGTTTTTTTTGTAATAACACCTTTAGTTTAATGATATTTTTTTATCTCAAATATCTGTAATGTACTTCATTATATCCCTCATTGTACGGTCAAATCATTGTCTAGATCAGCGTTTCCCATCCTTTTTAGTTGTGCGAACCACCAATTTTGTACAAAAATACTTTGAGGCCCAATAACCAAATATACAAGTAAAAAATATAAATACACAAACACAAATAGACACCTATATACGTATGACGAATATATGTATATATAATGTGCACATATGTCAGTAATTAGTAAAACATACTGTACAAGAAGGATTAGAAAATAATTTTTCATAAAGAAAAGAACTTTATTGTATTCACTTAGCTGTCACAACTGTAAGAAAACTCAAAAACAAGTGGTCAAAGTTAAAAAAACTCAGTGGGATTTTTGGCATTGTTTGTCCCTCATGACAGAGTCAATATCTGGATTAAAATTGGATAGTTTTAGCCTCAAATCACTCTCAACATTCAATTTATTCCTGTATTTATTTGTCAAAAAAAGTAAAGTTGAAAAGGCTCGTTCACAAAGATAAGTTGTCGAAAACCTGTGAAGCTCCGATAATATTTCTCTTGGTGTCGTGCCGGCGTGGCCGAGCGGTCTAGACTGCGGTCTGCCTTTGCGGCCAGGACCCGGGTTCGGATCCCGGTCGTGGCATGGATGTTTCTTTTTTTCTTCTGTTTCTCCTTCTGTCCATTCCTGCGGGTGCCACTTGATGCTGCCTCCTATGGCGTACCCTGGGCGATGCTTCGTCGGTTAAAGCAAAATCTCTCGCCCCTTGTTGTTGGCCTAAAGAAAGACGATTAATATAGGAGCCAGGGCATTTGTAAAAAAAAAAAATATTTATCTTGGCTTCGACTCTCGACCAGCGTCCACGGCCCAATACCAGGCTGCCCGCGGCCCACGGGTTGGGAATCGCTGATCTAGATGACTGGAACAGCTTTTCTATCATTAATTACTTTACGGAAATTATACTTACAATTTACTCTTTTTTTTCCCCTCCAAATGTATACTTACGAATATTACAAACGTTACACTAAGATTATAATTGTAAGATTATTATAAAATCCAACCAGCTCCTATCACAGTTATCATGCATCGTTAACACCGTTCCCATTTAAGATGTAGGCAATACATCAATACCTGTTCTCTTCAGTTTTCTTATTCTTAAATAAAAAATTCCTTTGCTGTAAGGCTGTTATCCTATATTCCTATATTCCTATGTTATCCAAATGAACGATTTTAAACTGGGATATGTAATTTTTTTTAATTTGGATAACACTAAGCATTTTCAAAAATCTCCATCCAGTGAATAATTTACAATTATTAGCAATTTATCACGTCTTAGATTGAAAAATCTTTCAGAGTACAGTAGGAAGTGTATTCAAAGACTCAGAGTAAAAAAACGAAACCAGAGTTCTGTTCCATTTTATTTTCCTAAACTCTGAAAACTTTTTGTACATCTTTATATATAAAAATGAATGTATCTTTCTTTCTTTGTCCTTTATACACTCCAAGGCCCTTTGACCTATCTGGACCAAACTTTGCAGAATTACTCTTTAGGACCCTGCGGAAAAGATAGGCTACCTTAGAACCTGGAAACACCACCCCCAGGGGTTCAAAAGGAGTTAATTCCACACAAATATTGTTATGCAACAATTGGAGCTCGGCGACAATGACAACTGTACCACCCATAGTGTTGTGCAACAATTGGCACGAAACTATTGTTGTGCAACAATTGGACCTAAACAATGGTTGTGCATAATAGCGACATAATGAATAATAATGAATTTATTATAATAATAATAATAATAATAATCAGATGAATTTTTACGAACTAGAAAAGGTCTGACGTGATAGGATTATGATGTTATAAAGTTCGAATAATCTCGAACTAGGGGTATAAACGGGAAAGAGAAAGGGGAGGGAAAATCTTATATTTTCCGATCTCTATATTATTTTCATATCTATGAATGTCGAGTTACAAAATTCAAATAACATGGAACTAGGAGTGTACACTGGGAGGACGGTGAGTGGATGAGCAAACATGATTCAAAGATACTTCTACGAGGGATTCGGAATAGCTATAGATTTGTAATGAGATCAGACCTTTTGAGTTGTTGTTGTTTTTTGTCTTGTTTTTATACCAACCGGGAAAGTTTCGAAATGATCTCGCAATTGCAATTTCTTTATCATCCACATTTGGATATTTGTTTTTTGTAACCCGTGCGAAGAACGGGTCTTTCCGCTAGTAATCAAATAAAAGTAAAGATTAGAATTATCAAAATAGTTAAAATAAAGAATAATTTTTATCTTGGAGCATCAAAAAAAAACCATAAAATTTTTATTACAAACAATGCTTAACAAAAAATTTAAAAAAAAATCTATGTAATTAATCAATATAAGCAAAAAGAATGAATTGTCAAAATATAGAAGGATTTTATGTTGGAGCAGCAAAAACCTTAGGAAGTCTTCTTACAAACAGTGCTTAAACATTAAAATCATCAAATCTGAAGTGTTTTCTTTAAGGAATTAAATGGTTGCAAACAGTTTAATAAGAATCCTTTCACATGTTGTCTTTGTCTTGGATTAACAATTACATAAAACGTTCTTTGTTTTCTTTTTTGAGATTCTATTCTATCATTTTCTTGTCTAAATCTCTTGAGTGGGACAATATAAGCACTGAAACAACAGAAAAGCCGATTGGGAAAAGCTTCAGCAAATTCTAGAACAATAAACAATTGGATTAAGTGGTTTTTATTGCAATTGGCTAAGAATTCAACAGAAATAACTAGAATTCTTGAAGGTGGGGTGAAAAGGATGATTAAGTGGGGTTTTTTTTACAAAAGGCATTGAAAACAAGCCTCTTTTATTTAATACTATTTGAACGAAGGAATTTGTTGTCAACCCCTAGAAACGATCTTACTTTTCAGGACGGAATTTCAAACTTCAAAATTCAATGATATTCATTAATACCAATATATATACTATTCCTTGCTGTATAACACTGAGCGCATTTAATATGGAACACTCAGAACTGTCGCCGCGAATAAGAAAGATGCAATGTTTTCTCAAAAATACTTTATTCTAATTATTCTGGACGGAATGTTTTAAAATCAAGATTCAGTTGACCAACTTTTGAATACCCTCATCAAAAAAATATTTAAAAATTTGATAACTGTAAAAGGGGGAATATTGGTTAATTTGTGATGGTTTTAGTTTGGTTTACAGTGGGACCCCGATTTAACGAACCCCTATTTACCGAATTTCGCGATTTAACGAATTTTTCTTTTTCCCCGATTAAAATGAAGGCAAAAACCCCTATTTAACGAATAAGAAACCCCAAATTAACGAATTATTTCAACAGCCGAAAATTTTTTTTTTTTTTTTTGTTAGTTTGGATAAACATATCTAAACATACCTAATGCAGCAGGATATAAATGACGCTGTATTTTCTTCTCTCCATAAAGTCGAAAAAGAACTTTTTCGAGTCAGGAATCAAGAAAATTATCAAACGTTACATATTTTAAAATTTCAAATTCACTAGTGCGTAATTATTCGCTGTATTATTAGCTACTGAATAAAAAATGTACAATTTCTGATTATTAATATTTTTGTGTAGTTGCTTATTAGGGCTGTTCCATAAGATAAGTGCAGAAAGTTTTTATTTTGGACCCCGATATTATGAATAACCCCCGATTTAACGAATAAAATTTTCGGTCCCGATGAATTCGTTAAATCGGGGTCCGACTGTATTTGGAAAAATGTTTAAGCTCAGTTAAAATCCATTTATATTTTTGTTTTTTCGCATTAGAAAAAAGTGTGAGAAAATTAAGCAACAATAAATTAAAATGAGACTGAAATTCGAATTTGCTTCCACTTTTAAATTTTTTAATTTGTGATTACTTTTAGGCTTCTGAAAGACGCCTTATACCCCGGTATCTCTGTCTGTGGACACTTATCCCACAATGCTTCGCAACGGCTTCTGTTAGCTCAGTGTTAGGTAGCCTGAATGTTGTAGGTGGCCTGTTAGCTCAGTTGGTTAGAGCGTCGTGCTAATAACACTAAGGTCGTGGGTTCGATCCCCTCATCAACTTAAGTAATTTTTTTAAATCTTTATTAGGAATTCAGTATATTAACAAGGTTTGAGTTAAGAATGACGATTATTCTATATAAAATAGGGATGGGTAAGATAGCATGCGGTCGCAAACAGACTCACGCGCGCATTTTCTAGACCACCCCGGCGCAGTCAATTCTAAAGTAAAGGTGGCTCAGAAGCCGTTGCGAAGCACTGTGATTGGTTTTACTAATCACTATTCCTAATTTGTTTAGAATAATTTCTGATTTTGTGTCTTAAAACTTAAAATAATATTTGTTTTTGATATTCTGTAACATTTATTTCAGATATGAAGTTTTTTTTGTATTCATATACAAAACTTTATTGATAACAAAAATAACTGCGGAAATTTGTAATGGAAAAAATTTATGAATTTCTATTAATTTCAAAACAAATCAAAGAGAGACAACGAAGAGAAGCATTACCCAACGTTAACACATCTTAGCACGGCTGCTCTTTCACTTGACCAGATTCCACAGGCGTTAAAGATTTCAGAGTGAAATCAATTCGTCAAAAGCCATCGATACAGAGGCACTGAAATCAAAATTGTATGTATTGAAAAAGATTGTAAAACGAGAAAAACCATGGAAAGTCTACTAATTAGAAATACCAAAAAGATAAATATTAATAGAAATGAAGGTGTTAATGTAAATAAATTTATTGTGGAAATGGCCAAAGAGTTTAACAATATATGTATTTCAAATTGTAAAAATAAGGTGAAAATTAAAGAATTAGGAGAATAGCATTTGTAAGTATTGTTGTAACAATACAATTTCATGAATGTCTCATATCTGTATCGTTTTCCTCTACTTGTTTGTAACGTATTGTTGTTGTTTTTAGGCTTTGAAAAAGAAAAGAAGTCATATCTTTTCGAAAATTAAGAAATATTTATTTCAATAAATGTATGGTTTTATACGTTTATTTTGTTTTTATTTTGATGATTTGAAGACTTTTCAGCACATGAATATAGTTTATTCGTTTGTTTTCACTAAGTTTCACCAAAGTCTTTTTGATTCAAAGGCAAAGGTATATTTCGGATGGATTCTTGTAATCTGGCTTCTTATAATTTTTTCATTTTCCGAATTACATTCAGTTGCATCTTCACCTTTTCCCTATTGGATTCAACTTGTCCCTAATATTTCAAAAGTAACTATCTTAAAAGAAACCTAATCAACTATGAAAACATAGTAAAACGTAAACAAAAACATCAAATGTAATTAGAAATTTCAGAATAATACAAACTTCTGTCTTGTACGAGTATTTCAGTTCTTATTGAAGGCTGTAAAGTTCATTCGAGAGCTTAGTAAGGAAGTTTGTTTTTACTGTATTGTATGAAGAAATGCTAAAAATAAAAATTTGCAAGATCAAGAGAAACTAATCACTGACAAACAGAGAAATATATTTTATTTAAAATTATGATGAAAATCTTATGTAACATCAGGAACACTAATTTTAGAAGCCTATTACTCCTGTCAGAAATGGCAAGATTACTAATCTACTGTACGGTATAAAACAGTGGAATAAGCTGTAAAGATGGTTTTTCTTTTAAACTTACAAAACTTTTTTTAACTACTTGTTAGGATGAGGAAGGGGTAACAATGAAACTGCCTTTTACGAATTTACATAAACATTTTCAAGAAGTCTGGAATTTCTATAATGTTAATGAAGCGTGTGAAAGTCAACACAAAAATTAGCCAGTTTTGATATCTACTACGACTGCAGAAATTAATATTAAAATAAGCTTTGCATAACCAGAAGACAATCTGAGGAGAATAGAAACAATCCTTGTTCATTGCTATTCTGAACTTGTAACTGTGCTTGAATACACCTAGTTCCTCATGAAAAGGTCTGTACGTTTTTCATCACCAAAGATGATGAACCGTAGGAAACGTGATATTGGTGTGAAAACCACTTACAGTATTGAATTTTTTGTAAACATACAATCTTAAAACGTGCAAAGAAAATCCTTTCAAACAATCCGTTGCTTGAAGAGCCTCACAGCTCCATGAATTCTGTTAAAAACTTTACAGTAACGGGATTCAATGATATCCATGCATGTATTCTACAAACATCTGTAAATGACAATGGAAAGTTATTTGAATGAAAATGATTAAAGAGGTCAATGAAATAGTGTTTTCTAATCCGGACCCATTGCACTTACAGTATTAATGCAGTTTTGATTTTTGATTTTTGTAGAAATTGTAGAAAAAAAGAAATAAGGAACTTTTGGGCAAATTATGATTACAAAAAAGGCGACCTAATTTCAGAACCTTGAAAAAGAAAAATATGTCGAAAAACAATATGGTTTCTCTAAAAGTTGCAAATAAAACAATCAATACACAATACATTTTTATTGTACCGGGTGGTTATAATTAAAGTTCCCCACTTCTACGCGGTCTGGAGACCGCATTATTGCACGGATAGTAATGCAACTTTGTATATAAGCTATGTAGAGTATGGGGAAGAGAATTCCAACGGAAAAAAAAAAAAACTTCCAAAAGTTGCCACCAGGTGAAAAATGGCGCTGCATGATCATAAACCGACGATGGGAATGCAATATTTTAATGCTTTTAGAGTGACTGTTCAATATGGCCACCGTCTGCGTCGATGACATGCTGGAAGCGCAGGACAGCGTGCTCAACAGTAGCACGAAGAGTGTCTCGTGAAATGGCTGCAGCATGACGAATTATATTGGCTTTCAGTTCAGGCAAGGTCCGAACGCGTCCCTCATAAACACGATCTTTCAGGATTCCTCACAGCCAGAAGTCACATGGATTAAGGTCTGGTTAACTAGCAGGCCACGCTTTTGGAAAGTGTCTCGACAAAACACGATCATCGCCGAGGCGGGCATGAAGAAGTTCCTTTACTGGGCGACCAATATGCGGTGCTGCACCATCTTGCATGAAAACTGTTGTCTCTAAACACCCGCGTTCTTGCAAGGCTGGAACCACATGCCATGACAAGAGTTGACAGTAACGTGCATGCACTTGTAGCAGTGCACCGGACAGAACCTGCAGGTGTCATCTCCTCAAAAAAATATGGATCCAGAATGAAATCCGCGGTGAATCCACACCATGCAGTCACGTACAGGGAATGCAACAGCTGGGAATGCACCACATGGGACAATTCTGCTTGTTCACAGCGCCGCCAAGCATAAAATGCGCCTCATCTGTCCACAGAATGTTCCAGGGCCGCGCATCGTCGAAAGCCATTTTAGTCAAGAAACGAAATGCGAAGTCTGACCGCGTTTGTGGATCTTGCGGCTGTAACTGGTGCAGTATCTGGATCTTATACGGGTGCCAGTGAAGAATGGACCGCAAAACCTTTCGCACCGTGGACCATGGAATTGTTAATTCACGTGCTACTGCTCACGCACTGGTCGCTGAGTACCGAGCCACTGATGATCTGTCAGCTACTGCTACTACCACTTCGTGGACAACGTCCTCCACAATCGGGAGCGTCCTCTTCCTGGTGGCACACCTAACTCACCCGTCTCTTCGAATTTCTGCATCATCTTTCGTAAACCCCTTGCCCTCACGGGTCCTGTTCGCAATCCCTTCAAACTACTATATTCTCGCAGTGCTGATACACTATTGCTGCTGTTCTGGTACTAGAGCTTCACCAAGAGCGCACGTTCTTTCTTTTCCAATGACATGGTGATTTCTGAAGATTGGTCGTTCACAGACGAATTGCGCTTTTCACATAGCGCCACTTTTTCACCTGGTGGCAACTTTATTAAGTAATTTTTTTTTTTCGTTGGAATTCTTTTCCACATTCTCTACATAGCTTATATACAAAGTTGCATTTGTATACAAAGCTTATATACAAAGTTGTATCCGTGCAATAATGCGGTCTCCAGTCCGCGCAGAAGTGCGGAACTTTAATTATAACCATCTGGTACATTGAGTTTTACTTTTTGAAGAAATCATATTCTTTTTCACCATTAATTCCAATGATCTCCGTATTGGAACCTCATTGTTCCAATATACAGTTTTTAATCTCATTCCATAGCTGAAGTTTATATATTTAATATTGTTTTATTATGTGAGTTTTTTAGTGCTTTCAAATCATATGCTGATATACGAGGGGTGATCAGAAACTAAGGTTACAAGGTCGATATTCCTGGAGTTTCGTCAGTTATAGAGAAATTAGTAGTGTGCGGTAATTCTAATACATGCGGTTGGCAACTGTGCAGAGTTTCAGGCATCCACCACCTACAGCGCTAGTGATAGGTAAACACAAATGGCGACTCGTTTGGAAAACTGGTCTCGCGAAGAAATCCGCGCCGTTATTCGATTTCTGTGGGCGAAACATGTAACCGCGGCTGAAATTCACAGGCAGCTGGTAGAGGTTTACGGAGAGACTGTAATGTCTCGTCAGCAGGTCGCAGAATGGTGACGAAAGTTTCCGCCGGTAGAGAAAACGTCACCGATGAGGATCGCAGTGGCCGACCCAGCACGGCAACAACAAATTTGAACACAGCTCGTCATTTTTAAACTTTTTGAACTACTTCTATCAATTTCAAAGCTACGAAATGTAGACTTTCATTAAAGAAAATTCCGAGAAAAATCAATTACAAAACTAGTTCTTAACTTGATCGTTCACGTTATTTGCCTTCTTACTTATAAAAATCAGAAAAGAAAAAAAAATCCTATATTTTATCATTTCTTTTTTCCTCGTGAAAACATATAAGTTTAAATTTTTTAAAAAAATAGAAAAAAAAATACCCCGGATATCTGAAATTGAATGGTATGTGTTATTTTATTAATTTTATAGAAATTGGATTAAGGAATAAGAACTCAAAACCATGATTATAAACGGTATCGACCTAATATAAGAAACAGAGAAAAAAAAGTTGAAACGGAAAATGGTACCTCCAAAAACTTAAAAAAACATAAAACAAACAATAAATACACTCAAAAATTTTTATTGTGTAAGTTATTTATTGTTTTATTTTTAAATTGTGGGAGGTACCATATTATTTTTAACCATTAATTATAATGATCTCTGTAGTGAGACTTCGTTGTTTACTGGTGACCAGCCGCTGATCGCCAATAAAGGGTAAAACAGTCATTCTGGGATGTCACTTAGTAAATACTTGGTCTTAGCCATTATTGATTAGGAAAAAAAAAGAAAACTTACTTAGATGTAATGATCAGATTGAAGTGTCCCACTCATTCTGTGGGAAACTTGACCAATCATTAAATACTGTATCTCAGAGTAACTAAATATTGCGAATTATTCGAAATTTATCTTACAACACCAATAAAACTTTTTTATTAAAAGCAGTGCTTAACACTAAACTCCTTAAATTTGAAGTGTTTTCTTTAAGGAATTAAATGGTTACAAACAGTTTAATAAAGACTCGCTTCACATGTTGTCTGGATTAGCAATTACATAAAACGTTCTTTGTTTTCTTTTTTGAGATTCTATTCTATCATTTTCTTGTCTAAATCTCTTGAGTGGGAACAATACAAGCACTGAAACAACAGAGAAGCCGATTGGGAAAAGCTTCAGCAAATTCTAGAACAATAAACAATTGGATTAAGTGGTTTTTTTCAAAAGGCATTGAAAACAAGCCTCTTTTATTTAATACTATTTGAACGAAGGAATTTGTTGTCAACCCCTAGAAACGGTCTTACTTTTCAGGACGGAATTTCAAACCTCAAAATTCAATGATATTCATTAATACCAATATATATACTATTCCTTGCTGTATAACACTGAGAGCATTTAATATGGAACACTCAGAACTGTCGCAGCGAATAAGAAAGATGTAATGTTTTCTCAAAAATACTTTATTCTAATTATTCTGGAACGAAATGTTTTAAAATCAAGATTCAGTTGACCAACTTTTGAATACTCGCATCAAAAAAAATGCTAAAAAAATTGATAACTGTAGATGGGGGAATATTGGTTTGTTTGTGATGGTTTTAGTTTGGTTTATTTGGAAAAATGTTTAAGCTCAGTTAAAATCCCTTTATATTTTTGTTTTTTCACATTAAAAAAAAGTCTGAGGAAATTAAGCAACAATAAATTAAAATGAGACTGAAATTTGAATTTGGCTTCTATTTTTAAATTTTTTAATATTTGATTACTTTATCGAATAATTTCTGATTATGTGTCTTAAAACTTAAAATAATATTTTTTTTTGATATTCTGTAACATTTATTTCAAATAGGAAGTTTTTTTTTTATTCATATACAAAACTTTATTGACAACAAAAATAACTGTGGAAATTAGTAATGGAAAAAAGTTATGAATTTCTATTAATTTCAAAACAAATCAAAGACAGACAATGAAGAGAAGCATTACCCAACGTTAACACATCTTAGCACGGCTGCTCTTTCACTTGACCAGATTCCACAGGCGTTAAAGATTTCAGAGTGAAATCAATTCGTCAAAAGCCATCGATACAGAGGCACATGAATATAGTTTATTCGTTTGTTTTCACTAAGTTTCACCCAAGTCTTTTTGATTCAAAGGCAAAGGTTCATTTCGGATGGATTCTTGTAATCTGGCTTCTTACGTTTTTTTATTTTCCGAATTACATTCAGTTGCATCTTCACCTTTTCCCTATTGGATTCAACGTTTCCCTAATATTTCAAAAGTAAATATCTTAAAAGAAACCTAAACAACTATATATAAACAGCGATCTATATATATATATATATATATATATCGTGTATTTCACTGTACTTATTAAAGATTGTAAACTGTACTATTAAAGACAGTTGGTCATTATTTCAGCTATAGTTGTCCGAAGATGCTGAATTTAGTCTGTTTTAGCAAATATATCGGACAGAAAAATGGTAAATGTTCATGCATAATCCAAAAAAGAAAAAAAAATGACTGCCTAATTCGTTTAACCAATTTGGTTCAAGGAATGGAAATTTATATTTACAATATTAAAATTCATTTAATAATGTTATACGTTGGTATGTTATAACTAGTGGTCTCAAAGTTAGTGAAGAGTTAAAATTTAAATTTTATTATATAACATGAACGGAAATAAGACGAAGGAATTAATAAGAGCTATAAAATTTTCTTGTGACTCATTGGCAACGAATTGAAAATTAGTTCTAAAAGATTCAGATCAGAATACATCTACTAATTTTTTCTGAATTAGTTTCTAAATTATATTCTTAAAATACAACGTTTGCAAAATATTTGTAGTTCTGAAAACTTTTCATCACAGTGATTATAAAACATTTAATTAACATAGATAAATTACAGAATGGCTTCGCAAGTTCAGAAAAATTGGGATAATTTGAAATCATTAAAAGTCAATACAAAAATAGCTATTTAATCCTTTTAAATAATAATAAAAAAAAAAGAATTACTAAAGTCGAGGTTGCTGTACGATTGCGTTTCGACTAATGACTAAGTCTTCTAGGAATGCTTCCCCACCAAGCTTTGGGCTTCAGAGCATGTGTTTGACTTTAAACAAACACCTCTTCTATCTCCCTTACACAACGGAGTTGCTGCAGTGGACATGGGTCGAGTTAAACTGGCCAATGTGCGACACCTTGTGGAATCTGTTCCTAGGCATCTGTTAACCGTGATTGCACAGAAAGTTGACCAACTCATTATTAGGGGAGTGTTCCTAATGCAAAGCTAATTCAGTATAGAAGGATTTCCCAATTTTGTGATTTCCGTTAAAGAATTTTATAATGCCTTTTAAAATTTCTACACTTTTTCTTTATTCTTTTGCAATTGAGTTTTATTTATGAAAAAAAAAAATCTTAAAAAGAGAAATAGATTTTAGAATCTAAATTCTTCTTAAAATCTGAATGTAAATGAGGTCTCTTACTACTCAACACTCCAAGAATATTTGGGCATTAACCAGCTTTACAATGACATGTACACAGTACAACAAGAAGTTTCTGAAAAAATCTCAAACGTATTTGCCTTAAAATATTATCCCTTAAGAGTTCTTTATATTTTTCTTCGTTGTTTTTTTTTTTTTTTTTTT
>JAFIDM010009631.1:23418263-23436297 GCA_023159025.1 Thereuonema tuberculata | reverse complement strand
AAAGATTGTTCTGTAGAGAGAACTTATCAAATCTTTCATAATTTCTCTTTGAAATTAATCTAACTTATTAATATCTTTAAGGTTTTAGAATTACTAAGCTATGAACACAAAGTTTTCTGCTATTTTCTGGTTATTTACGGAAACTAGGTATCATTAAGAAGAAGAACTCAACAGAAATTTATTATTTCAGACAAATTACAACCTGTAGAATTCCCTTTGGTAATGCCCGGGTGGGCTTAAAATAACGTGGGGTGTTCAGAGCCCTTTAGCGAGGAATGTTGTGGACGAATCGTAACACCATTCGGTGGATATACAGAGTGGAACTTGCGGTTTCGCTTTCAAAAAGAAAACAAAAATACCAAATGATGCCAACAGGGGAAAATGTGGCGCTGTTAATTCACTAATTTGCATAACTGCGTTACGTGTACAACGATCATGATAAAAAGATTTTTTTTTTTTCCTGGTTGTTGAACCTGGAGATTCGGTGTATTTTTTTTTTTTTGGTTGTTGAACCTGGAGATTCAGTTTTTTTTTGGTTGTTGAATAGGAGATTTCGTTTTTTTTTTTTTTGGATTGTTGAATAGGAGATTCCACCACATTGTGGCCCGCGAGATTCACAGCAAAGTCAATTTTGGCCCCCATATTACGAAAGGTTGAGCACCACTGAATTAAGGTAAAGCATTTTGTTATAAGGATTTTTCAGAAAGATTCTGGAATAAATCCTAGTTATTTATTCATCATTTTGTATGTTAATATCTACGGCCATTTTAAATATCCAGACACTGTTTTATGCCTAATAACAACATTGGCGCATAGGAAATATAATGAATGTGATATCACATTATTGCAGTGACTTAAGTGATACTGTTATCACCAAAAATAGTGTGAAAGAAATTTGTAACTTACAATATGTTAAGAGTGCAATACACCTATCGTTATTTTGTTAATTCAATGTCCTTTCAAAAATAAATTTTTATATATCGTTGTTGTTTTCATAATGCAGAATAAAATTTATTTTTTAATTCTATTTTCAGGGTACCTCTGTAATGTTGATAATTGCTATTATCGTTTATTATAAATTATATTTAAGATAAAAAATGATAGATTAAAAATTAGTGTTTAATTTTTTTAAAGAATGAAACTTTTTCTTTTGAGTGGCCCATCCTGTGAAGTCATCCTGGCCCATTCCTGTGAAGTCCTGCAGAATGAATGAAGTTAAAATATTAAAAAATTATACACTGTCCGGCCACTTTATTAGTGTGTTTACCTAGTAACGTGTTGGGCCTCCTTTAGCCCTCAAAACAGCCTGAAGATTCACAAGATTCTGAAAACATAGTTGAGGTACTGTGTACCATGCAGATATGAGTGTGTCACGCAGTTCTTTAAGATTTGATGGAAATGTAGGCCGGGAACGAACAGCCCGTTCCAGCTCATCCCACAATTTTCAATCGGGCTGAGATCCGGGGACTGAGCGGACCACTGCACCAAGGAAAAGTCATCGTCATGTTTTTCAAAGTATCCCAAAGTGATGCGGGATTTGTGCACTGGCGCATTATCCTGCTGTAAGTAGCCATCTGCATGAGGATAAACTGTTAACATGCACGGTTGGACTTGATGAGCTACGATGTTTAGGTATGCTCTAACATCCTGACGTGCCTCCAGAGGTATCAATGGACCCAACGTGTGTCAGGAAAACATCCCCCACACCATGACACTGCCCCCACCGGCTTCAAGAGTTAATGTGAGACACAGCATTTGTACGCACAGCACAGGTGTACCTAATAAAGTGCCGGGCAGTGTACTGATATATTTCATTCATATTTAGTAAAACGTATCTATAAACATTTTACAAAGATTCTGAACTAGTTAAAATGTCTCATAGACAGTTTTTGAATCAGTATTTAAAGAATTGGTTTAAATAGAAACAGTAGATCGTTATGAAATGCCAAGAGCATGTTGCCTGATTTGAATCTATTGGAATTTACTGATTATGACTATTATCAGTAAATTAAAGGTTAACTTGTAATACTGTAACACTATTGAAGACCTCTCACGTATGTACGGGTTGCATTTATAATAGTCTATATACAAGTTCTCAGTGGTTTTTAAGGCTATATTATAAAGAACGTGATAAATAAAATATTTAGGCGTATTGTCATTTGCTAGTTGCTATTCTGAGACAGATTTGATTTAAAAAGTGTTTGAAGACTGCTTGACCATTCATGGAAATAAATAAATTCAAAGGAAAGGTTATTTTGAATTATCCCATCTGCAATCAGACTGTTTAATATATACAGCGTGTAAATGAATTTATTGCATGCAACAAATTTGGGTGAAAATGGAACTATTTTTGATAAGGAAAGTGGGTCCGGAAACGCAGAGATTCTCTTTTATACCCACCCCCCTAATATTATTCACTTCAATATTTGAAACGGTTTGGCATGTTTTATTTAATGAAGGGCAGTTGATTATTGAAAAGCGAAATGAACTAAACAGGGTCCTCAAAATGTTCTTTCGTTGATACTTCGACCAGCTGATCGTTTAGCTAACCTTGTTCCTTTATGTCCGAGGGAAATGTGACCAAGAAAAAGCGACGTGAAAGGAATTGCAGTATTCCCCAGTGGTTCATGTTCAAAGCTGTGATGGGATTTAATGAAAAGGAATTGATACAAATCAATGGTCTTTTTTCCATCTTCGATTTTTTTTTCTTTTGCTTTTTGTATAAATCACAAAATCCCAGCTATGTTACACAACAAACCATGAAACAATATTAATCTAAATTATTAAAAGAATACTTTATTTTTTTCTGCTCCTATCTCTAGAACATAAGACATTCAAATAAGGTAGCAAATGTTAGCTGTATTGAGGATGCTCACATTTTCATTTACAAATAAGTGGGTCAACCGGACGTCCCGGGATGATAAAACCATGAAACAATATTAATCTAAATTATTAAAAGAAATAATCTATAGAACATAAGACATACAAATAAGGTAGCAAATGTTAGATGTATTGAGGATGCTCACATTTTCATTTATATATAAGTGGGTCAACCGGACGTCCCGGGAATGCGAGACATTCCGGATCTCCGAGACGGTCTCCGAGATTTCATTATTTACGTTGTCAACCAGAATCATAGTCATTTGACTTACTATCAAAGATCTGTATCCGAGCAGCGCTCGCGGGTTCTGAGAAAGCGATCGCTGTCACAGGTTTTGAGAAAATCATTTATAATCGAACACGAAGTTGCTAATACTCGAAAATCGATGAAAACAATGTCAAATTTCTGCCCCTCAACCCATATATTTATTTGAAGTACTCCATTGTATTTTCATCTCGTAAAAGGGCATTGATTTTCTCGATATACACCCCGTGTCCTTGTTAGACCCATTATTAACTGCTGTACACAGCTATTAAGCAAGTTTATTATTAAAAGGGATAAAAAGCACAACAAAAACCAATCACTTAAATATGCTTTTGAAATATTTGACACCGGGAATCCAAGACAGTCTGTTTATATTCCAATTCAAGCTAAAATTGCCTGCAGCTTAATAATACTATCTGTTCCATGTCTAAGACAAATAGTTATTTAAAAGTGTCTTTTTATCTTTTATAATCATACGATCTTAGTCTTAGCAATAATATTACTTTTTGTAAATTCATGAATCCTTAAAGCTTTCATATAATTTTGGATCTGTCATTTGTTCCTGAAATTTACAATTGTTAATGTAAGTGTAAATATTATTGCTAGGAACTCCCGTGTTACAGGAACCTGATAAATTTATAAAATACACTCATTAAGAAAACAAAACGACGAACCTAGAAGGAGTTGTCTGATGGAGACAAAAATTGGTGGAGAGGAAGATCATGTACAGAATAGAAATTGATTAAACTTTCAGACAAATTGAATGATTTATTTCAGAGTTAGAGTTACGAAGTAACGAGCTCAAGAAGGTGTTGACCCACCTCTACCCTGAATGCAATCTGCCACACGACGTGACATAGAGTGAAAAAGCTCCCTGATGGTCTCCTGCGATATTTCTTGCCAAATTTGTTTCAATTGTCGGGCTAGGTCATCCACATTCCCTGGTGGATGCAGTCGCCTTCCCATCATATCCCAGACATGCTCGATTGGAGAGAGATCTGGGGATCTGGCTCGCCAAGAAAGTGTTTCACAAGCTGCAAGACAGGTCAAAGCAACACGTGCTCTATGTGGTCTGGCATTATCATGCTGAAAAATAAGGCCAGGGTACAGCAAAAGGAAGGGTAGGAAAACAGGTCTCAGAATGTCGTCTACGTACCGCTGTGCTGTAAGTGTGCCGCTAATGACGACCAAAGGGGTCCGGCTATCAAGGGAAATGGCACCCCAGACCATAACTCCTGGTTGAGGGCCTGTGTGGCATGCAATAACGAAAGCAGGATCGGCACGTTGCCCTGGGCGTCTCCAGACACGTCTGCGACGATCGTCAGAACACAGTTGGAAGCGGGATTCGTCACTAAACATTATACGTCCCCAGTCAGTATCATTCCAACCGGATCGAGCCAAGCAACACTGTAATCTGGCCCGACGGTGTGCAGACGTTAGTGGCAGGTAGCGTAGCGGTCGGTACGAGCGTAGATGTCGCTCTCTCAGCCGTCTGTAAATGGTCATGGTGGACACACTTGTGCGGGTCGCACGTGTGATGGTTGACAACGATGATTCAGGCGCTGTGACAGCTGATCTGACAATCACTCTATCCTCCCGCTCTACTGTGGCCTTAGGTCGACCGCTACCTTCATGACGCTGAAATCTGCCATTGTCCACCCATTCCCGCCAACATCTTCTAATCGCCGCATCACTTCGACCCATATGACGAGTGATTCTCCTATTTGCCCAACCTGCCTCTTTCAATCTAATGATACGACCTCTTTCAAACTCTGACAGTTGCACGTAATGAGCTCGAATCCTGCGGCGAGGCATTTTTTCAGTCATTGAAAGGTATCCTAACTCGCAATGCAACAGAAATTTTGACCATCAGACTGAAAATCGCTTCTTATGTACACCTGCTGAGTGCGCAGTTCCGATGCGCTGAAGCTCTCGCTATTCATTCATTGGACACCAAAGTTGAATCATTTGCATGGGCAGTCCAAATATCTTTGCATACGAAATTTCATTACAATCGGACAACTCCTTCTAGGTGGGTCGTTTTTTTTTTGATAATGAGTGTAGTATTCAATGGTTTTCCTTTCATTTTGTTTTTTTTTACAACCCAAAATTAAAACAAATTATAGTAGCCCATTTTATAGACATGATGAGCAATGTCTGAACCGTCTGTTGCCTGTTTTAATACAACTTTTATGCCCTCCTATACGTTATTTCATACTCTGGTCACTGTTGCCAATATAGAAACAATTATGTTGTAACAGGGAATTTAATAAATGCATCCTCTTTTATACTAGAGGCCAAAATTGTGGAAACCTTTTAGGAAAATTGTGTTTTGGAGGTTTCATGGCTTGCACGTCAACTGTTTTTAAAATAATATTGTAATATTATACATTATTAGAAACACAATTTAATGCAGAATGTAATGAACTAAACTCTATTGAATTATTATTATTCTATCAAACGCTATAGCCAAATAACCAAAACAAAACAAAACTGCTTCAGTAAAAAGAGTAAATTTTCTTAGTCAAAACCGGCCAATGAGAGTGGTTGTTCTGAAAGCCAATTATGTGCTATTATGATACAGCCTCTCATTTCAGTTAGTATAAGGAGTCCTATTCACTCTTATTCAAGAGTGTAAGCAAGTTGGTCGTACGTTTTTGTTGGTATTTTTTTGGTTCGAGTACTGTATGATGAAAGATTAAATAGGTTTGACTGGTCACCTAGGAAAAGAACTAAAATACTAACTTTCCGCGAAAAAGGATAAAGCTAAGAGGAAATCATAAAAAAATTGGTCGAAATATAATCAAAGGTGGGATTTCGAAGCTATGCAAGAGATATCAAGAGATTCAATCCGTTTACAACGCACCTGGTAAAAGCAGGAAAAGGTGTACAACAGCTGTTGATGCTAAGAGAATTAAAAGACTGAGCTTAATTGACACAAGAAAATCATCTAATTCAATTAAAAATGAATTCTCAGAGTGTGGGTTGCATGTGAGTGCAAGGAGTATTCAATGCAAACTCAAAGACTTCGCTTTAAATTCCAGAATTGCAAGGAAAATGCCACTTCTGTCTCCCAAACAAAGAATGACGAGATTAGAATGGGCCAAAAAATATGTTAATTGGTCAAAAGAACAACGGGATAAGTAATTTGGAGCCATGACACCAGAATATCTATATTTGGCAGAGATGGAATAAAATATTTAAGGAGGAGAATTGGAGAAAATTTGTTACCTGATTGCTCTACACGTATTATGAAGCATGCCATTAGTGTCATGATCTGGGGTTGCATGACAGTTAAAGGTGTAGGCAGAATTTGTGTAATTGATGGCACTTTAATTGCCAAAATACATCGAGAATAACATTTGAGCCTTTTGCAAGTGACCTTTTTCAGGATAACGAGACCTATCTAAAGCAGCAGCACTCAGTTCCTTGCTATGTTGCTGCTGTCTGTAAAAAGTGGTTTAAGAAAAATAACATTTCACTTCTAGAATG
Source organism: Thereuonema tuberculata (assembly GCA_023159025.1). Taxonomy (NCBI): domain Eukaryota; kingdom Metazoa; phylum Arthropoda; class Chilopoda; order Scutigeromorpha; family Scutigeridae; genus Thereuonema; species Thereuonema tuberculata. The sequence continues at coordinate 23,429,660 of JAFIDM010009631.1, read as the reverse complement.
GCCAGGTAGTAGGCCTGACTTCAACTCTATAGAAAATTTGTGGATAATATTGAAGAAACATATCAGTCAGAAGTAACCTAGGAATAAAACACAATTAATAGAAGCATCAATTCAATCTTGGTTCCATATTTCAACAACGATGAACTAAAACACTTGGTTCACTCCATGGAACTCCATTGTAACGCCGTAATTGCCGCAAAAGATTTCCCGACGAAGTACTAACAGAAATGGTGAGAAATCATGGTTTTACCGTTTAATTTTTTACAAATTGTATTTTTTTGCTTAAATTATATTAATTGTAATATGGATTACATTGTTTTTTTAATGATTTATAATGTTATGTTGTTATTCTAAGAAAAATGGATGTTATGAGCCAGCAAACTTGAAAAACAAAAATTTTCTAAAAGGTTTCCACAATTTTGGCCACTAGTCTATGTTGAAAAACTTTTCAAGATTTTTGCAACTATGGATGGAATAGGCTATCTTATTGTTTAAAACATAATCCACTCTACTATCGGTGTTTTGAAATATTGTGTGTATCCGATTAATACAGATGGAATGAGTAGGCTGTCCATATTTTATTTCCTTCTTCTTTTTCTGGATAGGGTTATAAATACTATTTAGGCCTTGTTTCTCATTAATCAATTTTTCTCAATGCACAAAAAAAAACTATTTATTCGCGGAAAATTCAAAGAGAATATCTGAATTTTAGGCTGGTTGAGGGCCATTCTAAATGAAATATTTAATCAAAAAACTGCAACATATTTCTATTAAGTTAAATACACAAATGAAATATAGCCATTGCATAACTATTTTAAAAATAGGAGTTCAAAAAACTTTGAATCATTTTAAGACCATTGAAAAGAGACATGTTAAGAAATTAGTAAAATTACCCATTCAAAAATGGAATAATCCTAATGTTTCGGAGTAGGCCATTTTCAAAGAATCTAATTATAACTTGAATGCTATGAAAGACGAATCGCCAACGTTCATCATCTACTTCCGCGAGACGTTGCTGAAAGGAAGACCAACAACCGAAAGCTTTACGAACATCACTTATAGGGATGAAAATGGAAGTACGTCACTACTTTGGATGAAGCATGGATCAACCTTAGTGATACCAAGAAGCCAAGGGTAATATATTATTGCCCTTTTGATGCCAAAGGACGATCCGAGTGGTATCGCGAATGCAAAGAAAACTTTTCGAGAGGATTCATGATTGTTGCGGGTTACAACTACAAAGGTAAGTTGCCGCTGAGGAAGGTACCTGCAAAGATCAAGATTAATGCTTCATTCTACCGACAGCATATCCTGGAACCCTTGTATCGTGACGACATTCCCGCATTGTACGGCAGCGACAAAAGGAAAGTGTGGATTACTGGATTCATCAGAACAAGGCGTCGAGCCATACGGCTAGAGCGACCCAGCTGTGCATGCCCAATATAGCGACTGAAACCGGAATACGAACATCCCATACAGTATGGTTCCTGTAAAATGGAATAGAAGACTCTTCTAAGAACTGCTGTCTAATTCGTCTTCGTTCCAAAGTCCCTCTTCACTTGAACTGAACTCGAATGAAGCTCATCTATCTTCTGAGGATAAGCGCCCAGAAGAATCTGTTTTACTAATGACTGTTTATATCCTTTGTTCAAACCACTGCCCAGGAAGCTGTTTCTTTTTCTACTCTACCGAAGACGTTGAATCTTCAGAGGGCAGCTTTTATGACAAACTCTCTTCTGAAGCTAAGGTGATATTGAACACTTTCTTCAATGGATCCTAACCCAGGACGATCTGATTACAGATGCCTGGTTTTATATATATACAATACACTCCGGATTATCCGCGGGCGGTTTATTCACGGACCTCTCCTGTTTCCATTTATTTTTACTGAACAATAAATTACGGAATTAAAAAAAATAAATGATAGAATAAGGTAAATAACAAAAGAGGCTATGTTATGTTACGTAGTGAATGTGGGTGGCAGAGAAGCCAAGCACTGCAATCAGAGGTCTAATATACTATCCCACGGAAATAAGGACAGATGGAGAGAAAGACTGAAAAATTATGGTGGAAATAGTGCAGGGAAAACGGGAGAACCCGAGAAAACCTGACCAGTGCGATTCGTCCACCATCATGTGAGAACCCACATGAGAACCGAACCCGGCACTCATAAAAGAGGCTATCAAAGTAAGTGAAGACAATTATAGACAAGCAATTTAAAGAACGACCTTGTGTGTGGAGTTTTGGCTGGCAGGCTACACTAAATTACGGGATACCCTTCCTGTAATAATACAATTTAAAAATAAATAAATAAATAATTTAAAAATAAATAAATAATTTAAAATAAAATAATTGTTTATAATTTATGTACTGTAACTGTACGTATTGCCATTTTAATGTAAATAAAACATATTAAAAGCATTTTTGTGTTGATTTTCGTCCTATTTCGGATTATCCGCGGATACGCTTATCCGTAGTTGCCTCGCCACCCAATTCCAAGGATAATCGGGAGTTTACTGTATTCTATATGTACAAGTGAATCAACTAGGTCGATTCCTGCAAGCGGGGAGGGAATCGTCCATTCCCAGCGGGAAAATGAACTCCTCATCACGAATTTCAGTTCATATCCGCGCACAAAATCTAACATTTATTGAAAAAACTGGTATCGGTTGACTCTCAATTTACCACACTAATTTTAAATATAAACATGTCATTTTGTCTTCAAAATTAAAATCTCTCTCTCATTCTTTAAATTAAACGTTTTCGCTTCTCGTCCATCCCACTTCTCTAACTCAACCAATCATTGTCTTTACTCTGGATCACGTGATTGGATTATTCTGTCGTCGTTAGGTGAGCGAGAGCTGGCATATTAGATTTACTTACTGGAGTGGCAGGAGAAAGAATCTGTCAATTCACGACTTTATTTTTTTCTTCTTAATATTACAACAAATTAATTAAAAGTTCATATTTGTAAGAGACCTGAAGGGTAATAGTTGAGGTGCTACACGACAGAAATCATGAAAAAACTGCAAATTGTGATAAGAATATGCCCTTTGGTGAGAATGTAGTTTATGGTTATACAATGAAAATAAAATGGGGAGGCATCGCCCAAAGTGACTATTATCCAAGAATGCGGCTACGATTCAAAATGGCTACCCGTGTTTTGATTTTGCTACTTCTTTTGTGATATACGTCATGCAAAAGATGCTGTATATCGATTTATGTTTTTCAGGTCGAGGATATCATTTTTCGTGTTCAAAATAGACTAAATGTTAATGTAGATGCTTTTATGTCGAATATGGTTCGCACAAAAGGTTACAAACAAAATGTATATACTTTTAATATACCCGTAAGCGCACCAAAAATGTATTAAACGTAAATATATTAAATGTAAATATATTTAGACGAAATGCTAATCATATATCTTTAGTACTAACAACAAAAAAGTGCACTTTTAAAAGTCTAAATTCTGCTAAATATTTATATCAAAACCACTTCATTTTTCGCATTCGTTCTTGCATTTGCACAATAGTGTGCAAGATAAACCAACATTTCTACAACTACACTTGTCTATGCAGACTTTAAACATACATTTCATAAGCTCGTTGCAAGAGTCAGAAATTTCTGGTAACTCCGACCATTTCAGCTGCCAAGAATCATCATGCAACCACCATCCCCATTCATTTGCAGATGGTACATATTTTGCGCGCTTGTTTGCTTGTCCCCAAATGTGTCCAGCATGGAAAGCACTACGTCAGTGGCGAATATAGAATATACCTTTTTTTTTTGGGGGGGGGGGCAAGATTAATGTAAGGTTAGGTTAAGTAATTTTAAGTAGACACCCCATGATACTTTATATTGTTGCTCATATTCAGAGGGTAATTTGCGCTGAATGCTGAATTCATTATTGCATAAATGCATGATTCATTAAAATAATTCAGATTACGGTACTTTCTTTACATTCATTATTTCGGGGGGAGGCCTGGGCCCCCCCCCCCCCCCCCCCTTATATTTGCCCTTGCACTACGTAATACTTGTTGTTATAATGCACTCTCAGTCGGTGGCAGACTTGCAAGTGAATGATTTTTAGTCTTGAACAACTCTTGTCTTGCATCATTAACACTTACGTTGTCACTAGTTGAACAGTACAGTAGTATTACGTATCTTTCAATAATGCCATTTTAGGCAGGTAGGAACGGAATTTTTTGGTTGTGAGATAAACGAAAATGCAGTAGTTGCTTCTTTGAAGCGCAACCATGTCTTCCAAGTTGATTTTTTGGACTTTTTTTGATCTAGGAATGTTATCATAGCCTGTGAAGGCATGAAATCCTGGTAAAACAATACCCTTTTCCATTACAATAGCTTCAGCTATAGCATGAACCGGAATAAATCTGTAATTCTTTCCTGTTCCAAAAACAATCCAAAGTTTATCCAGACCCGCTGTTGACAAGGTAAAGAAGTAAGCAATTGCTAAAACTAAGACATCGGTATGTACAGTGCTATACAAACATTCCTGAAGCCGTTTCCACCATGTCTTGGAGATGCAGTATTATTCTTGAGTCTGCTTCTTCATGACAAGGATGAGTAACACCAATGAGGGATGTTTGTGCATTAATATTTCCTTTGACGTCTTCACCTGACGTTGTTACAATCTGTACGTGTGTGATGGTATTTACAGCTAAGGTTACAAGAGGACTGAAGAGCTCCTCTTTGTTATTGGAATTTCTCAAAAAGCCTTGCCAATTTTTAGGTACAGTTACATGTGAAAGCACTTGTCTCCTGGTTCCTGCTCCCCTCTTCTCTCTAGTGTGACCGTTAATACTTGGTGTAACTTATCTATCCCAAGTGAAATCAATTCTTATACATCCGAAAGCTTCAATGTCTTTACAAATGCGAGAGTGAAATATGTTGTATAATCACCAAATGTCTTTGAACTTTGTGACTTTAAAATGTTAGTAAGAACTGCATCATCATAAAATTCTAAAATGTGCGCTAGGTCAGCTTTATTGCCTAATCGAAATTGACCATTACTGGAAAGTGTAGGTGGATACGGCTGATTTTCATGTTTGAAAAAATTCTTCATGTCTAACTGACGAGTCTGTGTAACTACAAAGAGTCTGGAAAACAGCTGGACATCTGCTTTTAAAATCTTGAGTGTATTATTTTTCTTGCTAAAGCTCGTCTCAGGATGACTGAACAGGGGAACGTTGTTCTTTTTCAAAGGTTGAAATATTGTTGAAGATTTTTTTTACTAGTCGTTCCTCATTGAAATTGTGGAATAGCTCAACACCAGTTGACTGTGCTGAATAAACTGTTGCATTAACTTGCTTGTGTACAATAATCCAGCTGTCGATGACAATAAGGTCTTTATCGTTTTCTAAAAATGGGGTTTCCTAACTCTTTTAATGTACTGTCAAGTACTCGAACCTTAGCAACAAATTTGACTTGAAATTAGTAGAACTGCTCATGATGGAGTCGATTGTTTTGTTCAGGTTAATCTACCCATGATTTTGGAATAGGAAGAGATACGATGCCCGTAGTCGTTCAACCTAAAAAGAAAGACCATATTGTGAAAAACCTAATGGAATTGTTATCAAAGCTCACGAATACACAATACGATTTATTTAATCAATAGTTATCTGTCCATTTCTTCCCCAGTGTTTAACTTTTTTTCAAATTTTAGCAATTGTACTCAACTTGCACAAGGATGAGTCTTCCATGAATACTTTGATCCAGTGGTAAATGACAGCTTATCGTAATTAGATTATTATAGGACGTGAAATGTAGGAAATAAAAAAAAAAGTTCAAGTTATCGTCATCACGAGAAACATGGCGGCATAATAAGAAAAAAGGCATTTGCGAGAACTGTAGGTTATCTGATTGGCAGTTGAACCTGATTCAATTATGAATTATTGATTAATGAAAACACAGAATAAAAAGCAACCAATGACTATATAATACAGTTCAATGGACATCCGTCCTGACATGCCAGTATTTTAAGTTTTAGACTCCCCTGTTCCCGTTCAATCCTTGTGGATTTGACAGTGGCAGAAGTTGCGTTCTTCGTAAAAAAAAAGAGAGAATAAATATATTCCAAATTGTCCAGTAATTGTACTTTACTAAGAAAACAAATAAATACAATATAAAAAAAAAATACACACAAAAAAAGTAGAAATTACTGTATAAATAAAACTAATCATCCAACAGAAAAAAAAATGAGGCAACTTGCAAATGAAGAAAGAAAGAAGAAAAAGCTTAATTGTTAGGCTTTTCAAGAGGAACTCTCATTAGTCAGGAAATTTGTAAACCATCTATAAAACCCTTTGCATTTTTTTAGTCACTTTTTAGCGACCCATTTGGGAGCTATTGTGATAGCGACCCAAATCGGTACCTATTGCGTTTGTCCTGTCGTCCGTGTCTATCCATCCCTAACAACTCCCGAACGAAAGGTCGGATCGATAAACGGATTTCACCATCGTGTTCAGAGACCTTCAGAAACACTGAAGGAATAGGGTATTTTCAGGGTCAACGCCCCTCCCCTTCCATGTTCGAGCTATTTGGCATTGTATTTTGGCAGCTATTTTCATTGGATTTCCTCTATTAGCTTAAATGTTAGAAATGCAACCATCTCATTTCAGTGGTTAGCTATAGTTTGATGGTGAAGGTTTCGCACTCATACTGGAGATTGTTGTTTCGAATCCGTATAATTATTTTTTTTTCCTGAATGTCCCGCGAGGGTTTTTTTTTTTGGTTTTCTTATTTTCCTATTTTTTTTTCTTAGGTTATTTGTACTTTCTTTTTTTCTTATTATTTTAATTTTTTTTGTTATTATGGGTCGCCCTTAAATATATGCTTTAGCATCATCATCATCATCATCATTCAGCCTTTATCAGTCCACTGCTGGACGAAGGCCTCCCCCATACATCTTCATCTTTTACGGTCACCAGCATCACTTCTCCATCTCTTCCCCGCAAACTTCTCCATCTCATCCATCCATTTGCCCTTTGGTCTTCCTCTTTTCCTTTGACCTTTGGAGGGTTTCCAAAACGTGGTCAGGCTCGTCCAGTTTTCCATAGTCTTTCTGGCCAGGTGTCCTGCCCATCTCCACTTTGACTTCTTTAGACATATAAGTGCGTCCTGTATTTGGTTTGTTGTCTGATCCACGTGCTTTTCTTCATGTCTCTCAATGCTATATTTAACATGTTTCTTTCCATTCGTCTCTGAGAAACCTTAATCTTATTTTCTTGGCTTTTAGTCGTTGTCCATGTTTCCCCGGCATATGTTAACACAGGTAGGATACACTGGTTGTAGGCTTGTCTTTTTAGGCTTATAGGTATGTCTGCTTTAAAAATATACCCCATTTTCTTGAAAGCCACCCATGAAAGTTGAATTCTTCTTTTGATTTCCTTTTCTATCCCTCCATTAATCTGTAATATTTGTCCTAGGTAGTTAAATGTTTCTACAATTTCGATATCTTGATTTTCCAACTGAATATTCCTTGGTTCCACAAACTTGTTGAACATTAACTTGGTTTTTTTCTTTATTAATTTTTAATCCTATGATTTTGCTTTCTTGGTTTATATTTATTAACATTTTCTCAAGCTGCTGGGGATCTCTTGATATAATTACTATGTCATCTGCATATCTTAGATGGGAAATCCTCTTTTGATTTATTTTAATACCTTCCCTTTTCCAGTTTAATTTATTGAAAATCAGATCAAGTGCAGCAGTAAACAATTTTGGGGATAGGGAGTCGCCTTGTCTGATTCCCTTTTCTAGGTGTATGGTTCCGCTAATTTCAATTAGAGTAAAAGTTGCTCTTGCCTTGTTGTTAATATTTTGGATCAAATCAATGTATGTTCTCTCTATTTCTAGTAGAGGCATTCCACTATTGCCTCAGTCTTGATGGAATCAAAGGCTTTTTCCTAGTCAATAATAGCCAAGCAGAGAGGCCTTTGGAATTCCGTTCGTTTTTCTATAATTTGTCTCAATGTATATATATGGTCTATTGTACTGTATCCTTCCCTGAATCCCGCTTGTTCTATTGGTTGGCCATTGTCTAATATAGAGGTAAGTCTGATGGTAACCGACTTACCCCTACATGACTTATGCTTTAGTACAAAGACTTATGCTTTAGCACAAAAGACTTATGCTTTAGCACAAAATTATATTCACTTGTTATTAATCATTTATTGTTTATTAATATTCGTAAAAAGCTATCTTAAGATAATGATCTACAAAATAAGAAACAATTTGATGCGAATACTGTGATGTTTATAAATGTCACTAGAAGACCAACTAGGATAAATATTACAGATTTAATATTTAAAAAATACGGACGCTAGTGAATGAAACTTTTTAGCACACGATAAAGTGTTTTAACAGTGATTTTTTACTTAATAAATCGCTTAACCATATTGTATAACTAACTTAAAGAAGCTTATTGATAATATAACAATAATAATATTAATAATAATAATTAACACACATGACGACAAATGTAGGAAATGCCACACTACGCATGAGACGATCGACCACATAATTTCAGGCTGTCCCCTTCTCTCTCAAACAGACTACCTCCACCGACACAATCAGGTAGCGTCGATCGTTCATCAACAACTAGCACACAAACATTCACTTATTAAGAGCACTGTCCCATACTACAAGTACATACCACAAAGTGTATTAGAGTCACCCTCATATAAACTATACTGGGACCGCCCCATTCACACAGACAAAACCATACATCACAACAGACCAGACATCACACTTGTTGATAAGGTCAACAAACAGACCTATCTAATTGATATTGCAGTGCCTATCAGCAAGAACATGCAGAAAACTCATGCAGACAAGATTAGTAAATACACTGATCTAGCACACGAGCTCCAGAAGCAGTGGAGGCAGGATCGAGTACGTGTTGTACCCATCGTTCTGTCTGCCACTGGTCTGGTGCCTCACACATTGCACCACAGTCTCAGCACACTAGGACTTCACAAAAACACTTATGCAAAACTGCAGAAGGCTGTGGTACTCAACACTACACGCATAGTTAGGAAATTTATGGACACAACCACACATCCCTAATCATTCTCGACACGTCTTTACACTTGGCAATATGTGCTTTGTCCTTGACCCGCCATATTGTTTTTGCTGGGGAAACCCAAGGTTTGAAACATACAAAATAATAATAATAATAAAAATAATTTTTTTTTATTTATTTATTCACTTATTAAATTTATACAATTCAGTCCCGTTAGGAATTCAAATTCCTATCAACAAGTGCTGTTATTTTAATACATAATAATTATATATGAATTATATATTATTTGCCCATATATTAACTCCATAATTTAGTAAAGAATCAAAAATGGAAAAATAAATTAAAATTTTTATCTTAAGTGGAAGAATATTTTTTAAGTAAGATAATTTTATATAATAATTCCTACGCTTGACGTCATTCCCGATCTTTTTCTTAAACTGGTTTGTAGTGCATTTCATTGATGCCTCAAATCTTTGGGGGTGCGGAACTATGTAATTACGAGCTAACTTGTGGATTTAGATTTTTGTGGGTTTTTGAATTTATGTGTCTAAAAAATATTGGAAACTTAGGGAACTTGATTCTAAAAATGATTCGTGGATTTTGTGTTTAAAATATACACACATTTTTAGTGCACAAAGTCATTATTAAACAAAAACAAAAAATCCTAATTTTATATATACGTATAGTGATCGTTAATCTGAGATCAGTCAACTATGGCAAAGAAAGGCCCTTTTCAGATTCCTGTGATTGGGCAAATGAAATGAGATGACTAAAGCCTTTATCTACATATTGAGGATTTCATGGAGATAAGGATAATCGAAGGGGAGAAAGACAAGAAGGAAATGTGTGATTCTGTGTTGGATGGAAGAAAATCCAGGGAAGGCCATTAGGAAGGCCTAAGATAATTTCCAAATTTTCATGACATAAGTCGCAAAACGTTATCTGAAAGTAAAATGATGTTTGTTTGCTGAAACTTTGGATCCACGGAACTGAATTGATCCAATGCTTGGCGATATATAGATTGTACACAACTTATTGAATTTGAATAAAAGGGTTTGTTAAATTTAATGGCGTTCCGGGCTGTGTAAAGGAAGAATCACAAACAAACCCTAAGTTGATTTTTATCTGCCCGACTGATTCTGGCATTAATTAGGATTTATGGATTAACAAATATATGTGGTGGAACCTTATTTAATCCAAGAATACGTTTATTTTTATTTTTTTGTTTGAATAGAGCTGTTTGTAAATCTTCATTATATAGCGAAAATGTCTGGAATATTAGATAATCAAAGTTTTTTTTTATTATATGCTGTAAATATTCAAATTAATTCCTTTAAATCCTTTTATATTATTAGTAAATTAGTTAGGTTAAGTATCCCACTAAGGCCAGCTGTGACTCATTGGGACGCTGGAGGTAAGGGTCTAACGTTTCAGTGACACGGAACTGAGATGAGGTCGGGTGATCAGCCCAACGCTCGCCCGCTTTAACTCGCGGCAAAGAAACCTGGTACCCATTTTACAGAGGGCTGCGTAGACCCTAGCACCCGTTTGGAGGAGAATGGAGGGTGGAAAATCTCCGCCGAGGCCAGGGATCGAACCCGAAGCCTTACCACTCGGCTACCGAGCCTAACCAAATTCAATAATTCTTCAATATTTCTTTTTGTTTCCTCTGATAGACTGCCTGGGAGCGATCCTAAAAATATACATTTTCTTAATTTTACACTAAAAAGCCGAAAAGTAACATTAATATTATCAAAAAAATTAGTGTTAATGATATATAAAGAAAATGCAATCCTTAAAGTTGCAGAATAAAGAAGATGAATAATATTTTTAGGATAACTGTATTATTTATTCAAAATTTTTTTTCAGAAATGCTATACAATTAGTTATTGGTTGAAGAGCCTGCCACTCATCCACAAATTCCGAGAAGGCCTATACGATTGCGATGCACAATAAACCTGTCAGTAATGTTTGACCTTCGCACTGTAGGGCCTATTGTACTTTCCCAGTTGTTGGCTTGGATTAAAATGGGTTTTTTGACGATCGTAATTAAAAACATTTTCGCGGCACTCGCGGATAATCGGGGCTCTACTGTATTTAGATTTTTTAGTGCACTTTAATTTTATTCTGCCTTCAGAACTTATCATTGAAATAATCTCGGAAGCAAAATAGACGTATATAAAGTGATAATATATTGCTTTCTGCTAAGAACAATGTTATCGAAGTAATGAAATTGAAAATGAACGTGAGATCATACTTGCGTAAATGCAGTTAGCCATACATAGACAATCAAACCTGTTTGTACAATATTTAGCAAAATATAAATGTATTAATGATTTGTTTGTGTGTGTCTG
>JAFIDM010009631.1:23388908-23408263 GCA_023159025.1 Thereuonema tuberculata | reverse complement strand
GCATTTTGTTGTCTCGATCGAAATTAAAAAAACAATAACATTAGTGTCATTATTAAGGAATTTCAATGAACAATGCTTTGATAGATTTATAACTCGAACAGTAGTTGATTGAATGCACTCACTGTAACAATAGTGATACAACCATTGTTGGTAAATAGTATTTTCAGCAGCATAAGGGATATTAATGCAGAAAAGATATGTGGCTGTAGTAAACAGCATTTATTTATTTTTTATCCGAGTGTTCGTTCTGAAGATTTTTTTATTTATTAATTTATTTATTTGTTATTTCATTTTTTTTTTTCACTTCTAGGCTTTCTAAATAATTACAGAAAAGATCATTTTTATGAAATTTCTAAATCGTTTAAAGTAATTTAAATTTCTCATTATGTTTCGTAGTGCAAAGTTTTAAGAATAAAGAAATCTAAAAATTAAAAAAATCAGTGTTTCAAGATTTTATTGGTTTGAGATCGTTTCCAAGGTAACGAAAGTCAGTTATCTAAATGTTATGGAATTCTATTCAAACTTTTATAAGCCTTTTAAATAGAATTCAATTGAGAACAGAACATTCTATATGCTTTTCTAATGAATAATTTATTACATTTTCAAAGACACTTATAGATTACTTCTAATTAAATAATAATTCGTCAAATTTATAAAGTTACTAAGATTTTTTGAAATTTTTGTAAATTATGTTTAAAATATTTCTATCATTATGAGTTCAAGTTGTGTAGTTTAGAACGGCAACATCACATTTTTATTATTTGTTAATTTTTTTAATTACCATATTTGATAATTTTTAAAAAAATGCAAATTTTTGTTTGAGGTGAAATAACGTTAACACATTTAACACATAGCAATAACACATTTTAATATATTTGCATATTTATGGAAATAATAATAATGTTTTATTAATAATGTCGAATTAAAGTTATATGAAAAGTTATTATATATGATATTTATTGATTAATTATAACTATTATTTTTCTTCTTCACTTTATGAAGTATTTATTCTAAATTAAGAGTCCATTAGAAAATTATAGCTTAATGCTGACCAGAATTCTTACTTATTATACGACTGCTATTATAATTATTTTGCAAAAGAAATAAAAATCCTACTTTAATTTTTGTTTTGTTTTCAGTTGACAAGAAGGTGTAGACTATTTCGAAATACTTTTTTATTGTTTTATATTTTATTGTACATATACTTTTTCAAATTGTGATGTGTAGTGTTTAAAACTGTAGTTTCAAACTTCGATCTCGAGATAACAGTATGCACCCAAGTCACCTCGGCCGGCAGCCATTGGGGTCCCATGCTATCTCAAGATCGCAGTTACCCAGATGAGGGTTAGTTTTTCTACTAAAAGATCGTGCAAAACCATTTTGAAATAAGCATTCTACTTTTTACTAGTTAATTGTACGTTTCGCATTATCTGCCTGGCATTAACGAAATTACGCTTTTAATTATGTTAACAACATTTAACTACAAAAAATCGATTGAAGTAATTTTGCCCAAATACAGTATACTCTAGATATATTGAAGTCGAAGGGACGCTAAAAGAAATTCGAGATAGCGAGTTTTCGACTAAAAGAAATTCGAGATAACAAGGTCGAGATTACATGAATATGTAATTGTATCAAGGGGGAAAATAATTTTCGACATATCAAGGTCTTCGAGATATCAAATTTCAAGATATCCATAGTCATTCCTCGCTTAATACAAGAGTTAGGTTCCACGAAGACACCTCCTGAAACTTATTTTTCGTAAACCAATAGCCATTTTCCAAATATCCCCACATTATAATTCTTGATAAGTTCTTAGGCCTACTCTTATACAGTACAAACATTTACCCTTATATCAAGTGTATCACGTGGTATATTAATGGCCAAAAACCGACACTTACAATCAAGTTAGCAAACATTGTACATTAAAATAAATCTTTACGAAAACTCAATTTATTTTTCAGTATAAAACAAATAATTTGCATGCAAGATACGATGAATACTGTTCTCTTATTAGTAATAAATACATTTTCCTTTAGTTTGATATTTTTGAATCTAAATATGTTGCTACTTGACGAGAAAACCTCCAATCCTTTTTCTTTTCCTTTTGCACATTTTTTTGGAAAACTATTGTTCTTATTCAATTTGAAAATAAATCGAAGCTGTTAATATATCACTAAAATGCGTAGTAGTTATCACTGTTAATTGTTTACTTCCGCTGTAAATTGTCGAGACAAAAACAAGGAATTGTGTTGATAATAAACATATTTCTCAAAATTTATTGCATTTTTCAATTCAAAAATAATTAATCAGTTTTTATCTTCTAATTATGTCAGTCGTTGTAGCACGGATAATCTTCTATTTAAAATCAAAAGAAATTAAACCTCAATTTGAGGCCCCTGAATATAATATTAGTTATGTTATTTGATTAAAAACTAAAGCTAAAATTATTTAAGAATCATTGGCTTAATTTCGAAAATTAACTGAAAATTTTAATCATCCTTGGAATACAAAACTGAGGCTTAAGATTAAAAGGATTCAATTTATTACAGCTAATTTCAGAGAACTAATGGAATAAATTTTTCTTTTAAGCAAGTTATTTTTTTTTTTAATCATTCCATATCTCGACTTTGCCTTGGATTGGCAAGACTAAAATGTTTCAAATATTCATCGAGAAGTTGATTTTAATATGGAAATGAAAATGTTCAAGGGCTTTCATCTTAAATTCTTAGCAGTAATGGATTTTTAATTTGCACTATATTTTGATTTCGTATTCCTTGAGGATAATCTTCTATTACCCTTCGCAAAGGTTGTTTAAAACATTAGGCTGCAATACGAAAATCAAGGTTAAAGTTAGGCCTCACATGTAATATTTAATATAAAGACAAAATGCTAAACCAGGGGCTCTTAACATTTTAAAGCCTAGGAAGCTGCTTGGAAAAAAAAGCCTATCTTTTATATGTTAATAACGTAATTCTCATGAATTATTTTTTCCCCTTCCGATTTGCGACAATAGTACAGTGTATCCTACGAATGAATATCTGGATTTAAAAAATGTTTAATGAACAAAACTGGATGATTTAATAAACATTATAGGTTTAATAAAAGGTCAAAACTAATGACTTAAGTTAGGTTCTTATTCAATCTACGATTTCTCGTATAAGACAGGCTTTTTAATATTTTGTCAAATTAATATATCCTTATTTCTTTCAGTTTATCTCTAACGTAACAAGACGGAAGAAATTGCTTTGGACCATTCGTACAACTGCTAATGGTTGAAGCTACAAGAAAAATCTCGATCTGACTGATGTCAAAGCATTCATAGACGGAAGAGCTCTTGATTGATACTAGGTTTAACTGAAGGCATTTCAAAATGGATAAGAATTCTAATAAAAGAAATGGTTTTCTTATTAGTATTAGCTTATATTCAAGATAATATTTTAACAAATCTATTTACATTTAAACTTCCTTAACGTAATTACATTCACTTTCTGGGTGAAATCTAAAACGAGTTTCAACAATTTATATAGCATTTAAAACCTTCTCTACAGATTTCGCAGGGCTGTGCTTTACGTCATCTACTTTCAGGTAAGAAAATATGATAGATGTAACCTCTAAGCTTAAATTATCAAGCTGGCATGCTTCGTCAGGTTTACATTCCACTGTGTTCTCAACTACGCCACTAAATTTCAAGAAATTAATGTTTATGAACTTTTTTGTTTTGTTGATAAGTCCTCGCACTTCTGACCTGGTCTTTCCCATTTTCATCAACCTTTCTACCAATTCCTGATTGTGAAAGACCCGCTGAAACAAAATGGCCTCTGCCCGGGTACCATGGTTATGCAAGACAAAATCAGCCGTTTTGTTCAATAGCCGGCTGTTGCGTTTGATATCATATTATTGCAATGACTTAAGTGGTACTGTTATCCACAAAAATAGTATGAAAGAAATTTGTAACTTATAATTTATAAAGTGAGCAATACACCTATCGTTATTTTGTTAATTCAGTGTCCTTTTAAAAATAACAAATTTTATATATCGATGTTGTTTTCATAATGCAGAAATAAAATTGTTTTTAATTCTATTTTCAGGGCGCCTCTTTAATATTCCTAATTGTTATTATCGTTTATTATTAATATCAGATAAATAATAGATTAAAAATTAGTGTTTAATTTTTTTTAAGAATTCAACTTTTTCTTTTGAAGTTATCTTCCTGCAGAAGGAATGAAGTTCAAATAGTAAAAAAATAGACACTGTCCGGGCAATTTATTAAGTACACCTACCTAGTAGCGTGTTGGTCGGCTTTAGCCCTCAAAACAGCCTCAATTCGTCGAAGCATGGATTCCACAAGATGCTGAATACGTTGAGATGTTGTGTACCATGCATACATGAGTGTGTCACGCAGTTCCTGAAGATTTGATGGAGTTGTAGGCCTGGAGTGAATAGCCCGTTCCAGCTCATCCCACAAGTTTTCAATTGAGACTGAGCGGGCCACTGCAGCAAGGAAAAGTCATGTTGCTCAAACCATCTCACAGTGATACGGGCTTTGTGCACCGGCGCATTATCCTGCTGGAAGTAGCCATGTGTATGAGGATAAACTGTTAACAGTTACGGTTGCACTTGATCAGCTACGATGTTTATGTACACTCTAGCATCCTGAAGTGCCTCCAGAGGTATCAATGGACCCAATGTGTGTTAGGAAAACATTCCCCACACCATGACACTGCCCCCACCGGCTTCAAGAGTTGTTGTGAGAGAAAGAATTTGTGCGCACAGCAAAGGTGTACCTAATAAAGTGCCGGGCAGTGTACTGGTATATTTAATTCATAGTTAGTAAAAATTATCTATAGATATTTTACAAATATTCTGAACTAGTTAAGATGTCTCATTGACAGTTTTTGAATCAGTATTTAAAGAATTGGCTTAAATAGAAACAGTAGATCGTTATGAATTGCCAAGAGCATGTTGCCTGATTTGAATCTATTGGAATTTCCTGGATATGACACATGCAAAACTATTAAAGGTTAACTTGTAATACTGTAACACTATTGTTTTGAGAAAATCATCTCACAAACCAAGATCACGTGATCACAGGTTTGCTAGTCTTATTTAAAATTAAAAACATACTAGTTGCAACCCGTGAACTATTCTTGGAAATTAAACCTCCTGCCCTAAAATAATTGGCTCCTCTAAAGTGAGCCTATGAGAGAGTGCCCCACAATGCCTTACAGGGGCGTAGGAATTACGCACCAATATTAAATCAACTACTTTTTCTTTTCAAAAAGACATTTGTTAGTGTATGTTTAAAATTAAAAATACACTAACAAAGTTAAAATTTAAAATACACTTTAAAATATTCTCTCTGCGACTCTCCCCGCTCTCTCCACTTTGATGACAAACATACATCCGTTTTTTGCCTATAAATAGTATGATTTATTAATAATATAGCTATATTAGTCAAAAAACGATATAGAAACCAAGTAAAGAAATCAGTGGCTTATCCGGGGGCAGATGCTAACTCGGACCATAACCTACTCAAGATGACATGTTTACTTAAATGGAAATCAATTAAAAAACTGTGAAACAAATGGGTTGGGACATTGAGGCCCTTAAACATCCTGATAGGAGAAATAAATACAGGGAAAGAATTGATCAAAAAATTATGGAGTTAGGAGAGCTTAAAGGACAGGATTCGCAATGGAGAGAAATAAAGACTATAATAACAGAAACAGCACAAGAGATAATAGGGAAGAATATAGCTGAACCTAAGAAACCACGGATAACTGTCCATGTTAGAGAAAATGGATCAAAGACGTAAATGGAAAGGAGTAAAAACACCTAGGGGAATTGAAATGTATAAGAAATTGAAGAATGAACTGGATAGAGAGTGTAAGATGGCTAGAGATAATTGGTGGACAGAACAATGTAAGGAGGTAGAAACTCTCGAAAAAATGGGAAGATCAGATCTGGCACATAGGAAAATAAAAACCATATCCAAGAAAAACAAGGGGATACAAGCATGCACAATCAGAGATAAGAATGGAAACCACATCACAAATCCAGATAAAAAATTGGAGAGGTGGGAAGAATACGTGAGGGAGTTGTACAAGGAGGAAGATGTAATTAATACTCTTAATGGAAAACTAAAGAAGGAGAAACCTCAGAGTATACAAACGCTGAACCCAGACTTGGACATAACAAGAGGAGAATTTAACGAAGCACCCAATTTAATAACAAACTCTAAGGCACCAGCAATAGATGCCTTAAGCCGACCAAATCCAATTTATTCCTTTCCATTTTCTTCTTCAAATTTTCCAGCTTTCCGGACCGCAACATAGTTTTTACATTCCATGTTCCCATTCTAATGGTTTCTTCTTTGATATTGTCTAGCCATTTTTGCATCCCCATTTTTCTATCTTTTCCTTTTAACTGGATGGCCTCTTCGTTGACATTACTTCGGGGGTTTCGCAGGTTAACGACCTGAGAGGCCCCGTTTCCTCTCCTGCCGGGCACAGCTTCCCCCTTATATTGGTAGACCCTGTTACTGCCAGTTGCGTGAGCTTTAATCGTCGTGTTTGCCACGTTTTCTTGGAAAAAGACTTACTGAGGTGGTTTTCTATTGCCTTCCTCAAGAAAACAATATGGTAAGGCTTCAGACCTGGAAGAGTAGTAGGCTTCCACTGCAAGGTAAGGCCGCTTCTAATATGAAGTTCAGACGCCTGATGCTACCGCTCCTATGGAGTACAGACGCAGCTAAAAGAGTATCGCCGTTGGTCTTAAATAGGACTCCGTCGACCTTTTCACCAGTTCAGATTTAGCCGCTTACAGAGTTCTCGGGGAAACCCACAATATATCTCTTTATCGCGTCTCCCACCACGTCTCCCACCACGTGGAGGTAAGAAACTGGACTTTGGGAGACCATTGCACTTTATCCTTAGATAATTTTGTAATTTTTGAATTCTTCCTCTTCATCTTGATGATAAACTTGTTACTTCAACTCCCTCTTCTACACTAAATGGCTCAGTTATTTAGCTCTTCACAATTTACAATTCCACATGACTATTAAAATTTCTCCTGAAGAATCATTAAAACTTTAAAAAATGAATAAATAAATAAATAAATAAAACAAATCTCATTTTCTAAAATTCAAAATTAAAAAAACAAACCTGAACTTCGGAGGATTTTAATGCATGATGATAAAATTATTTCATTCTTTCTGTTCCTTCCTTTTTGAACCATTCAGCCATCTTTAGACATGTTGGAAAGGTTATTATTTCAGAACTTTTATGATAGTTACAATTCTCTTTTGGTCATGTTAATACCAAGTAAGCAGAAAGTCAAAATTTTTTTGTTTTTTTCTTTTCTTCTATAGATTTACCTGAAAAATTTCAAGCAATTACTCAATATCTATTCCTCTATACCTATCTTGTTGGTTTGTCATTGATTCACTACAGCAGACTGTATCTTCTGGGAAACATTGCTAATCTTTATTTTCTATTTGTTTGGTAGTTTAGAATGGATACATTATACCATTAAAGGGCACGTGTACTTTATCACTTACAATAAAAAGCTGTGACTTATTCTGAGCATACATATGG
The DNA here is from genome assembly GCA_023159025.1 of Thereuonema tuberculata. NCBI lineage: Eukaryota > Metazoa > Arthropoda > Chilopoda > Scutigeromorpha > Scutigeridae > Thereuonema > Thereuonema tuberculata. The sequence goes on along the minus strand of JAFIDM010009631.1, from coordinate 23,400,665 downwards.
CCAACTGTAGCTGGTTTTCAGGACTTAGTGTTGAACTCTATCAAATCGCCGTAGAATGGTTCTCTGTATACTTTTTTTTCAGGAAAAATAGAATTAGGATCTTGACAAATAATGGATTCTATCTACTCTTTCTGGATCTTCCAAGCAATTTGTGGAGAAGTTATCTGAAGCATCTTGTGTTTCTTTCCTTCCCAGAGAATCAGGCTGTGATCATCCACAGAAACAGAATTTGACATTTACATATTTTGTTGCTTTTTTTGTAAAATATGTTAATGATGAGTGGTAACATTATTGCTTAGTAAGAAATTGTCTGGGTTTTTTTTTTCATTATAGTGTTAAAATGTAAAATTAAACCATTCTGCTTTCAAGATAGTGGGACACGAAAAATTATGACGGCATCAGATATAACAAAGGACATCCCATATTTTCTACCAAAATTGTATATTCTACCTATTTTATATTTTTATTTTAAGACTCCAGTATAAAATGAAGAAAAACATGACCAAAAGTTATCAAAAAACAATACATGTTTAAATCTTATTTTAGTAATTATTTACTTTACATATTAATTCTCAGTGTAAGTCATTAATTACTATATTAAAGCAAATTTTTAAAATATGTTGGCTCACAAATCTAGTGACTAAAAAATTTTGACAAACTTGTTTAATATAGTGAGACCAACCGATTGCCCTTTTCTCGCTATTTATAAGAGGTTGGTGTGGGAATTCCTGAAACAAGTCTGACAACTAATCAAAATCAAGTCTGTCTCCCATCCTCTGAAATGATGAAGGCAATTTTGTTTTCTCTGTTCTTGAAAGTCTGATTCCTAACTTTGACCTCCCCAAAATAAAATTTTATGTATGCCCTGCAGAACATACAGTACACCAAACATTTTAAATATCGGTTATTACGGTATTTCTCTTTTACTTTCGAAACTTAAAATTATGTAATATTTTGCTTAAAATGCATAGTTGTTATCCTGCAATGTAAACTAATCCTGCATCATTACTCAAACATTGGCATATAACATAACTGAAACGATTAGGGTTACCATCCTTCTGCTGGTAATTATTAAAAATTTAAAAAAAAAAAAGGATTTTGAATTTTAATATTTCTGTAAGATTTGCAAAACAAAAAATAACTTCATGCATCCAACATTGCATAAATTTGCCAACATTGCACTGCATTCATCAAGAGGAATATTATAACAAGATAATGATCTTTTTACTTCAAGCTGAAGTCATAAGAGCATCTGAAGGTGCAGATGTGACTTTATTTATTTATTTACTTTTCAGAAATTATTAATTATATATATTAAATTGTGATTAAAGACAAAGTATAAAATTTAGATTTTCAACGAACAAAACTGTGACAGTTTTTTTTATTATAATTATGTCTGTATGTTTCAAACTTTGGGTTTCCCCAGCAAAAACAATATGGCGGGTCAAGGACCAAAGCACATATTGCCAAGTGTAAAGACGTGTGCAAGAATGATTAGGGATGTGGTTGTGTCCATAAATTTCCTAACTATGCGTGTTGTGTTGAGCACCACAGCCTTCTGCAGTTGTGCATAAGTCTTTTTGTGAAGTCCTAGTGTGCTGAGACTGTGGTGCAAATTGTCAGGTACCAGACCAGTGGCAGACAAGACGATGGGTACAACACGCACTCGGTCCTGCCTCCACTGCTTCTGGAGCTCATGTGCTAGGTCTGTCTATTTACTGATCTTGTCTGCGTGAGTTTTCTGCATGTTTTTGCTGATAGGCACAGCAATATCAATGAGATAGGTCTGTTTGTTGATCTTATCAACAAGTGTGATGTCAGGTCTGTTGTGATGTATGGTTTTGTCTGTGTGAATAGGGCGATCCCAGTACAGTTTATGTGAAGATAACTCTAATAAATGCTTTGTGGTATGTACTTGTAGTATGGGACCGTGTTCTTAATAAGTGAGTGTTTGTGTGCTAGCTGTTGATGAACAATCGACGCTACCTGATTGTGTCGGTGGAGGTAATCTGTTTGGGAGAGAAGGGGACAGCCTGATATTTGTGGTCGATCGTCTCATGCATAGTGTGGCATTTCCTGCATCTGTCGTCATGTGTGTTTGTGTCGTGTAGAATGTGTTTCTTATAGTTGCGTGTGGGGATGACTTGGTCCTGTATCGCGATCATAAACCCTTCGATCTCCCCAAACAGCTCGCCACTTTTCAGCCATCTGTTCGACGCTTCCATGTCGACATGAGGCTGGCTGAGTTCGTGGTGATGTCTGCCATGGAGTTCCTTATGAGCCCATGATTCACACAGCTGCTGAGTGTGGGTGTTAGGGGTGGTGAGTGTTGGAAAAGGGTTTTCGAGGTCCAGGGGTGTGAAGTGTGTGTCAGCCTTGACAATGGCTGAGTGGAGTGAGGAGTGTTGTGCTCTTTGGTGGAAGTGTTACCTAAGTGTGTGTACTTGTTTTGCATGTAGGGTGATGAGGTTGACGAGTCCTCGGCCTCCCTCCTTGCGGGAAAGAGTCATCCTTTCCGTAGCGGACTAGGGGTGGTGCATGTTGTGTTTCATGAAGGTAGTGCGTGTTATAAGTTGTAGTGCTTCGAGCTCGGTGTTTGTCCAGGGAATTATGCCGAACAAATATGTTATTGTGGGGACGGCAAAAGTGTTGATGGCTTTAATTTTATTTCTGGTGTTGAGTTGTGTTTTGTGGATGTTTTGAACGCGAGCACGATATGTCTTCTTGAGTGCATTTTTGATGTTTGTGTTGTCATGAAGCACACTTGCTGGAAGCCCACATACTTGTAGATCTCTCCCTCTTCCATGGATTGGATGGCCAACCCATGGTCCAGTTCAAAACCCTCCAAATTCGTAGTCTTCCCGCGTGTTATATGTAGCTTGCGGCATTTGTCGATTCCAATTTCCATCCCAATGTCTTTGGTGAACTGTGTGGTGGCTTGTAGTAAATTAATAAGTTGTGCGTTGTTTGTGGCGTAGAGTTTAATATCATCCATGTGGAGTAAGTGTGTGATTTTGTATGGTATCAGAGTGCCTGAGGTAAGCCTATAACCGTGTTTTGTGTTATCTAGTATGTGGCTCAGTGGATTCAAGGCGAGGCAGAACCAAAGAGGACTCAAGGAGTCTCCCTGGAAAATACCTCTCCTTATGGGAAATGGATCTGTAGTGATGGAGGTGTTGGAGGTGCGTAGGTGTAATGTTGTGTTCCAACTCTTCATCGTGGCATCTAAGAATGCCGTGATCTTGGGGTGTATTTTGTAGATATGAAGAGTGTGTAGGAGCCAGGAATGAGGGACAGAATCAAATGCCTTCTTGTAGTCAATGAACGCAATATGTAAGTTCCTATCCTTCGAGCGCGCCTGGCGCAGGATTACAGAGTCAATAAGGAGTTGCTCCTTACAACCCTGGGAATTCCTGCAACAGCCCTTCTGCTGTTCGGAAAGAATGTTATGTGTCTCGATGTGTGTGTAGATCTTGTCTGCTAGGCAGGAGGTGAGGAGTTTGTGAAGTGTGGGGAGGCAATAGATTGGACGGTAGTTAGCAGGGTGTGCTGTTTCAGTGTTCTTGCTCTGTAGGTATGTGACACCCTGTGTGAGGAAACGAGGAATATGTTCTGGGTGTTGGATTATGTCAGTGAGTGTACGCACTATCTTTCCATTCAGGGACGGGAACCTCTTGATCCAGAATTTCTGGACGCCATCTGCACCAGGAGCCTTCCAGTTGTGTGCATATTTTAGTCTGTATGTCTGCGAGAGTAATCTCATGGAAGGACATGAAGGGTAAGTGTCCAGTGAGTTGTTGTTCCTCTGTGATCCATGGTGCTTTATCATTGTGGGGGATAGGATTAGACCACAGAGCCGACCAGTATTCATTTAATGCCTCGCTGGTGGGAGTGTTTGTGTTGGATGTAGTGGAGGGAGTTGTAAGTCATCTGTAGAATTTTTTTTCATTGTATTGGAAAGTGTTGTTCTGTTGTTTGCGCAGAGTGCACTGTTTGTATCTTTGTAATCTTTTTGCAAGTGCACTGAGTTTTTGTTTTAGGGTGTCGAGATGTTCCTGAACCTGGCTATGATGGTTTGAATGTATTTATGTGCTTGAATATCTTTCTAACCTGGGGCATAAGTTTCTTTGTTTTGTTTCCTGCACAGTATTGTGTGAGCCTGGATATGTCTCCTCTCAGGTCGCTGATGCGGCCCTCAAGGCGACGTCTCCAAGGGGGGATGTATTCTTGTGACCTTGCAGTGGGAGATATGTTGTGTTGTTTGATTCCAAGTGCACGAATGGTTCCCTGTGCTGCGCAATAGAGTTTTGTATGTATGTCTTCTAATGTTTGGATATTATCAAGATGTTGTGGGATAGTGTGTGTGTTGAGATGGTATATGACTGTGGAGAGTTGTTTTGATGTGTGTACTTTGGGAAGTGGAGGCCTGAGTGTCGGGTCTGTGTCTGTGTATTATACCAGTGCAGTGTAATAATGATCATGTGCTGCACATAATATGTCATTAGTTGTATTATTGGGGCATGTGTGCTGAGGGATAGAGATTGTTTCTGTGTTTTCCATAATGGTGTCTTCTGGTTGGGTGGGATGTGATGTCCTGTGGTTGGATTCAGCGACTTCTTCCCTAATTTGTGCAAGTATGCATGGGAGAATAAGATTGTTTACTACTATGGAACGTCGATGATCCTCTACCCACTGTTCGCTAAGCCCTAGCGATGGATAACGTGTGGTGAATGCGTGGTGTACTGCCTGTTTGTATCCTGTGAGTTGAGTCCCTGACTGTGTAATGGTGTAGAAGTCGCGCATAAGATCCTGGTTTATCTGCGATGACCGTTGGATACGCTGGCGTGGTTTCCCAGTCTTGGTGGTCGTCTGCTCTGACTCAGACAAAACACTTCCGACCGTTCGGGCTGGATGGTGTTGCCCGGGCATTGTGGTAGCCATACTACAGGATGGGGTGCCACTTTCTCCACCACCACCTGCGGGAGACTGTAGTATATTTTTCGAACGGTGGCCTCTGCCTAACCCCCGAACGCGGGTGACTTTATCCTGCGCCACACCCGATGCAGCATGATCTATATTAGAACGAGTTCTCGTCATGGATGGTTGGACCCTTTAGCCTACCCTAAAGCTAGTGTAGTACCCGCCCCACCGCCAGGAGGTAGGGTCCATGGGGGCTTATTATTATTATTATTATCATTATAAAACACATTTTTAAATGGGACAAGTGAAAAGGATAATCCTAGTAAGATATCTCTTACGAAGGAGAAAATTAATAATCCAAATAATCTGTACTTATTGCATGTTTCTGAGCTCAACACAGACCCGAACAGGACATCTTTTAACCTTCATATTTAGCCAAATACCCTCAGGTCTACAACGACTGACAAAACAACTTTGAACAGAATCCTATGAATATCCTTTTATTGTATTGAATTCCAATAACTTAAGTATCACTCATCTTAATTTTTTGTCTTTATTTCTTAAAACTTTTGCGAGTTGTCAAAAATAATATCCTAATGGGTTTTTCCTTATTTATTTATTTATTTATTTTTTTATTTATTTATTTATTTACTTATAGTATTTAGGTAAGTTTCTTTTCTTCCATGTAGAATATCTTATGAATTAAAGAGAAAATCCTCTTTAAGCATTTATAATTTCAAATGAAAGGGTTTATCATCTAATTGTATTTGTAAATTTGGAAAGGAAAATACTTTTATCACAAAATATTTCTAGATTGTCCTTGGAGATGGAAGTAAGAAGAATCGTACCAGGTGAAAACTGGAAAAGTAAAATAATATCCTAATTACTAAAACTTAATATTTTCCACAACTATTTAAAAATATATCAAAACCCTAATCACAATGTCATACGAATACAACAATAATGACCGTATACTTATGACGAAAATCCACACAGAGAACTCCTACATTTTAATTAAAGCTCCATTATTCTTAATAATTGGAAATGATTTGGGAAAATGGGAATATTTTCCCCCACCAAGTTTGAAGCTGACATCAAGAGATGAAAATGACGTTTCTCAGGAGTTTCTTATTAAGGTACCCTGCTCAAATAACGCCACCTTAACATTTAAATTACTGTTAGTCTGGAAATAAGGTGTATCGAAACACGAAAATTATAACCAAGAAAGTTTAATCTTCTGTTTGAAACACACCATAATGAAATATATGATAACTTTTACTGGAGAAGTATGAGAACTCAAATAAAAAAACTCTGCAAACTGGCGTTATTAGGAACACCTGGTCCATTTAACGCCACCCACTTTCTAGTAACTTAACTTATTTACAAGTAAGAATTATTCCATCTCAGTAAACATTATTTGTACAAAATTACAGTAAAAATTACAGAAAATCAACTAAATTTGACTTTCTGTAAAAAATAATAAAAAAATCATTTGAAATTATCGCAGTCTTTCTAATCTGTAGCTAAAACAAAAGAGGAAATGTAAAAATTAATTAAGTTTGGCATTTTCCGATTATAAAAGCAAAATAATAAATAAGATAAAAATCTATATTTTCATGAAACATATTAGTAACTTTTAAATGTCGTACGTAACCTAAAATCGTATATGTAGACCATTAACACCACCATGGCGTTGAAGCGCTACTGAGCACATGGATCACATGATACACTTGTTTGTCAACAATTTCCGAATTTTAAAAATAACAGTTAACTTATCTTCATAGAAGAATTTTCAAGAATCAAGAAAATATATAGTTTTATGTAGTTAATCTTTGCTGAACATTAAAAAAATCTATATTTTATCTTACGTTGATATAGTAGCAGCCTTTCAGAACCAGTCCTTGACACGAAAAGGTGGAAATTTAATTTAACTCGAAAAGGTTGGCGGTCAGCTAGTAACTCACTTCAACACTAGATGGTTGTCAATGCAAACTACTTCAGTGCAGTACCACCATCTCTTATATTTATGAAGAATTAGATAGGTGGCGTTAAAGGTATACATGGCATTATATGGCTGAGGTACCTTAGAAGTAAGTTCAAAACCACAGCTATCTGTAATCCAACAAAGAACGAAGCTAAAAAAGAATAGATGGCGGAAACAATTAGGAAGCCATCTTTAAATCGGCAGGCATTCTTTAAGTTACAAAGAGTCATTCAATTCAGTAGAACCAAACTGTTCTATTTTTTTCAACTCCTTCCTTATCAATGCTTTGCCAGCTCTACCATGAAGTAACAACCATTGTAATACTTACCAAACAGATATTATTTACTGTAGAGCTCTCATTGAGCTCTCATTGAGCCGTGAACGAGTTAAGGCTCCGTCCTGAGAACGAAAACAAATATCAGCAACGAATAATTTCTGGAAATTGGAAAGCGAACAGTGATTGGAAAAATAACAAGAAATGCGTTGGAGGAATGTCAAGTAGGTTTTTCTACAGATTATATGAGAATTTTCTTTTTTTAAAGTTTATTATTATCATTTTCCAAACGTGTTAAATTCAAAAGTAATATTATTATGACGATTTTATTTGAAAAACAATTACGAAAAAGTGAGTCATTTTTTTTTTCTGTAACTCTAACAGTGATAGAATCGCTGTACTTATAGAAGAGTTTCAGTTTCATATCATTAGAGCGTCATTACTGCCTTCTCTTTCCATTTGCTAAGATATTAACACTCAATTGATTTTTTTTTATTTCAAGAAATTTGGGGGGAGGGGGGGGGAATCAAAACAATAGAACTAATTACAATCTACGAATACGATTTGTATCAAATACTAGGAAAATCAATCATAGAAATAGACAAGAAAGTTGCATATTGGGATTTTTCATATTTTTCATTAACAACCAATAAAACAATGTTATTTGTTTTAAATACTCCCTCGACCTTAACACTACCCTACCGGTTTGGATGATCACCAACGAATGCTAAAGATCATCATTTTTACTTCAGTACAACTACCAGCTTTGTTGTTAAAATGGTAGGTGGTTAGTCTTGCCGCTAACTTCAACTGGATTGGGTTTCAATTGAGACACTGTGTCAGCCATTCCAACTTTCATACCTTTAAGTCTAGGGACTTTTCTTTATATTTCAGAAATTTCAATAAAATCTAAAGACAAGAGTCTCAGATATCACGCCAGAAAAAGAAAGAAAATATGTCAGAGTATATCATCTCTCAAAAAGCAGGTGGTTTACCTGCCCCTGATTTAGACTGAAATAATAATAGTCTTCTTAGGAGGGGTTCTGGATACTTTTATTTCCTTTTCTGAAAGGTTAGTGGTTGCTAAGAACTGATTAGTGCTATTCTCAGAAACCTACACCTCTCTCCCACCGCTGAGACTAAATCACGTTGAAATTTATCTGTTCACCACTAGATGGCAGAATCATCTCATTGCCTTTACAGTGACTAGAGACTACAGTGTGGCCAACGGTGGTCTTCTTTTCTATTGGCTAACGCTTCCGCCACCATGTTTTTGCCAACTGGAGCACAAGTTTATATAAGCCACAGAAGGCATTTTTCACATTTTAACTAAATGTTTTGATTCACAGTTGTTCTACTGCCTTTGATTGAATTTATTGTTAATTTTAGAAACACAAAAACATTTTTCTCTCCATTTTGCAGCCTAAAAACACTAAAATATACATATATTTTTTCATAAAAACAAGAATTTAGGTTGTTACCAATCCATATCTTTTAATCCTTTTTTTTTTTGTTTTTTGCAAAAATTAAATAAAAAATATGAGACATCAAATAAAAATCAATGTAAGAAAAAATAAAACAAACCTTATATTTTGTGAGCAAAACCTCTTATCTATTTATTTATTTATTTATTTTTTGTGTCATTTATATTTTTTTTATTGACACTCGTACAAAATACTATCAGTTATTTGTTATATAAAACAATAAAATAAAAGGAAATAAAACGGATTTCAGAAAAAAAAATTAATCATTTACTACAAAGTAACCTAATTACATTCCTTATAATATAAGTTAATATAAAACTATAATATCTAACAATACATATACAACAATGAACAAACAATAGATTTATATACAACTATATACACAACAATAAACAAACAAATATATTTAATAAATGTATAAACAAATATATTTAAAAGAATTTTTGGAGGATTATTATCATGAAGTGGTAACAAACCACCGGTGACAAATAAGACGCAATTTATTTATGAACTAAATCAAAATTTAACTGATATTTCTAATTCAATTAATAATATTATATGTCTTGGGGATATGAATATTGATATTTGTAATAAAAATACTAACTTAAATATCTTTAACTACTTAGAAATTTTTTATTCTAAAGGTTTCATAAATCATGTTTATAAAACAACTAGAAATGTAAAAAAAAAAAACACATTCAAAAACATGTATTGATCATTGTTTTTCTAAAGTTAATAATGCTATGTTAGAAGCTAATATTATTGAATGGGATGTTTCAGATCATTACGGGATTCTAATAGAATATAAATCGAACACAAATATATACAATGAAAATACTAAAAAAATGAGAAAAAAATTTATATAATATTGTTAAAATGAACCATGAATATTTTGAAACAAACATGGAGAAGCTCCTTAATAACATATGGGGTAATAATTTACAAGATCCAAGCAAGATTATCAATAAACTAAACAAAATAATTTTAAATTCCAAAAAAATTGAAATAAAAAAAATTCTAAAAAATGATAAAAAACAAAGTAACATTTTATTGCAAAATAATAAAAAACAACAAAACTGTTATAAAAAGCTATGGATGAATCAAGATATATTAGAACATATTAAAATAAAAGATAAATTGTATATCAAATATAAAAATAATAAAACAAATAAAAATTATGAAACAGAGTACAAAAATAAAAGAAATTGGCTAAAAAATTATATTAACAAAATCAAAAATAAATACTATAATAATAAAATAAATGAAAATAAAAATGGAACAAAAGCAATTTGGAATATTATTAACAATGAAATTAAACTTAAAAATAATACAAGGGAAAAAAATTGTTTTCAAAAATTAAAAACAAAATATAAAATTGAAGAAATTTTTAAAAACCTAAAAATAAGTTTCACAAAAAATCATTTTGAAAAAACGGATAATATCTCCGTATTAAATAATGAGAAATCATCTCATATGAATTCAATGGTACACTTTCTTCCAAATTTGGAAGAAATCAAAAAAATAATCAAAAATTTAAACAACAAAAAATCTTATGGTTTTGACTATATTAAAATTACTGAAATAAAAAATTACAATGAACACTTTGCTTGTTTAATTTACGTATTACTTGAATTAATGTTAAATTTAGGTAGGTTTCCAAATTCTTGGAAAATTGCCAAGATTATTCCATTACCCAAAGGTGGTAATATAGAAAATTTTAATAATTACAGACCTATATCCATTCTTTCTAATGTATCGAAAATTGTTGAAAAATATCTTGCAAATTCTATTTATCAATATGTAATCAATAAAAATATACTTAACGAAAATCAGTTTGCTTATCAAAAAAATAAAAGTACTTCATTATTATTAAATAATCTTACTAATAAATTAAATAAAAATCTTAATAAAAGTATAATAAATTTAATAATTTTCATAGATTTCACTAAAGCATTTGATAGTATTGATCATAAATTATTAATACAGAAACTTAATAACATTGGTATTAGAGGCAATTTTTTAAAATTGATGGAAAACTATCTACAAAATAGAAAATTTAGAATTAAAATTGAAAATAATTACAGTAAGCTCTTTAATTTAAAAAGAGGGGTTCCGCAGGGATCAAATTTTGGACCGCTGCTTTTTATTTTATATACAAATTCAATGTTTGACAACATATCCCATTCTAAAATATATTCTTACGCAGATGATGTACTATTGCTTAATGATAATGAAGATTTAACAAATGCACGAAACCAAATACAGACTGATTTAAACTCTATTATTTCTTGGTCGATTGCAAACAAAATGACAATAAATCTTAAAAAAACAAAACTGATAATAGTCAAAACAAAAAATAAACCGTTAATTGAAAATGTAGAAATTATTCTGCATGATACAAAATGTAAAGGAATATATAATTCTAATCTAATATGTAATTGCCAAAAAATTGAAAAAGTACAGGTACAAAAATACCTAGGTATCTATCTTGATGAATACTTAAGTTGGAACAGTCATTATCAAGCAATTGTAAAAAAGATGAATACATTCTTATTTATGTTTAACCATATTAAATATATTTTTCCTGTAAAACAAAAAATTATGATTTATAAAGCTTTTATTGAATCTTTTCTTTGCAATGGAATTGAATGTTGGATTTATTTAAGCAAAATACAATTAGAAAATATAAATAGATTAATTGAAAATACTAAGTACTAAATACTATTACTAATACTAAATCAAATTTTCAATAATTATAAGTTTTATACTGATAAACAAAAAAAAGATATTAGAATTTTTTATAACATTATGTTACCTAATGAAAAAATTATGTACATTATTATTTTAAAGAACTTCTATTATATGTCAAATAAGTTAAAAAATAATGTAAATGAATTAAATACTAGAAATGTTTGGAATAATCTAATTCGTTTTGATCCTCCAAAAAATAATTTTGGTATGAGAGACAAAAATAGATTGTTATTTAAAATTTTTAAACAATTAGACTTAGAAGTTTTTCAAATTAATACTTATAAACATTTAAAAAGGGAAATTATAAGTAGCATAATAAATAAAAAAATAATTTGGCAACCTTA
>JAFIDM010009631.1:23378244-23388508 GCA_023159025.1 Thereuonema tuberculata | reverse complement strand
GGGTCATTCCACGTCAAATCAACCGATGAGTTCACCACCCCATCACAGATTTTGATGAAAATTTATTTGCATATAAAGAGTCATAAGATAAGACATTCTGCGAAATATGGGATTTTTAGGTTCAAATATTTGCCGAGATATGAATTTTTGAAGTTTTTTTGTGTGTGTGTGTGCCACGCCCCTTTTTTGACGTATTTCCTTGAATATCTCATCTCCTAATCAATCAAATGGAACCAAATTTGTTTTCCCCATGTATTTTTTTATGCTGAATCCAAAAATTCCAACGAAGGTAGTCTAGGACTAATAGTTTTGTAGTAATAGACAGCATGTAAGCATTTAGGAAAAAAATTAAATGGCCATGTGGGACAATATTTAAAAATTTGAGATTTTAACCCAAGTCTAAAAAAGTTCTAAGGTAACTGATAAAAAAAATGAAGATGGTGTTTTGCTCCTGAGCTTAGAAAAAAAATCGCAAAGTTGGTACTTTTTTCGAATCGCGTAAATGAAATATTCAAAAATTATTACTTCGTCACTGCACATAGCTATGTTAGGCCTACGGTGTCTAGAAATGCGATCGGCGATGGTGAATTTTCAGTTTGAAAATATGGGTTTTACCTGGGTTATTACCTGTTATAAGTGAGATTTACTGCTTACAGAGCTGTGACTAAAGCAAGGGATAACTTGAATTTACTGGATAAATATGCAGTGACGAAGTAATAATTTTTGAATATTTCATTTATGCGATTCGAAAAGAGTACCAACTTTGCGATTTTTTTTCTAAGCTCAGGAGCAAAACACCTTCTTGATTTTTTTTTATCAGTTACCTAAGACCTTTTTTAGACTTGGGTTAAAATCTCAAATTTTTAAATGTTGTCCCACATGACTATTTAAATTTTTTCCTAAATGCTTACATGCTGTCTATTACTACAAAACTATTAGTCCTAGACTAATTTCGTTGAACGTTTTGGATTCAGCATAAAAAAATATATGGGGAAAACAAATTTGGTTCCATTTGATTGATTAGGAGATGAGATATTCAAGGAAATACGTCAAAAAAGGGGCGTGGCACAAAAAAAAAATCAAAAATTCATATCTCGGCAAATATTTGACCTAAAAATCCCATATTTTGCAGAATGTCTTATCTTATGACTCTTTATATGCAAATAAATTTTCATAAAAATCTGTGATGGGGTGGGGAACTCATCGGTTGATTTGACGTGGAATGACCCTATATTTATTATTAAATAAGTATAAATAAGTATAAATAAATACTTATTAAGTATAATATTTATAATAGATAAATGTTGTTGTTGTTGTTGTTGTTGTTATGTTCCGTCAAGTCGAAGACGACTTCTGGTGACTCTATGGACAAAGGCTCTCCAAGCAGTTCGATCAAGCACCCTTTCTTTCAACTCCTGAAGACACAGATCAGATGACTCCACTATATCATCCATCCATCTTCTACGTGGTCTTCCTCTTCTTCTTGTTCCTTCAACTTTCGCCAGCATTACTGTCTTTTCCAAACCAGTTTTTGACCTCATAATGTGACCAAAGTACCTTAATTTCTGTCTCATAATCCTACCCTCGAGAGAGCAACTAGGCTGGATTTCCTCAATTACTGAGTGATTAGTTCTAAAAGCCGTCCATGGAATCCGAAGTACTCTTCTCCAGCACCATAGCTCAAATGCATCAATTCTTCTTCTCTCACTCTTTCTAAGGGTCCATCCCTCACATCCGTACATCACCACAGGGAACACCATTGTCTTCACGATTCGGATTTTCGTTTCTGTTGAAATACCGCGATCTTTAATAACCCTTTCGAGGCCCTTCATAGCTTGCTTTCCCAAAACACATCTTCGGTGAATTTCCTTCTCACATCTCCCATCATTGTCTATCCGGGATCCCAAGAAAATAATTGAGTCCACTACTTCAATAGTTTCATGATCATTTAACTTGAATCCATTTGAGATCCCTGAAGTCATGATCTTAGTTTTCTTGAGATTTAAATATAGGCCAGCCGATTCACTTTCCTTCCTGACCTTTTGGATCAAGGACCTCATATCTTCCTCTGTTTCAGCTACCAAAGTAGTGTCGTCGGCATATCGTAAATTATTTATGGTGATGCCACCCAATCTAAAACCTTCTTCATGCTCTTCAAGATTGGCGGCTCTCATAATGTATTCTGTATAAAGGTTAAATAAGTAAGGAGAAAGCACGCATCCCTGCCTCACACCTTTACCAATTTTAAACCACTCGGTGTTTCCAAAAGCTGTTCTCACTGCTGCTTCTTGGTCTTTGTATAGGTTTTGGAGCAAAACAATATAATGTTCTGGTATCCCCAGAAATCTGAGGTATTTCCACAGGAGTGAGTGGTCCACGCAGTCAAACGCCTTGGTGTAGTCAATGAAACATAGATAGATATCTTTTTTAAATTCCCTCGCCTTCTCCATAATCCATCTGATGTTTGCTATCTGATCACGTGTTCCCCTCCCTCTCCTAAAACCTACCTGTTCGCAAGCCAACTCTCTTTCAAGATATGGTTCAATCCTCTTTTGCAAAATCTTCAATAAAATCTTGCTAGCATGCGGGATTAATGAGATTGTCCTATAATTTGAGCAGTCCTTTCTGTTCCCCTTCTTCGGGATTGGGAGGAAAATTGACCTTTTCCAGTCACTAGGCCAAATTTTTGTTGTCCATATTTTCTGACAGAGAGCTGTGATGACCCCTATCAGCTCTTCCCCTCCCGCTCTCAGTAACTCGGTAGGGATCTCATCCACTCCTGGTGCTTTATTATTTGCCAGTTGTTTTAAAGCCCACCTGACTTCATCCACCAGTATTGTCGGCTCTTCATCCAGAATATTTCCTCTGAACTCCTCATCACTTCTGTAAGGTTTCTTGTATAAATCCTTTGCGTATTGTAGCCACCGCTCTTTAACTTCATTTTCCATAGTTAAATCAATTCCCCGTTTATCAGTGATCACATTAAAATGGGGCTTAAAGCTTCCTGTAATCTCCCTAATCTTTTGGAAAAGATCTCTTGTCTTGCCAGCTCTATTGTTATCTTCTATTAGTTTGCACTCCGAATTCAAGAAGTATTCTTTGTCTTTTCTTGCCTGATATTGGAATCTAGCATTAAGTAGCCTCACTCTGTCTCTTTCCCCTTTGACTTTTGCTTCTCTCTTAGTTCTGCAGTATGTATTGCTTCTTTAGAGCGCCATTGCGATTTTCTCTTTTTCATCACTTTTGGTAAGTGCTTATCTGCCTCCTCCCTTACAATATCTTTCAAATCATTCCAAATTTCCTCCGGTTCTCTATCTATTAGCTCCAGGTCTCTGAATCTATTTTGGGTTGACACTTTGTAGGCTTCTGGAAAGAGGATTAAATTATATCTTCTCGGTATTGAGTTCCGTTTGCAATTTTTCAACTTTACACAAATATCAGCAATAAGAAGCTGGTGGTCCGTTCCACAGTCTGCACCTGGAAGAGTTTTACATGTCATGATTGAACTTTTCCATCTGTTCTTACAGATTATATAATCAATTTGATTCTTGTACTGGCCATCATGAGATACCCAGGTGTATAGCCGTCTCTTGGGTTGCTCAAAAAAGGTATTGGCAATAAAGAGGTCATTTCCCGAGCAGAATTCAATCAGTCGCTGTCCTGCATCATTACTCCTTCCTAGTCCAAATTTACCAACTGTCCTAGTTATAGGTTCGTTGCCAACCTTTGCGTCGAAATCTCCAATAACAAGAAGAATATCTTTACTTGGCGTTTGATCTATAGTTTGCTGTAGTGTTGCAAAGAAATCATCGATATCTTCCACTTCTGCAGCTGTTGTTGGTGCATAAACTTGTATAATCGTCATATTAAAAGGTCTCCCTTTTAGTCTTAAAGAAATAATTCTATTGTTTATAGGGTTATAACCCATAACCTGATGTGCAATTAATTTGGAAATTAAGATTGCAACACCATTAGTTCTTTGATCTTCACTACCAGAGTAGAAGATCCTAAAGTCATCAGATTGAAAATGGCCCATTCCTGTCCATCTAAGCTCGCTAATTCCAAGTATCTCCGTCCCAGTCCTCAACATTTCTGCCTTGACTATCTCCAATTTCCCCTGGGACATGCTTCTAACATTCCAAGTGCCAATTTTGTGTCTTTTAAGTAAACTTGGAGCTTTTCTTGTATCAGCAGCTGGACTTCCCGAAGGCTTTGATCTAGCTACGTCATTACAATCGAAAAGATTTAGAACCGCTCTCTGTTCATCCCCAGTAACAAAAGTGTTGCCATCTGACCTGGGGGGCTCACCTTCCGGCAACATATCTGAAGTACTCTGTGTGTCTCTATCCATAAGTTTTCTCAGCAATAATGAAGAAGTAGCTTGCCATTCCTTTCTTCCTCGCAGTACAGTGGCCAAACAAGGTGATTCACCCATGCCCGCTGTTCCTTGGTCAAAAGCCTATACCAGCATCAATTGCTTTCAGCCTTTTGGCCATAATGGTGTTGCTGCCGCCCAATACCATGGCATGAAGAAATATCAAGAGCCCTTTGGAGGCTTATTGCATACATCTTCAGGTACCCCCTCGGGAGCTGTGCATATTTGATGGCTGCACTACTCGCCATGTCATGATGCCGTCAAAGGATTTGTGGGTTTTTAATGGGTGTAAACTTGCCAGGCTTACATCCCCCACCCCTGCTAGGATCACCGCTGGGGTCCACGACTGCTTATTCGTCAGGTTTCCCTGCTTATTTCGCAGCTAACCTCCATATCTGGAGGCCTCTCCACTATCCGCCACCTGTGGACGCGCCCGGTAGCAACCAGCTTATATGCCCCAGGAATAGATAAATACATTTTTAATTTAAACATTTTTAATTTAAACAATAGATTTATGTACAACTAAAAATTTACTTATCTGTTATAATAAAAATTATAAAAATAAATTATAAAAATAATTAGAATTAGAATTATAAAAATAAATTTTAAAAATAATTATAAAAATCTGTTATAATAAATAATGATAATGAGCAATAGAAAGCAGGGCTTTGGAGCGGAGTCCGGAGCTGGAGCACGGAGCAGTGGAGCAATGGGTTTTTTCCCGGAGCTGGAGTGGAGCCGGAGCACACAAATTTTTGACTGCTCCGCTGCTCCAGATTTTTTTCTTTAATGTTTACCAGTCCTATTAGGTGTAATTACAGAATTATTCCTGTTTTATAGGTGCTGAAAGTTTAACGGTGTCTTTTCAAAAACAAAATTTAATTAATGTTAAAGAATAGATTAGAAGTTTTTTACTGTATTTTTATTGACTACTAATTGGTTTTTGATTTCTCTAAAATTATTACAATTATAATTACTCCAATTTATTTGGCTTAAATATCTTTGAGTAAGTATATTCATTTACTCTAAATCCAAATTTATTGTTTATCTTAGGAATATTAAAAAGCTTCAATCAACTAAGTCTTGTTTTGTTTTCAGAAGAGTATTTTTTCTCTGATGTTTTTATATTTATTTATATTTTTCAAGACTACATTATAAATAAATTTTTCTTCTCTATCCAAAATTTTATATTTTACTGTTATTGAAGAGTAATTTTGTTGAAGATTTATTGAAGTAAAAGTTTGATTTTGGTTGCTACTTATTAGTATTACACCATCGCATAAATGTAAATCTTGCACTTTTTAATAATATCACTAATAGAATTTATATATAAAATAAAAAAACAGTGATCCTAAATTTTAAACTTGTAGTACACCTCTCTTAACATTGTAAGTTTTACTTATCAAATTATTTATTTTGATTTTGGATTTTCTATTTTAAGATAATGAAAATCTCCTCTTATACCGTAATTTTTTAATTTTTTTAATAGAATTGAGACGCTCAGAATAATAACGGCATATCCCAACCAACCACGAATATTGAGATAGAAACATGCCTGTACACTCATGCCATCTACCTTTCATGTGACAAAATATCAAACGAATTGAGATATGCCAAAGCCCTCATTTGCCACCTTTAAAATTTGTCCGCAGTGAAAACGAACTCATTCTCAGAGTAACAACGACATATCCCAACTCGGAGTGCTTTTCTTATAGTCCGCTACAAGTTCATGGCGTTGTAGTCAACATGGCGTCGTCTGCAGATGTGATTCCTGAATCTCCGATAAAAGGAAAGAAACGAGTGAGAAAGGCAACTGAATAGGTGATAAACAAAAGAAAGTTGTGCAGAAATAGTGTTAAATCATATATAACAAAAAATTCCATGGTGGTTCCAGATAAAAAACCTGAATTAGATAAATGCTGTAACTTTCCTGATTCAACTTGCGCGTTTCAACTTTTGTCTCACGATGTGAAGGACACATTGTTTTTAGAATTTTATGCTCTTGGTGATTATGTGGTCTATGTTATTCTGACTTTCATGTGCATCAAACAGTTAATTTTAGGAAAAGGAATAAAAGCTTACATGTTTCATTGTTTAAGTTACAGCAGAAGAACAGTGAACAGAGAAAGATAAAGAAAGATAAATACAATGACTTGATGAAAGTACTGAAATATATATACCACCCATCTATCATGGTTTTTATACAAATCTTCTTCATGATGGTGTCGATGATGAAGAAAAATGTGAAGATTTGGAAATAGAGCTGGATTAGTTATTTCTAGATGTTAAATGAAGGATGTGTCAATTTCACACCATGTTTCTTCTTCTGTATATTTTTTGGTCTAATAAAGAACACAAATCACAAAAATTAATAATCTCAATGGTTCAAGAATTTGCATATAGACTTGAAATTCCTTATTTTAAAGACCTAGAAAATATAAAGTCATAATGTTAATAACTTTCCAAGTTTTGGAAAGAAACAGAAAATGTCATTTTTCTCAGAATGAACATTGGTTGGGATCTGCCGTTATTATTCTAAGCCAATTTTATGGCCAATATTATCAAAAGTCTTGCTAAAGTCTATAAAAGCTATTATTTATACTTGTCTTTTATTTAAATTTTGTTTAACTCCATTATTTAAATGATTTTATCAAATTACGAACCCCAAATATTCGCAGTATTCTTCTAAAAACTCATAGGCTGGCTAACCCAACCTTTGGATACTGTGACTCATTGGGTTTCTATTTGTTTTTAAGCATTATTGTGAAAAAGTAGCTGCGGCTGGAGCCATAGAAATGATATTAACTAAAGCTGAATGGCACGAAACTAAGAATATAAGAGATCTCCTGACAAAGCCAAATTTTACTTTAAAAATTATATAAATTTTAAAATAAATTGTCATGGGAGTTTACATGAAGGAGTGGCAAAAACTTGCAAAATTTCTCCAAGACAATGGCGGAAAATTGCTATGGGAATTTTGACCTCAACGTGAAAATGTGACGAAAATCTTTTCCAAAACATCAATTTTCTTGCTGGAGTCTATGTAGATCCTCGGTATAGAATTTTACTGAGTTCGTCGCAAACGACAAAAGCAAAAGAAGGACTTTAAATATCGCCCGACGACTCGAAAAACTAAAGATTTTTAAGCGTTTTGATATGAGGCAAGAGAGTGAAAGACTGGAATCCTCAATATTTGAATCCATTCAGCCACATCGAATAGCAAGTTTTCAACAATCACAGAAAGGAAAAACAAATACTTCGATTTCAGCAGACAATTCTTCAGAAGATGATGATTTTGAAAAAGAGCTGGACAAGCTGGAAAAACGTCTGAGAGTCTCAGAAATGCAACATTCGAATGAAGAAGACTTTGAGAGGAATTTTCACCAAGATTGTCATGTACTTGAGATTACGGGTAGGCTCAAAGTAAAATCAGCATTTGAAGCTATGGACGGATACCCACACCGAATTCAAGCTGCCTGTCGAGTTGCATCGAGTATGCCCACTACACAAGCCAGTGTCGAGCGATTATTTTCTGCCTTAAAATTGGTGTCAATGATACAAGATAGGCAATGAAAGATGACTTACTGTCAGCTGTTCTGTTTTATAGAATTAATTATGATGATTAATAAAATTTAGTTAAAAAAACTGCTTGTTTTTAATACTTGATCTTTGGTTATACGACTTAAAAAATGTGTTTGGAGCATGGAGCGGAGCACGGAGCGGAGCATGGAGCAAGTATTTTCATGTCGGAGCGGAGCTAGAGCGGAGCAATTGCAAATTTTGTCTGCTCCAAAGCCCTGATAGAAAGCCTTTATTTATTTCCACCATCCCCCTACTAAAATTCAACAATATCAAAGAGATATTTACTTTATTTTAATGTGTTTATATAACAAATAACTGATAATAACTGATAGTATTTTATAGTGGTGTCAGTACAAGAAATATGAATGACACATCAAAAAAAAATTAAAAAAATAAAGCTTTTATTGTTGTTAGTCTGTGCTGGGCTCCCAATACATTTTGAAAGAATTTAATCAGCACGTATTTCTGTTTATTATGAATAAGAGGCTTTGTTCACAAAATATAAGGCACGTTTTATTTTTTTCCTAAATTGATTTTTATTTTATGTCTCATTTTTTTTTATTTAATTTTTGGAAAAAAAAAGGATTAAAATATTTTATATATTTTTAAATATTTTTTTAGTAAATGATTAAATTTTTTTCTGAAATCCGTTTTTTAGGATTTTATATCCCTTTATTTATTTCAACCATTTCCCCTATTAAAATTCAACAATATCAAAGAGATACTTTATTTTAATGTCTTTATATAATAAATAAATGATAATAACTGATAGGATTTTGTACTGGTGTCAATAAAAGAAATGTAACCAAAAAACAAAACAAAAATTAAAAGATATGTTGTTTTGGACTGGTAACATCTTAAATTCTTGTTTTTACGAAAAAATATATATAGTTTAGTGTTTTTAGGGTGCAAAATGGAAAAAAATTGTTTTTGTGTTTCTGTAATTCACATTAAATACAATCAAAGGCAGCAGAACAATTGTGAGTCGAAAAAGTTTAGTTAAAATGTGAAAATTCCTTCTGTGGCTTATACAAACTTGTGCTCCAGTTGGCAAAAACATGGCGGACGCTAGTCGTTGGCCGCACCGTACTCTGTAGTCACTGTAATTGCCTTTATTGAATATTATTGTTATCCAAAGCAGGAGGTGACTTTTAAATGAGTACCTTCATTGAACGAGTATTAAATTATGTTTTCCGTTTTATATGATCATGGATGTAACAGGTATGTTAGAATAAATGTATTACTTTCTGCTTTTAGGTAATTGCAATACAATTTTCACGTTAATAGTAGCAAATGTACTTATTTTCTTCACAATCCAGACATGTGTTTTATGCGTGCCATTTTGCTTAGCTATACGTGATTGGAAACAATGTTGCTCCGTCCATGCGTGTAATATAAATCGTGCGCTGTAGTGTAAAATGGACCACTGGTTGCTAAGCGTATTTCTATGAGCCTGAAGCTTGTTTTATTTAATATTTTAAACGAAAAGTACAAATTAGGGCTTGCTTAATGTAATTCAAATCCTACAGTTTTTATGATTTAAATTTTTCAAAATTCGACCCATAAGGGGGGTGAAGAGGGGCAAATTTTAAAATCACCATATCTCATAAACCAATCCAAATAAAATCGTGAAACTTGACATGCCTACAGTATGACTACTGTTTAGTGCATTATAATGAAAGCTTGTTTTAAAAAATTATTTTAATTAATGTCTTGTTATGTTTTGTTTTTGGTTTAGTCCGTCCATATTACACGAACGTATGTGTAATATGGACCACCGTCACGAAAATAAAAATATTATTTCCTGCAATTATTAATAGTTACCAGAGTACTTTACCACGTTTGAACCATGTAGCTGTACAATTGTTATGAGCAGCCAACAAATTAAATCTTTTTATGTTAATAATCTTAGTTTTATGAGCATTCTTGCTTAAGGGGTCCATAATACACGGATCTCCCCTATTACTTTCTTTTAATTTCGTAAATAACTTCCTCGAAAATATTAGTCTCAACACCATATTTCAATCAATCTTACGAATAAATGATCAGTAGGAAACTAACAGATTATGGAGAAAAAAAAATATTCAATTAAAAAAATTTAGAGATAAAAATCATTGATTTATTTCTTCTTTGTCCGTAATATTATAGTGATTTTTATTCACTGTGTATAGTTTCATTTATCTGTTTATAATAGTCCTCTTTATTCATTGCATATTCTTAGTTATCTTACTGTTTACAATAGTAATAATCTTTAATCAGCATTTATTTTAAAATACTTTTTACGTGTGCGAAAATGACTTACCTAAA
>JAFIDM010009631.1:23365499-23376641 GCA_023159025.1 Thereuonema tuberculata | reverse complement strand
ATCATGTGAAACCAATCACAGCCTCTGTACATAGTCTATTTAAACCCTTCATCATGTGACTAAACAGAGAGTTCTTGCCAGATCTTATTTCTAGTCGACTTGTCTACATTTACGAACCCGTGGCCAGAAACATTCACCACAATATCAGTAAGACTGATTAATAAGAAAAAGAATTAAGACCCAACATTTTATTCAATTATTCGTAAGATTTCTATGAATAACTGAGTAGCTGCTAAAAATCTCTCAGTATTAAGCAGAAGACATCTAATTTCTTTTAACACATGAGATACTAAGAAAGATTGTTTGTCAAAATGTTCCCATCCACTTCTCGTTACAAATGAAGTCAATATGCGATGTAAAAGAAAGAGAATGAAAGAAAAAAACTGTATCAAATAAATGAGACCTTGTGTTCGTTGGTGAGGGCCTATTAAGTCTTTGGTATCTTCGTGGGCCTAAAATTGTATTTCAGCCACTTACGTAAAAACATTTCTGATTTGTTAGTTTTAGTAACTCTTTTGTTTATCAGTGTTTTTTGTTTATAAAATTATCGTTGAAATTCATTATTTGGGAATCCATTGACTGAGGACTCTTCTCACTCAGCGCCTACCCATGTTATTGTTATATCAAAATGCTTTTTGCGCTATTAGCAATCAGGTAGGCATTTTGATTAGACAGGATTTATCAGATAGGATCATCAAATCATGGATATCTTCTTTTCTCTTATCATTAAATTGACATTTTTTTAAAAACTTATTAAGGAAAAAAAAATGAAAGCTATTTGTGATGTAAAGATTTCTTTCTGATAATTTTTGATACAAAATAATTATTCTAAAGCAATTTCTGGTTCTATTAATTCAAGATGATATCATAAATTATTTGGACAGAATCTCAGTGTAATTTTAAGCCTATTTTTTTAGATCATCATCAGATCACTCAGTCTGTTCGTGTGTCCCCTCACCTATTAACTCTTAAATCACTCGATGGATCTTTTTGAAACTGAATATGTATATTTAAGGACAACAGACGATCTGACCTTTGCATTTGAAATTCAGTCGAACCCCGCTTTTACATTCCCTCAAATAACGTTTTCCCGTCATTTACAATATTTTTTTCTCGGTCAATGTGGACCTTCAATTTTCCTATTATTACGATATATTTTTTTGTCCTGTATTTACGCCGTCGTAATATCAAAATATCGCCAAACGCAGTAAAAAAAAAAGGTTGGAGTCCATGCTAAAAATTGAACATAAAATGGCCACTACCAACGTAAATTCCTTCATAAATACGGTCAATTTATACAGATTCAATGGCATCAGGACAAAAAATACCGTATTTACTCGAAACTAATGCGGAGATTATCCGACCAAATATCGTCTCTCCCCTTCTAACGTCCATTTATATTACACTGCTCTGCAATTTCACTTCGCCAGACCATCATATTTTCTGTATATCGATTATCTGGACACTCCGTGTCTTCATTCCGTTTCGGCTTCATTCTTGTTATCTCGTTTGTTTCATTTGAAATGTGTGTGTAGGCCTTATGTTTGAGATTTTAAAGTGATTAACATAATGTATATGATAGTTTTCCTCTTCTAAATTTGGTATCTAATAATTATAATATTGAATATACTGTAGTTATTAACGTGTGTAGTTCTTGGTTTTTTGAAATGAATAAAACGCCAACAAACAAAATATTTTTTAAAAACATACAGTCGGACCTCTATTTAACGAACCTCTATTTTGCGAATTTCTCTATTTTGCGAACTTTTCTTTGGAACCAGGAACATTTTGCTAATTTCTTCGTAAAATAACCTCCAAATAGCGAAGTAAATTTTTCTATTTAACGAACTTTTTCGTGGTATCCATTTTTTTTTCTCCTTGAAATGTTTTTATTATTAACATTCCCTTAGAGAAAATGAAAGAAATATGGATACAGCTGAGGGAAACAGAAGAAATTGTTGATGCTGATTGATGATGATTATCTTTCACTTGATTTTGAAGTTGAGACCTCGGAAACACTAACTGAATCGGATATTTTGGACAGTGTGAAAAATAAAAACAATACAGCTATGAATTGCGATGAAGATGAAGATGATAAAAATGGAAATGATTATGATGCAGAAATAAAAAAACCTTCGTATGATGAAATGCTAAAATCATTTGAAACAATACGACGCGGATTACAATTTGAAGAAAATAAGATTTGAAGGGGTTTTTGTTCCATAGTATGTCTCGCGCCAAAGATGCGAGACGTACTGTAAGCGAAAATACTTTTTCAAAAAAAAAAAAAAAAAAAACTCATACAAAAATAGCAGACTTTATTATTAAAATTTTAAGTATGCATATGGTAATGTATGCTTTATGTCATTAAAATTATTACTTTTTTTAATAATATTTATTGTTTATGTATTTGAAATCTGTTTTATGTAGTTTAAAGTAATTTAAAAGGTGAATCTCTATTTAACGAATTTTCAATATAACGAACTTTTTGTCGCGATTTAGCGACTTCGTTAATAGAGGTCCGACTGTATAATAAAAAATTAACCACGTTTCGGTCCGAAATAGAGGGCCATTTACAAGAAAAATAACAGGAGATGGATGATGGGAGATTATATGAAAAAACTTCAAACGACCAAAGATACAAAATAGGCGAGTCCACTATCAGGAAAGGGGAATCGCGAACCTCACAAGACATCTTGCAACGGAGGGGAGGGGTGGGGGAAGCAACGACAGATACAATACAATAAAAACTTGGGAAATTAAGTTTTACCGAACCCGTAATCGGATTTAGTTTTTACGGAAAGGGTTTCGTTTTAACACCCCGAATCCATTAGTATAAAAAACGATTCCCTGCACTTCCTAAGCATGCTATCAGGCCCAACAACAGTAGGACATTCATAATTAAATAAATAAAAACAGATGCCCCTGCTACACCACGTGCATCGCAGTTAGGCAATTGACATTCCTATTGCGAACGGCCAAGGAGTGCTGATATAAACGCTTACTAAGTTGTCCCGTTTCCCCTATGAATCTACAGGATACATGTTCTGTGATAGGATACAATGTCCCATATTCTTTAAGAGTAACTTCGTCAGCATGGCGTATATAGAGCATTTAGATTATCTATTTCTTTAAATATTTTTTAACGCTGAGATTTAGCATATCAGGCAGTATTCGGTTTCGAATGACTACCCTATTGATTTTGTTAATAGTCATGTGGCCAAACCATTGCGTAATATCTATAATCCGGTTCCCAAACCTAATTAACTTATGATTATATAATGTAAGCACCTGTTGATGGGAACTTTTTTTGGTGATCCTAATAGGACTTAAGTGTTGTAACAAGAGAATAATAAATTATTATTATTATATAAACAAATACCTTGCAAAATTGTAAATTATATATAAAAAATGGAATTTCATTGTAATTAATTGTAAATATTATCCGTAATATCATGATATTAATGCTTATTTATTCTCTAGGATGTATTTATTTATTTTTTTCCAAAAAAATTTATTTGTATATAAATAATATGTAACTTGCAAAATTGTAAATTCTGTTTAATACTGTATGTTATAACTGAATAATAATTTTTCTAATTTTTGGATATTAATTTCTTTAATCTACTGTTATTAACGTTTATGTACAAAATAGTAGCTAACTATTGTAAATATCTTTATTATATTTATAAAATTCAACCTAATTAGCTTATGATTACATAATGTAATCACCTGTTGGCGATATCTTTTTTTGGTGATCCTAACAGGATTTAAGTGTTGTACCAAGAGAATAATAAATTATTATTATTATTATTTATGTGTGGCATATTTACATTTCATTTATAAAATATTTTGCAAATAGATTAAAAAAAATTAATAACATTCTTTTCTTCTTGAAATGAAAAATACAAAAAAAAAAGCTACATTTTTTTAATGATTTAATATCTAGAATTGAAATATGCTGAAAACTGTCATTAGCGATATTATGAGTACAATTCTCTCTCAATCATTATTGCCTCAAAACATACCGAACTTACATTAATTAATTAATTAATTAATTAAACGGCTGTAACGGAAAAGATTTTAAAAATAGACCGAACATCAAGAATTAGGAAATAGAAAACGAATGATTTATAATAAATAACGGTAAAGATTAAAATGAATAAAATAAAGATATATACAGATAATTACAAATAAATGATATCTAAAAATATTTACATATAAATTGTTACAATATCTCACGGCGCTCGACGTTTGTCTGATTGGCAATTTCGATTTCACTTTATATAAATGACGCTTCTATGAGTTCCTTATAATATTTCGTATTCATTTTTTTATTACAGCAGTGATATTCAATTCAATTCATTGCGGTTGGCACAATGAACTGCTTCAATCTTACAGCGGATCGAAAAGTATTTGGAAGATTTACATGGTTTAGCGAACCACTGAATAGCTGAAATAATTGAGTACTGATCACGTTATTCGTTATTATTAGAATAAATAACATAAAATATATTGTTCATCAAAAATTTTATTCATGAACTTATATCCAGAAATTACTATTCATTAGTTTATAGTCAGAAAATATTCAATTCAGTATACAACTTTGATCTAAATTCTTTGTTTCTACAAAAATCACAATATGGGTTGAATTAAACGGTTAACCTTAAAACATATTAAGAATAAATATATAGTGGCCAATTTGACATAATTCATTTATCGAAAATGAACTTCTTTATGTAAGTCTTAATGACAGAAATAGTAATAAATAACTGATTAAAATCCTACTAATATGAGCCTCCATCTAACTAATAATTTTTCTTATATAAAATTTATTTTATTTTAACTTATGTAAGTTTTATGGAATGAGAAGCCAAGGATATTTTTTTTTAATCTATTTACTAACCATTATATAAATATAATAGAAACATGATAGAAATATTATAAAAAATATTTACAAAATAAAAAAATAAGAATTAATATAAATTCAAAATTAGGTAAAACATATAAATTAAAAACAGAAATTCCTCATGGTTCAAATTTAGAACCACTTTTATTTATTATATATTTAAATACATTATATAGTACAATATCAACATCGAAAATGTCAACATACAAAAAGACTTTAATAGTTAATTAGTTGGACACACAATAATAAAATGAAAATAAACAGTCAAAAACCAAAATTAATGATATTGAAAACAAAAAATATTTTTTTACATATAAATCCATTAATAAAATATCCTAATCATAACTGTTTAATAGATAATAACATAAACTCCCAAAGATGTAATTGTGAAACTATAGAAATCATTAAAACAAATAGATATCTAGGTTTATATATGAGGGGGCTAGAATCAAAGGCAGCTAAATCCATACTAAATCGGTTTTTGAGTTATGAATGCCACTATATTCTACGAACAAAATCGAATCCGGTTTTAAAATCATTTAGCATCAAATGCAGATAACTTACTAAGAAAATCCACTTAAAAAAATATGATTATTATCGAATACAGCTGTATCCACTAGTTTTGGAAACGAACACAGCTAAAATCGCGGCCGGCCAATCACAGCGCTTCATTTCCGAAAAGTCAAGATGCCGGTATAACCTTTGTTCCTGTATTTGCTTATTTTTTTATTAGTCCAGTCGTTTCTTACACAATTGAGGCGTGTAGATGCAAAAGGGACATTATCCATTTTTTGTTAATTTTGTTAATCCAATTTAAAATACTGTTTTTCAATAACTTCTTATGATTTTGCTAACTGAAAATTGTAGACTTCTCCTTTATCGTCAAATGTTCGTGAGTTAGTGAACAAAAATCAGGAATTGTACAACTATATGAGTAATTATAAGTGTTTCTTTGTTTCTGTAGTTTTTTAAAAAGTAGATAATGTCCCTTTTGCATCGATACGCCTCAATCATTATTATTCTTGAATTTCCGATGTGACGTCATCGCTTAGTTTCTGGAAACGAAGTCAGCTGTATCCATTCGTGTTAGAAACAAAGTCAGCTAAATCAGTCATTTGGTATCAAAAGCAGCTAAGTCCATTTTAATTATTCAATAAAATAATAACCCGTCATTATAGGCATTCATTGTGCTATCCATTGAGTTCTAATTACTACTGTACGTACTTGATGCTTTCTTCATACAATGTTACCATCTTAAACAAAAAATAAACATTTTTTTTATTTATGTAAAATTTAAAAACATGGATTTAGCTGCCTTTGATTCTAGCCCCCTCATGTTAATGATCTTATTCTCTTGGAAAACACATTATTTATATGTATTAAATAAAATTAATTCCTTAATATATATGTTTCAACACAATCAGAGTATCTTTTATATAAGATAAAAGATACTAATTTATAAATCATTTATAGACTCATTAATAAATTATCGATTGGGTTGTTGGGTGCATCTAGGAAATAAAGACACTAATAACATAGATAAAATATTAAGTTAAAGTTAAAGTTGCGATCAGGCCCAGAGGACCGCGCAATGCTGCTGGAGGGTAGGCTCCAGAGATCAGAACCTACGGGACAAAGTTGAGTTCGGGGGGTCGGCCCGTCGCTCACCCGCCTCTAACTCCCTGGAAAGAAACCCGGTACCCATTCTATAGAGGGCTGGGTAGACCCTAGGGCTCGTTTGGAGGAGAAAGAAGCATGGAAAAATTCCCATCCTCCGCCGAGGCCGGGAATCGAACCCGCTACATCCAACCCGCAGCCAAGCGCCCTTACCCACTCGGCTACCGGGCCCACAAATAGAATATTACATAAAATAATAAATTTTATAATACAAGATTCTTGTATATTAACAAAAAATTAAAAAAATAAATGTAAAAATAAAATACAAAATTCTAATGCCAAGAGTAAAAATAAGGTATTCTTTAATAATAAACAATTTTTACAAAATTAGAAATCTGTTAAGAAATAATAACCTAGAAAACAATTCAAGAAATCAATTGATATAGATTTTATATTATGAAAATTCTAAGAACAACTTATTATTCTTAGAAATAAGAAATAAAAATAGAATATTATTAAAGCTTTTTGTACAAATTTTAGAAGAATTCAAACAAAATAAACTTAATAATATAAGTATACCAAATTAAAATAACTGAAATAATCAAAAATATGAAAAATAAGAACTCTGTTGGCTTAGATAATGTTGTTGTAGAGGATATCAAAAAATTCCATCACAATATACCAGATTTTATGACTTTATTAATAAATAATATTATTATAAAAGGTACATATCCAGATAAATGGAAAATAGCCAAATTAATTCCCATTTTTAAAAATGGAAATTATATGGATATAACAAATGATATACCAATATCAATACTCTCAAATTTATCAAAAATTACAGAAACCTATATTTTTAACACCATATATAATTTTATTGAAAAATATCAGTTAATAAATAAAAATCAATATGCATATCAAAAAAATAAGAGTACAACATTATTATTACAAAAATTAAATGAAATTATAAATAAAAATTTAAACAAAAGTAACTTCATTCTAATTATATATATAGACATGAAAAAAGCATTTGATAGTCTTGATCACAACATATTACTACAAGAACTAAATAATATTGGTATAAGAGGCCCAATGCTTAATATACTAAAAAACTATTTAAAAAAAAGAAAATTCAAAATTAAAATTCAAAATAAAACAAGTAAAATATATAATTTAAAAAAAGGCGTACCACAAGGATCTAACTTAGGCCCAATATTATTTCTAATATATATTAATACAATCTTCAAAAATTCAAAAAATTCAAATATTTTTGCTTATGCAGATGACTTACTATTAATCTATATTACTAAAATCTTTTATTTCTCTGTCTGTGTGTCTGTCCGGCGCAGTTTTCTGTGAGAATGAAAAATAGAAAGAATTTTTTTAATGAAACATCCGCGACAGGAATCGAACCTACAACCTTCTGGTACGAAGTCAGACATCTTACCCATTAGGCCATGGGAACTACAACTCTCTTGATATTGCTTTTTTGACTTATTTGTCAAAACTGAACTGACTTTGACTGAAAAGTAACAATTGTAAGTAAAAAGAAAGTCAAAAAAGAAAGACGCAGTACGTCATTAGGTAGAATACTGAGAAATCAGTATTTATAACTTAAAAACCACTGAAAAGTATCAATTGGAATTGGATAAACGAGATGAACGAGAGTGTCGATAACATCAATCGAATGATAAGTCTAACAATACAAGGAGAGACTACAGAGCATACAATACAAGTGCGAATAAAATTGACACTTCTGATAATCCATCACACGAACATCTCTATATGCCCAAGTGTCTGAACGCATTGAATCTCAGCGGAATTCCTCAACATCGTTTGTCATTGAAGATTGGATCTCCAATAATATTGTTGCGAAACATCAATCCAAAGTTTGCATACTGCAATGGAACTCAACTTAAATGCTGTTCATTCGATAATGATCTCATAGAAACCGAAATTATAACAGAACTCACAAAGGAGATTTTGTTTTCATCCATAGGATGTCTATGGAACCATGCGGTAATCTACTTCCATTCACTTTCACAAGAAAACAATTTCCGATCAGACCTTCTTATGCGATATTTATCAATAAAGCTCAAGGACAAACTCTAAATAAAGTTGCCATATAATTGGAAAACGTTGTCTTAACTCACATACAACTTTAGGTCTTTGAGTCACAATTCAACAGAATTTGGTTATCTTCACTCTAAAGAATACTCACAATCAATTTGTTGCGAAGAATTTCGTATACAAGCTATGATCTTCATTTATCATCTATATCAACTAACGTCCATCTGAAATCTCTTCTTCAAATATCTATATCGAACAATCTGATGGCCTAGCTAATAGATATAGATAATTTTCACTATTTGTAACTCAAAAACCACTGAAAAGTATCAATTGGAATTGGATAAAAAAGAACAGAAAAAAAAAATAATCACTATTTCTATTAGGTAAAATACTGAAAAATCGCTATTCGTTACTCAAAAACAATCACTATTTTTAACTCAATAACCACTGTAAAGTATCAATGGAAATAAAAAAAAGAGACTCAAGAAAGAAAGAAGCAGTATTTCTATTAAGTAGAATACTGAAAGTTCACTATTTGTAGCTCAAAAGCGACTGAAAATTGTATCTATATTACGAAAATCTTTTATTTCTCTTTCGGTCTGGTGCAATTATTGTAATTTACAAAAATAGAAATAATTTCTACAAGTTATCTACTGGAATCCAACATGCAACCTTCTGCTCCGAAGTTAGAAGTCTTAGGCATTAGACCACAAGGATTACATTCTAATCTCTATAAAAAATAAAAATATATCACAGATATATGATTCACACGCTGATTCTAAAAGCAGTCGTGAATTGAGAGAATATATACATCAAAAATTAAAATAAAAAAAAAACTTTAAAAAAATTTTAGTTTTATTTTACTTGATGTAATTTGTGTGTGTGTGTTTTTTTAATAAATAACAAATTGTTTTCCGTTACATACGCGAGGCTTCCGGAGCGAAGCGACGGGTAGCCGACTAATAAATACAAACAAAAACTTTTCAATAGCACAAGATCAAATACAAAATGACTTTATCAGCATAATTAAATGGACACATGACTATAAATTAGCCATTAATAAAAGCAAAACAAAATATATGATAATTCATTCAAAAAATAAAAAAATCAACATTATACCAGAAATAAAATATCATGAATTCAACTGCATACACAAAAAACCAGAAGATATGAAAGCCTGTAACTGTGATAATATAGAAATAATAAATAATTATAAATATCTAGGTCTATATATAAATAACAAATATACATGGTATACTCATTATATTCATATATTAAAAAGACTAAATTACTTATTATATATGTTTTATCATAGAAAAGATATCTTTCCAATAAGAACAAAAATTATATTATACAAATCATATATTGACTCAATAATAAATTATGGTATTGATAATTGGATCTATATAAATAAAAATGAAATGAAAAATATTAACAGAATCTTAAAAAAAATAATAAATTTAATTTTTCCTAACTTTAATAAACTGCAAATTGAACAACAAAATCAAATTTTAGTAAATAATAAAATATTATTTCCTCAACAAAGAGTTATATTTAATTTAATTATACAAAATTATTATAAAATATGTTATAACATGCAGGAAGATAATACCCATTCACAAGAAGAAATAGACTATATACAAAACAAGTCTTTGATAATCCAAAAAATAACTTCGGACTAAGAATTAAAAACAGACTAATTAATAAAATATTTTATCAATTTTCAACAGAAATGAAAAAAATTGAAAAGATATCTATCTTTAAAAAAAAATAATATATTAATATTACTTATCTGTACAAACTGAAAAATATATGTTGTACAGAACCTACATACTGATCCACCTTTAGTGGTATCTCGTAGGACTGAATATGTAAATTTATTATTACTAAATAAAGAAAAAAATAAAATAATAAAAATAAATAATCATAACAACAACAACAACAACAATAATAAACACAACAGACCTGAAAACACACTTGTTGATAAGGTCAACAAACAGACCTATCTCATTGATATTGCAGTGCCTACCAGCAAGAACATGCAGAAAACTCACACAGACAAGATCAGTAAATACACCGATCTAGCAAACGAGCTCCAGAAGCAGTGGAGGCAGGACCGAGTACGTGTTGTACCCATCGTCTTGTCCGCCATTGGTCTGGTGCCCCACACATTGCACCACAGTCTCAGCAACTAGGACTTCATGAAAACACTTATGCATTACTCCAGAAGGCTGTGATACTCAACACAACACGCATAGTTAGGAAATTTACGGACACAACCACAAATCCGTAATCATTCATGCACACGTCTATACACTTGGCAATATGTGCTTTGGTCCTTGACCCGCCATGTTGTGTTAGCTGGAGAAACCCATTGTTTGAAACTATTTACATAATAATAATAATAATAATAATAATAATGGACCCTACCTCCTCGCGGTGGGGGCGGGAACTACACTAGCTTTAGGGTAGGCTAACCATTTATGATGAGAACACGTCCTAATATAGATCATGCTGCATCGGGTGTGGCGCAGGATAAAGTCACC
>JAFIDM010009631.1:23332512-23354928 GCA_023159025.1 Thereuonema tuberculata | reverse complement strand
GAAAGGATGACTCTTCCCCGCAAGGAGGGAGGCCGAGGACTCATCAATCTCATCACCCTACACGAAAAACAAATACACACACTTAGGGAACACTTCCACCAAAGAGCACAACACTCCTCACTCCACTCAGCCATTTTTAAGGCTGACACACACCTCACACCCCTGGACCTCGATAACCCTAATCTAACACTCACTACCCCCGACATCCACACACAGCAGGTGCGTGAATCATAGTCTCATAAGGAACTCCAGGCATACATCGCCACGAACTCAGCCAGCCTCATGTCGACATGGAAGCGTCGAACAGATGGCTGACGAGTGGTGAGCTGTTTGGGGAGACCGAAGAGTTCATGATCGCGATACAGGACCAAGTCATCTCCCCATGCAACTACAAGAAACACATTCTACACAACGCAAACACACATGATGACAGATGCAGGAAATGCCACACTACGCATGAGACGATCGACCACATAATATCAGGCTGTCCCCATCTCTCTCAAACAGACTACCTCCACCGACACAATCATGTAGCGTCGATCGTTCATCAGCAGCTAGCACTCAAACACTCACTTATTAAGAACACGGTCCCATACTACAAGTACATACCGCAAAGTGTATTAGAGTCACCCTCACATAAGCTTTACTGCGACCGCTTCATCCACACAGACAAAACCATACATCACAACAAACCTGACATCACACTTATTGATAAGGTCAACAAACAGACCTATCTCATTGATGTTGCTTTGCCTATCAGCAAGAACATGCAGAAAAATCACGCAGACAAGATCAGTAAATACACTGATCTAGCATACGAGCTCCAGAAGCAATGGAGGCAGGACCGAGTACGTGTTGTACCCATCATTCTGTCCGCTAGTGGTCTGGTACCTTAAACATTGCACCACAGTCTCAGCATACTAGGATTTCACAAAAACACGTATGCACAGCTCCAGAAGACTGTGATACTCAACACAATACGCATAGTTACGAAATTTATGGACACAACCACACATCCCTAATTATTCTTGCACACTTTTTTTTTTTTTTTTACACTGACTCGCCATCTTGTCTTTGCTGGGGAAACCAATGGTTTGAAACTTTTGCAAAATAATAATAATAATAACTTTCTTTTATTTATGAATAGAAAAGTTTTAAAATTACTTGGGGAATTATTAAACTATTAATAAAAATATTCATTTCATTGGCTACAGACAAATAAGACTGCAGATTTATAATAATCACTGATATGCAACCATTTTGCTTCAGAGAAACTATTTATATTTTTCAGTTCCACACTATGGGTAAGCACAAAAGTCATATTAGTTTTGTTTCATTAGGCCAGTTTTTGAGAAATTATGATTTTTACAGTATTTCTTGAAATGTTTATTATGACAAAATTCACTACGTATATACATACATAATTAAACTACAATTATAATTTTTGGCATTACTGAACTATAAAATAATAATGTATAAAATTTACAATTCATATAATTCAATGTGCCTTTTTAGTACTTTATTCCCAAAACATGTAAAAATAATATATTTTTATCTTGATATTTTAATTAATGATATTATTACTTTTAAAAAGTCCTTTTACCCCCACTTCATATTAAACTTGGAATCATGCAGCAATTTGTTACTAGTCTTGGCAATGAAAGCAATATAATTTCGTAAGTAAAACGGAAATTTCCTAGAAAGACAGATGCAAAAATTAAAGCTGGTATATTCGAAGGACCACAGATACGCGATCTCATGAAAGATTCTAATTTCACGACCGTCATGAATGAGACAGAAAAATCTGCATGGTTGTCTTTTAAGTGCGCGACTGAAAACTTCCTAGGAAACAAAAAAGCTGAAAATTGCGAAGAACTTGTTGATGAAATGTTAACAAACTTTAAAACACTGGGTGCCAAAATGAGTGTTAAACTTCATTTTCTACACAGCCACATCAATTATTTCCCTGAAAATCTTGGTGCTGTGAGTGAGGAGCAGGGTGAAAGGTTTTATCAAGATATCAAAACATTGGAAACGAGATATCAGGGCAAGTGGAATGAATCTATGTTGGCGGATTATTGTTGGTGCATAAAAAAGGGTATCTTCTGAGAGTCACCGCAGAGCATCAAAACGGCGAAAGATTTGAGAGAAAACTAACCAATCTTATATCACCAGAATCAATGTAGGATTTTTTATACTACAGTAAAACCTCGTTAAGTCATCACCCGGATAAGTCGTCACTCCGTTTAAGTCGTCGTTTTCCTTTGGTCCCGACAAGGTCCCATACACATTAATGTAAAATAACCCTCCTTTACCCGTCACCAAATTTAATTCTACTCCGGATAACTCGTCACCCTCAAAAATGGCCAAAAGTATCTTTCTTCACCATTTTGCATGCCATCGTGTTGTCTTTTCAGCCTGCCCCTTCACTTTAAGAAAGCCAAGCCTTTACAGGGAATTTTCGACCACGCCTGTCACTTCATTCCTTTCCTATCCCTTCGGAGGATTTGGGTTCTTGGAATCTCGTTGCTAATCATTCAAAGCACACTTCTCGCTGCGACTCTGTCGAGTGTAGACGTTTTTCTTTACCGCTCCTGAGTGTGACTTCATTTCATAGCGAGTAAGCCCTTCTATAAAGGCTATTTTTTCTCTTGCAATTTCGTGGTTCGATTACGTTTTTAACATGCCAGGGAAACGAAAACTTACTTCGTTAGCTTTTAAAGAAAAAAAAAAGACTTAATTACACTTTTTGAAAAATCAAATGTTTCGAAAACAGCTTTTGCCAAAGAACACCATATTCCCAGGACTACATTAAACGATATTCTTTCATCGAAACAAGTAATTGAAGAAGTTGACAGCAAAGACAAAAGAAAGAGAATGAGGAAATCGAAGTTTGACGAGATCGAGGAGGTTTTAGTTCGATGGCTTTAATGTACCAAAGTAAAATGAAATAAAATGTGGTAACTACAAAAAGTATTTTTTTTTTATTTTCCACTCATTCATTTGCATGAATTGATTTCTGAAAATCTTGTTTTCCTCATCGAATCCTACAGCAATTCATGAAAATACTGTATTTCAGTGTTTTTTTTTGTTTTTTTTTATTTCAAAAATTCCCACTCCGCCTAAGTCATCACTCCGCTTAAGTCGTCAAAAATGTTTGGTTCCTTGAGTGACGACTAAACGAGGTTTTACTGTAGTTAGTTAAGGTTTTTCACTTGTCTTGACACTTTCATAACTCAGATTATCCCATTAATTATTTTTTATTTTAATTATGAAGTTCACTAAATTTAAGGTGCAAAGTACAAAAAAACTAGACCTGTTACAAAAATTCTGAATACAGATTCGGATTCAGGGTAGTTGAGTTTACTAAAATCAGTTGTTTTTTCTTGTGAAGCAGACTGAAAGGTAAAAAATGCATATCAGTGTAATAAAAATATAATCTCCAAAAAATATTATAATTTAGATTTTCTTGTTTTTAGAATTATTGTTTACATCTAATTGGCATTATAAAGCAGAATATATCTAAAAACAAGGTAGGGATAGTGATTAGTAAACCAATCACAGTGCTTCGCAACGGCTTCTGAGTCACCTTTACTTTAGAATAGACTGCGCCTAGAAAATAGGGGTGGCCTAGAAAATGCGCGCGCAAGTCTCTTTGTGACCCCATGCTATCTTACCCACCCCTATTTATATTGAATAATCGTCATTCTTAACTGAAACTTGTTAATACACTGAATTCCTAATAATGATTTAAAAAAAAAAAAAAAAAAAACTTAAGTTGAGAAACTGTGAAAAGATTTAAAATGGGGAGAAAAAAATGAAGAATAAGAATTGCCCATGAGGCGATCGAACCCTCGACCTTCACGTTATTAGCACGACGCTCTAAACAACTGAGCTATCACGAGCCGTTGCGAAGCATTGTGGGATATGTGTCCACAGACAGACAGACAGACAAAGCGGGGATATATGGCGTCTTTCAAAAGCCTAATAAATTATCTAATTTATAAAACTATTGCTTTGTTGAAATGCAAAAAGTTGTTGAAATAGATATGATATTTATAGAATATATGCATATAATTTATTTATTGATGATATTTAAGAAATAAGGTTAAAGTTGAAATGAGAAATGATGTTTTTAACATAGGTTCCTACCGATAGAATTCGTCGAATACGCCGATATGATTGACGCCCTAAGTAAACATTGTAAAGTTTGGATCCCATCCACCTATACAATCCATGGCTAATAGCTAATATAGTAACGAATTTAATGTGTCACTATTCCATTATTATGGTTATTTAAAAGAAGAATGTTCCATTTAGCGTGTTATTGATAATACTCTTGCTATTTTAAACGGAGTCGAATTTATTATTGAAGCCAACGGAGCTTGTATTAATGATCACTGAATCTCCATGAAATATAATAAATATGAAAGATTAAAATAAGATACGTGAACACATTAATCGTGTTAACACCACTAACAGGAATGTCTTTTGAATAATAACACTACAACTTACTATCTTCGACGTATACGATGCTATTTCATGGAGCAGGAAGAGTGTCGTATTACTGAGAATGTTTCCGTTCCATTCTACCGACGAAACAAAGCGGAATAGAGAGATTGTGAAATAATTATCAGCATCTTTAATGGATTCTTGACAAGGATGACATGAATAAGTGACTTAACATTTATTATTAAAAGATTCAGTTACAGGAACATTTTTGACTTGGCAAGTGAAATTCTGGAAGACTCTGTCTAATTAGTGAAGATTAATTCACGAACATTAAAGAGAAATCCACTTATTCTTTAATATTCTTATTAAAATTTAAATCATATACTAGAATCTTTTTCTGCTTCATTGCTTGGATACTGACAATTTTTGACTGTAGGATGAAATAAAATTAACTTCGTATTACAATCTTATAGGAAACTGTATGAAAAACAGTCTGCTGTTTCTGACTTTATGCAGTAGGTCATTGAACAAGTCACATATGAACGGAAGAAGATTCATCATTTATTTCAAATGAAGTCAATAAAATGGTGAACATCAGTTTAGGAGATCCTGTCGTCCTTGTGCAACTACAGGAAGACCACCATCTTCCAAACCAAAAAAAAATCAGTAAAGACTTCAGTGGGTTCTGTCCGTGATTTTCTCCAAATAATTTTTTTTTTCTTTCAAATTCAAATTAAACGCTTGCCATAATTTCTTTTATGTAATATATACAATATATAAAATAGAATCTTCCACGTGTTTATTGCATTGGACGTCAGAGCATTATGAGGTGGAGTAGAATGCTAGCATTCATCCATCAATTTTTTTTTTTTTAAATAATCATTAAATAAGATCATTTTACAATTGAAACTAATGGGACATTTAAAAACTACTAATCATAAGAAACATGCAAAGATTTCGGTATGTTCATATTTATTGTCTTATTCATCCAAGATAATATAAGAATAAAATTTTCATCAACATACATATAATTTTACTATTAATATTTAATATCTGTAATAATATAAATCTATATACATGTCTACAATATTAAAAACAATATAATTATCAGTATTCCTTCTTTGCAGTTAAAAATATAAATGAGCAATCAGATCTTCGATAAAAGAAAAAAATCTTTCCTCTATGAGGAGAAAATCACAATACTCGATAACAATTATTACGATTACAATTAAAACGCCAGAGACTACTAAGACCATAAAAAAAGAAAAAAAAAACATCTACCATTTCACAAAATCTGATATTCATTTCATACAATGATTGTCTGCTTCTTCAAATAAATACACAAACTCCAAAATGACTAATATTTCGTCTTTTTTTAATTTAAAGACTTTTCAAGGTATAATACATAATAAAACTAATTTGATAATATTTGTTAATAAAACTGATTTGTATTACAACTAATTCTAATTTAAAGCAATCAAATATTATTTTACAAATTTTTCTCAATAAATTACATGAAATTATTAAAAATAAAATTAATCCTGATTTTTATTGACTTATTCATAATCATGATGATGTTATTAAATATGTAAATAATACTAAAATTTTTAATATAATTACAGCAGATTTTGAAAATTTATGTACAAATATATCTTTAGATTCTTTATTACAACAAATAAAATTTTTAATTTCAGAATTTAATATACATAATTTATTTAATATTTCAATTAATAAATTTATTAATTTCCTTCAATTTAATTTACACAATAATTATATTGAATTTGATAATGAAATATATTCCCAAATCAGAGGTATTGGTAAGAGGGTAAATTATAATAGCATTCTTGCTAATTAATTTTTATTGGCATATGAGTATCAATTCTGTATTAATACGCCTATACAATTTAAAATTTATAGATATATAGATGATTCGATTATTTTTAATACTAATTTAGAAATTCATTATATAAAAGAAAAAATTTATAAAAATATTATTAAATTGCAACAAACTAATAATAATTCTGATTTTGTTGATTTTTTTAGATTTTCGAATATATTATCATCAACAAATTCCATATAGATAATAAAAAATTTATATTTATATTTAATAAAACATTTTTATTTCCATTTAAAATTAATAAATTTCATAAATTTACCAGTAATGTGAGTTTAAATTTATTTAAAAATATTTTTATCCAAGAGCTCAATAGGCCAGTCAAATCGTACCCAAAAAAACGTTAAAAACGCAAAACGCGATGTAAAGCTGCATTTTTGGTATGTTATTTGGACCCGTTAGGGAAGTGTGAAACTATGTTTTGCAAGCAAAAAAAAGTTGTGCTAGCTGCGTAATACATAAAAAACTGCAAAATTTTCGGACTTTTTGAAGTTTCTGCAGTTTAATTCACAAACTATGTGTATTTTGAAATTAGTTGTCAGTATCATTTTGAAAGTATATTAAATTTATGACAATTTAAGCCCACCCACAGTTCCGTATGTCTAATAAGTTTTGAGATATGGTACTTCAAAAATTGGCATGTTTTCCAAAAATTCAGTTTCCCTTTTGTTTTCAGCCACATATCGGCACAATCGCTCATCCTACTATAAAAAATATAAGAAACTACATTTTAGCACATTAAATTACCTTTCATTTAAGCGCAAAACGGGGTAAGTAGACCATATAGTTCTCTTGGAATCGCTAAAAAATCAAAAATTGCGAAAATAGATTTTTAAGATATGGGCCTAACTTAAACATTGTGGGCATTAGGCGAAAGAAAAAGCCAGGTAAAAAATTGTTATGTCTATTGACATTTGTTATATTATAGAAAATAATTAAGAAAAATTAAAGTTTTCATTTTTTGGAGGGTCCCGGTTGATTATCTTGATGAGACCACTGTTGTTGAGACAACATCTCCTCCAAAGGTAAAGATTTGTCGGGGTCCTCTATTTCAATTGTGGGAACATTTTGGCCTGACTTGTCCCGATAGAAATGACAGAGAACAGAGCATTTCAGCCCTGCACGTGCAACCTGGTCCATTGCACCCTTTGTGGCACTTGCATGATATGAATTTTAGGAGGGTTGGACGAGCTGGGTCCTTTGTGGAAGTCACGGGTAACAGCCCCTGCTGGTTACTGATCCAGCCCCAGTTGGTTGGTTCTTTTTCTACCCCCCAACCATGGTATATTCGAAATACATGTTGAGCTGCAGCCTCTTCAGTTGGAGGCAGACGAGCCAGGTGGACCTTGGCGTTGGCAGCTGATCTCACGAACATTTCGTAACGGAGTGCTGGTGACTCCTCCTCCATACAGAGCCACAAGAAGTTTATTTCCAGCAGCGGCTAGAGTGGGAACCGGCTGTAGGAAAATGGTCGCCACATCAATCAGCCGTGGATGCCTTTGGAGGGCTCCCAACATCTTCATCTTTCCATGCCAGACAAGGGCAGAAGTAGTGTCACATCCAGTAAAGGCGTGCACATAAAATACAAATCCAGGAGGAAATGATAGCTCTGCGGGATTGAAAGATGTAGAGGAAAACTGCAGAGAGCCTGATTCACTCCTGCGACTTTTATGGAAGAACATATTTTCCATACTAGATTCCAATCCATTTAGGAGTAACAAGAGGGCCACATCCTCTCCAACTATTATTACTTTTCATAGGATCTGCTCTTGCCTAGCGCTGTTCTCACTATAGTGCAGTCTGCGTCCTCTATTGCTTTGCTTTGTTTGGATCCCCTCGTTTTCCAATCCTGAACAGAGGAAGTCGATCACGCATCGCT
This sequence comes from Thereuonema tuberculata, assembly GCA_023159025.1. Taxonomy (NCBI): domain Eukaryota; kingdom Metazoa; phylum Arthropoda; class Chilopoda; order Scutigeromorpha; family Scutigeridae; genus Thereuonema; species Thereuonema tuberculata. The sequence continues at coordinate 23,346,703 of JAFIDM010009631.1, read as the reverse complement.
TGTTGTTATCGGTTGACAGCAATTTCTCCTTGATCAATGTTGAATCTTCGAACATTATGTCGCTGCATGATGAAACTGCATACCGACGTAACCTTTCTACAGTTTTTGTGTTTCTTGTTATCCCATCTTCTGGGTAGCCGTTAAACACAACTGCCTTATTCCTCTCAAAGTGTCTTAATGTGTAGCTGACGTAAGCAGCTACAATTTCCCTAAGTGACCTATTCAGGTGCCAGATGGCCTTATGGAGCAAGTAGCCTCCATCTACAAGAACGAATATAGGGATGTTTTCGGGGAGTAGGGTAAAGGCTGAGTAAAAGCTTGATTTTGTGCCTTTAGGCATCCCCTCTTCACAAAACAAAGCCATTGGGTAGGGAGCCAACTCGTATTTGAAGTACTCTTTCAGGTCCTTATCTGTCTGTTTTGTGATACAGAGCCTTTGGAAAATGGTGAGAGGATATATTTCAACCTGCTTGTTTTGCACTTTAACGGTAACTGACAACAAGGTTCGTTTGTCTTTTCGTTTGAAGCCAATTTTCCCAAACGAGTTTCCCCGTGATCTTTTTGATCCCTTCAATTCCCAATTCTTGTATCATGTGGCAATTGACTTCAGAGCCCCCAACCAAGCCATTGCTGCTAGACATTATTTTTCGAAGAATACATCGACAAATCTTTACCTTTGGAGGAGATGTTGTCTAAACAACAGTTGTCTCATCAAGATGATCAACCGGGACCCTCCAAAAATTGTAAACTTTAATTTTTAATTATTTATGTAACATAACACATGTCAATAGACATAACAACTTTGTACCTGGCTTTTTCTTTCACCAAATGCCCACAATTTCATTTTAGCAGTGTTTAGGTTAGGCCCATATCTTAAAAATCTATTTTCGCAATTTTTGATTTTTTAGCGATTGCAAGAAAACTATATGGTCTACTGACCCCGTTTTGCGCTTAAATGAAAGGTAATTAAATGTGCTAAAATGTAGTTACTTATAATTTTTATTGTAGAATGAGCGATTGTGCCGATATGTGGCTGAAAACAAAAGGGAAACTGAATTTTTGGAAAACATGCGAAAACATGCCAATTTTTGAAGTACCATATCTCAAAACTTATTAGACATATGGAGCTGTGGGTGGGCTTAAATTGTCACAAATTTAATATACTTTCAAAATGATAATGACAACTAATTTCAAAATACACATAGTTTGTGAATTAAACCGCAGAAACTTCAAAAAGTTTTTCACGTATTACGTAGCTAGCACAACTTTTTTCTGCTTGCAAAACATAGTTTCACACTTCCCTAACGGGTCCAAACAACATACCAAAAATGCAGCTTTACATCATATTTTGCGTTTTTAATGTACAATTTGACTGGCCTACAAAAGATATCTTGATATTAATTCTAAATTTGAAGATTTTTTACATAATTTAAATTATCTTATTTATGAATATATAAATAATAATTTTCCAATTCAAGTTTTAAATATATAGTCAGAAAATATATAGTCAGAAAAAATTTAAATTTCAAATTTATCAAAAATATAAAGTTAAAAATATTAATAATTTTATTTAATCATTTTAATTCTTCAAGATAGGATTTGTTGATTTATAATCATTTATGTTATCTTATGACAATTCAAAATTAAATCCTTTCTTTTAGGAAGTTTTGAGTTTGATCTGATGACTGTCATCTATTTATTTTTTATATTTTTTATATTTTTATTTAATTTTTTTTTTAAAACTATATATGAAAAATTTTAAAAAGTATATAATATAAAAGAAAATACAAAAAAAGATATAAAATTAAAAACCTAAAAAAGAATGAACGATAAAAAAGAGCAAACCTCTTCATATTGCATTATTGCTTACAAAAAAAAAAAAAAAATTAGTATCTAAATTTCTTGCTAGATGCCGCTGATGACGTGAGAGTAAATTGGATTATTATTCTCACAGAAACAGCTTTCTGAATTTTGTATTGTTTTTTTTTCAAATTTCAGAATGCTGTCTAGCTATATATATATATAGTCTATATATATATAATATAGTGTTGCAAAATTTGTGTGTAATATTCAAACTACGTGTAGGGGTGCTAGGTGGTATTAAAGTGAGCCTTTCCCGGAGATCATATTCTTTGCTACACCATAAGAAATGTTTTGTAGGCGAGCTATTTTTGTTGAAACAATTGAAACAAACAAAAATATTTCACTTTTAGACCACCTAGCACCTTAACGGGGCGTTTCCGGACATGGGTTCATTAGGAATATATTGATCCTTAGCCATGCCCCTACACGTGGTTTGAATATTATACACGAATTTTGCAACATCCTATATATATATATATATATACAATCATTGAATATCGTTATTGGATGTAAATAAGTTCTAGGGATTTGATAATAATTCCAATTGTTTCCTTATTCTAATACAATAAACATAGACATAACAGTATACAAATTTTAATAAAATTAACGGTTTCTCAAAAAGAAAATTGAAGAATGATGGATCACTGCGTAGAATCCAATAGGCTCATAGGAGCAATTTATACTTCTCAGCAAATATCTATCAAGAAACATTAAAAAGTATTGTCTACTAAAATCCACTACACTTTATAAGGAAATAGTACCTAAGAGGTGACTGAGATTTTAATACAGTGTTAATCTACAAAGGTCAGTAGAAAGTATTCAAAACTGTCAAAGGGATGGAAAAAATGGAGGCAACAAGGCAAAGAAAAACACAAAATACTAATGACGTAACAGCTGTAGATGTTAGTATGATTCAACCTCAATATCGTGGAATGGATAGAGTCAATCAACTTAAGCTGATCTTCGAATTCTTCGATAATTTTCGGGCCAGAAAACAATCAGTTAAGAATGATTTTTTTTTTGCCCTGTTCTCTTGTTAAGTTTTCTATGATCCTCAATTCCTCCCATCAGAACACGGTTTACATGTTGTAATTCATGGCTTATTTAGTTTATAGATGATTCTGAAATCCTTTGTAATACTTCTCAACATTTCGTACTCATTGTTTGAGATACTGGTAGCAATTTAATTTAAAATCACTACAAATTACTTATCTGTAATGTCCTGAACAGTAACACTCGAAACTTCATTTTTTCTATACATATAATTAATAATAATTAAATTATTACCATACTTATATAGATGATATATCCCAAAGAATGCATTTGCTGTGACTGAATCATATTAGTGCTTGGGGCATTTACTTTCAGAAAATCTTGCCACTGCTTCTTTTTTTTTTTTATTGCATCATTTTTATTTAATGGCCATTTTGATTTACTTCCATTGAAAATGAATAGTCAAGAGGGAAATATTTAAGTAAGAAAAGAGAAGCAGGGAAATTGTGCTGGAAATGGATTTAATAAAAACTTAAGAGCTTGTTGCAAAAAATAAATAAACTGAAAAGTTAAGTTTGAAAACTAATCAAAAAGTTATGTTAACTTTGTTCCGTTACATCAAGATCGACAGGGTTATTTCTAAGTCTAAAATAATTGAGTTGTAATGTACATTGTTACTAAATTATTGACCATCCTAATTAATTTAGAAAGATCCGTGATTTTGAAATGTCTGATAACGTTGCTGAAAAAAAAAATAGATTAATAAGTTAGATAGGTTCGTACATCCCACAGGGGCTCACGATGACCTAAGGCAGGCACTGGAGGCAAGGATCCGGGACTGAGATGAGGTCAGCCGAAAGTTCCCCCTCCTTGTACTCCCGGTAAAGAAACCCGGTACCATTCTTGAGAGAATTAAATGGACCCGTCGGAAGAAGATTCAGAGTGGAAAAATCCCCGACCTTACTGGGGATTTAATCAGGCTCCTCCAGTCTGCTGTAAAGCGCCTTAGATTAATAAGATAATTACTTTAAAAGGAAATTCGTTGATGGATGTTATGAAGTACTAACTATAGTCTAAGTCCAAGTCACGGAGGTCGGTATTAATAGGGGTTATAACCTCCTCATTACATCTGAAAATGGAAAAAATCTAGAATTTTGGACTTTTTTTCTTTTTTTTTTGCTTGAAAATTTCAACGATTTGTTTGTAACCCTCCCCTCATTCCAGAAAATGACAGACCTTTGTTTTTTAATTATTTTTTATTTAGGTTGAATGGGTAGGAGCATCATAACCCTCGCCCATTTTAAAACCCCGGACACGGGGTTCAAATTATGGTTCAAGTTAAAACATAGGCTCGTTATATTTTGATCTCCATCCATTCCATTCCTCAAAAATGACATCTGAAATCCCTGCTAAAATAGTCTGTTTATTTTAAAAATTTATTTTAAAAAGTTCTTATATGTTCCAACTTAAAGTATATTGAGCACCATTATTTTGGTCTCCAACCCCTCCCTCCCCATTTCCAAATTGAATCTCCAATGCTATTGCACTTTTGAGTGTATATCAAAAAATCAGTTCACGAAAGGAAAGCTTTTGATGACGTAATTTCGTTATGGATTAATGTTTCCAGGTTGTAGCAGCGCCATCCATTGCTAAAATTCGTAAATGAATCTTGTAAACATTATGAAAACATTCTGGTTTTGTATTTTCTACAGTAACGAATTCATTTTTATATTATTGTTATTATTATTTTAATAATTTTATATTTTTTAAAGATTATTTTATTGAAACGTTTTTTTTAATTGCCATTTTTTTTTTACTTTAAAAAGAAATTGGAGTTGATTGTGTTTCTACTTTATTTCACTTATTACAATTTGAAGTAAATTAGTCTCTCTCGTAGATTTATTGACCCTGAAAAGGGCCTTTTTTTATTTGTATCCTGAGGAATTCCGTGACGGGTCATTGTAAATCTATTCGGCTTTTCTGTTGTTGCTGGTTGGAGTCTTTTCATCTTCAACTGAATGATGCGGCGCATTGTTAATTATAATAACAGAATTGGCGGGAATATTTGGTACAGTAGTTGCTTAAGTACAGTAGTTGTTACCATAAACCATTCTTCAAAACACTCGCCATTCATCTCGTCATGATAATGGCTGAGTTCGTTCATCATTCATCACAAGTATTTCATCATTCTGACTCTTGAAATACTGAAAAGCGTTACAAATTATACCCGTGGCTGTTTTCCCTCGCTGACTGACAGTAACTTGATTTTTCAAAGACACCATTTTTATGTTTAACGTCATGATTTCCAGTAGAAAATAAGTGATCACAAATTGCCAAATAAGAAAGTTTTTCTCAAATAACTCAACTATAATAACAATCATATTTAAGAATATCTAAATTTAATGATATTGCTACCGCGGCGTGTGGGGCAATGGGTTGACTGTCCACAGTACTCCGAAGGCAAGGATGGGGGGTAGTGATAGATCTTTTATACGATAGGAGATAGATCCTTCACCTAAGTGAATCTTTATTAAGCAAACTTAATTATAGACTTTATTGTTCGTAAGTAAAACTAAAGTTCATGTGAGCTGCAGCGTCTTCAACCCGTATCCCACGTGTATCACTAGGGCTTCTACGTAACTTCTCTGCAGTATCCTCACGTACTGGCTCCTTGTAATACACAGGGCTTCGGATCCGGCGGCAACTGCTGCGTCGGTAACGGCTAGACATGATTCCTCTCGTCGTCGTTCCCATGGAGTACGATCGTTCCTATCGTCTGCGGCGACTTGAGTGTCTGCAACGGCCTGAGTGGTCTTCTCCCGACGTCGTTCCCTCCAATGCGATCGTTTCTGCCTTCTTCGGTACCTGGAGCGTCTACAACGGCCTAAGGATGTCTTCTCCCGGCGTTGTGTCTTCCTAATGCTGCGGCTGGAAACCACTCCTTAACTTCGATAAGCAAACTACAGTGGAACCTCTCATAACGAACATAATTCGTTCCAGAATCTTACTCGTTATGTGAAACACTCGTTAAGCGAAATAATTTTTCCCATATAAATCAATGGAAAATACGATATTGCGTTCCATGCCGAAAAAAAAATTCTCAATTTTTTTATTTTTAACATTTATTCAAATAAAATTACTGTACTTATAAATTGTTAAGGAGCGTAAGAAGCTCAAGAATAGGTAACCATTTCGTAGACATTCTTGACACTCCCTTTGAAGCATATATCTTCTTAATTTTGTCCTTGTTATTGAGGATAGTGCAAATCGTTGATGTAGACCGATTGTATGTGCGGGCTAGATCAGTCACGCTAACACGTCATTCTCGCTTTTCAGTAATTTTACGTTTCATTTCGACAGTTACTTTTAGTCTCTTACGGCTGTCTTCTTGTGGCTTTTTCTTCGGGGACATTTTTGCAAGGGTTATTAAACTTTTCACCAAAAAAATTACAAATAATATCTGAAAAATGTATGATCACATGCGACACTAACGTGCTAGCGGAACGAGTGCTAACACAGACTGACGCACATGCGCGGAAGTCCCGGCTCACAAGTGAGTGATGTGAAGATGGGACTTCCACTTTCTGCGTCACTCGTTATGCGAAATGTCACTCGTTAAGGGAGCAATTTTTTCACAATTTTTTTTTGCTCGTTATACGAATTACTCGTTATGAGAGGTGCTCGCTATAAGAGGTTCCACTGTATTTGCTTTCTCCCGAACTGGGGAAATCTTCGTGACCGTGGGCCACTCGATATCTTTGGCTACTCCTTCTCTGAGCTCCGCTGTCCTCTCTGGCTGTAGGTACACCTCTAGGTTCCTTGATGCCGACTAGACTCAGCTTCTCTCGCGGCTCCTTGCCGCCAAAACGGACTCCTTTCCTATCTCCTGGCGTGGAGAACTTCTCTCGTGGCCGAACGCCACCAAACGAACTAGGTCTCCGGTGGAGAACCTTCTCGCGGATGCTGGCCGCCCAAACCAACTGCTTAAACACGACTCTGCACTTCTATAAGTAGCAACAGACTGCCTCGCTCTCAGTCCCGGATCGGTCAATTTCTGATAGGTCGGGCGAGTCGATTCTCTAGACGGGAGGATGGCCAAATCGACCGGTAACAATATTACAGAATCCTCATGATTTTCCCACAATAATAATTTAAAACTTTAATTGAAGCATCACTTTATTAATGGGTATTCTTAATTCTTTTCTTTGTTGGGAAGCTACAGAGCGATAGCAAAGAAAGGTTTTCAAAATTCGCAAGGAGTAATAAATGGCATCCAACTTTATCCCTGTCCTTATCGACAAATGGAAATAACAGTACTAGGCAATAATTAAATAGATGGAGTAACCCTAATAATTGGGGTTACCCCTAATACAGTACCTTTCCGAACATCAAATGGATCTTCTTGAAATTTGCTTGCATATTTATGGACAAAAGAGAATCCATTTGATGTTCAGAAGTGTAGCATAATCTTTTAAAAACTGCGAGTGACGTCATTAAATAGCTAAAATTTGGAGATTTAATCAGCTTTAACAAATGGATGGTATTAAAATAGAATGTTTTATGTTCAGGGGATAGAAAATTTATAAATAAAAGAGACTTTTCCTTTATGTAATTTTATAACTTCAAAAAACAAACATAAAAATATGTTTCAAAATCGTTTCAGAAATTTCTTGAACTTGATACATTTAGAACTGTATTACGGAATTCCTAGCATGAGTGTAGTTTTCGATTAAGTGGAAATAGGTTGGGCGATAATTGAAGTTCTCGGCAATTAGTTTATTTAAATTTCTCAGCAGCAGAGAATAAATAAATTTCTCATTTGTTTTCAGTAGAAATCGAGAGAAATCTAAGAATGAATTTTTGTTTATCTTGTGCGATCTTTTCCTTTGCTTGCAGAAAACGGATGAAAGTTTAGAAATGGTTGAAAAATCAATTGTTTGAGTAAATATTTAAAAGGCAGAAAGTATTGATGGAAAGGAATGAAAGAGAGAAAAGTTAGGAGAAGGATGTTTGGTTCTTCCGGAAGAAAATAGATGCAGAGAAAGAGAAAAATAAAATCACTAAATGATTCAATATGGAGCAGGACTCAGGAAAACAGAAAAAATTCAAAGATATTGGTTCAGAATATAAAATCAATGCAATGGAAAAGATATGCTGAATATTAGGAGATAAGAAAAGAAACAAGGGAATATAATTTTGTGCTAAAGCAAAAATTTAAGGGCGAACCATAATAATATAAAAAAATTAAAAATAATAATAAAAAAATTAAAATAATGATAAGAAAAAGAAGTACAATCCATATTGTAGGAAAATTAAAAAAAAAGTTAGGAAAAAAATAAAAAAGGAAAATAAGAAAAATAAAAAAACACGCGGATATTGAGAAAAAAAAATCTTAAAGAGGAAAAAAAAAATAGATATACGGATTCAAACAAGACAACCTTAAGTGTATGAGTCAGAAACCTTACACTTAAGCTGAAGCTGCCAACTGAAATTAGGTGGTTGCATTTCTAACTTTTAAGCTAATGACGGAAATCCAATGAAAACAATGCCAAATATCTCGAACACAGGGGGTTGGCCCGTGAAAATACTCTATTCCTACGTTGTTTGGGCCTCTGAACACTTTGATGAAATCCGTTTGTCGATTCGATATTCCGTTCTGGAGTTGTTAGGGGTGGATAGATATGGACGTACAGGACAAACGCAATAGAATCAGAAAACATTTAATAAAAAGTTTTGTTTTATCTTTCATTCGAGAAATAATAAAATAAAATATCTAAGTCAATTCGACCCGGTTACAATATGGACACTCATTGTAGTAACTGCCACTTGTAATAAGTGGGTAAGAATTTTACAAAATAATCTCAGACATGGTTACAATTTAACCATTTTTAATTAATTTACGCACGTTAACTAATTGTAAATAATCTCAGACATGCTTAGATGTTATCGAGAGTAAGTATTGATATGTTTGCAATATGTTCAAATGGTTCTTACGCTCGAAATTCTTTTCAAAATAATTGCTGCTACTATCAGTAAAGTGGATTTTCAGTTTTGATGCTTATTCAAACTTCATAGTATTCTTATTGCTGAATAGCTTAGCTTGTTAGTTTAACCTCCAATTCTTGTTATTTACCAATCTTATTATTTCCGTAGAATATCATTCCAGAAATAAAGAAAGAAAGAGGCGTATAATTGGGCTATAGAAGGAACAATGTCACATTTCTAATTAAAATTTTGAGTGAATTAAACTTCAACAGCAACAAGCAACATTTTTTTTTCTTAAAAAAAGTGCAAGATTTATTTCCTGTCCTTGTTTGGTGAAGAAATCTTCAAAATGCTGCTGGCACTATTCTTAACTACAATAAGGTTTTCAGAAGAAATACTACCCTGAAAAATAAATAAGTCTAAAAAGATATAAAAATAAACTAAATTATTTTCCTATTCATTGAGAAAGGAGCTTAGATATAAAACAAAATATAATTAGTTAATCTTATTTTAAGCAGTTGGAAATAGCAGTCCTGAAGGCCCCTCTCCAATGCCTTGAGTAATATATTGGAGTAACGTATGTTACCAAGTCAATAATTTTGATACATTGCATCACTGTATAGTGATGAGGCAGTGACACCTGTTGTATTTTGTTAAAATATTTCTGAGAAGTTAAAAGAGAAGAATAAATAGTTATGACTAGTTAATAGATCAACATTTTGCCTTCATTAAAGGAAAATAAAAACTTTACTTAGCTAAGAAGAAAAGAGAATAGCCTTACAGCAAGGCATCCTTCAAAGACATGTGTTTAACTGGCTGATATTTTTTCTTGCATTTAAAACTGTTAAACTTTCAGCTAACTATTTCGAAAAGGGAGATGCAGCGATAGAATCCATTCTGAGGACACAAGGGAAGACCAAAATAATCATCTAATATTTTCATTTGAATCACAAATAAGCAGTACAGCAAATTTTATGGAAATCCATCGAGCTTAGAAGACAGCTAATCAGGCTTAGAAGACAAATAGAAAAAATGGACAAACCCAAAAGAAAAGTGTAATAGCAAAACTTTGTATGTTAAGTGAACAAAATTTATTTATTTGTCATCATTTTATTAAGATGTTTAAAAGTATTGTTTTTACATTTTTTTTTTCAATTTTGTGCAAACATTTTTAAAAAAGTATTGTTACTGATCATCATTATTGCTATTGTACATTTTCTTATCATTTTGTACATTTGTAAATTTGTCTACTTTTACGTACATTAAGGTAAAATGGGTGGGATGATTTCCATCAAATTGTCACATACCTTACTTATGGTTTAACTTAAATCATAGGTTCAGTTATTTTGATCTTCATTCCTCAAAACTAATCCTCTAATCCCACTTTTAAACGACTCGACGAATTTCTTTAAAATTTATTATCATGTTTATTTTTTACCCAACTTAAAACAAGACCACGATTATTTTTGGTCTCCCCATTCTCGAGTCCTCAAAAGGAAGCCTTATTGCTGTAGATTTAGTTAAATGTTTTCAATGCATAATACAACAAAAATTGAAAAACATGAATGAGTTTTCAATTTAAACTTAGCCTGTGAAAACTCGAAAACTCATTATTTTAACAAAATCAAAAGTTTGGTGATAGAGTTAAATTACCATACGGAAGCTCGATCTTAATATTGTTTCATATTAAACCAATAGATATAGAGTTACGGTCAAAAATCGTCATTCTACATTGCATTACAAAGCCATCAACATGCAGAACCTCAATCTAGACTGAATCATCACAACAACTTTAAGGATTAATTCTTTTTCAACAAAACAAAAGAATACAAATCTGCTGCTCATAGTATTACGAGACGACAACATATTTTTAGGTATCGACAAATATTGTTATAATAATTAATAAGGTAAATTATATTGCGAAAAAATTATTCATCTATTTCATTGGGTAACCCTTAAAAACAGGCTTTGTTAAATAAATACCAACCATATCAAAAGTTTGTCCTTGTAAATAAATTTTACTAAAGTAAGAATGGAATAATTATTATTTTAACTCATAACGCCGAAAGGCATTTAAAACTCACCTTTGTAATCTAAATACTGCGCTAACTTGTGAACGAAGATTCTACGGCAAAAATGGTTTTGAGTTTGAAAATCAGCGTAAAAAACTGAGTAAGTATGCCAAATTTCATTAAAATGGGTGCAGTGGTAAAAATTATTTGGTTTTGAACGTATGTTTTGTTAGAATTTCAGTTGTCTAGGTCAGTTTCCAAGGATAAAATTTCATGGAAACAACATGGAATGACAAAATGAACTAATATTTCATCCAATTTGAGTACTTTTGATTCAATGGTAGCAACCTTGGATCTTTGTTAATAGCTTAATTATATCAAGTTACAGACAGACAGACGAACTTAAAACAAATTAAACTTAATATTTGGAAATTTTTGGGAGAAAATTCATTTGTATTCTTTAAACTATTTATTTTATACAACTTGCCTTTCCAGCATGGCCCAGCGGTCTCGACGGCGGTCTGCGGTGAGGACGATATGTCGGAACCTGGGTTCGAATCCCGGCGTCGGCATGGATGTAACTTTCTCCTTGTATGTTTCGTCCGTTTCTGCGGATATAGCGTGAGCTGCCTCGTATGGCGTTCCCTGGGCGACGTTTCGTCGGCTAAATGCTCATATTTCTCGCCCCTTGTTGAGGCCAATAGTTTCAATTCTAAGAGCCCGGGCGTTGGCAAAAAAACAAAAAAAAAAAACACTTCTGCAACTTCATTACTACAATACACGAAACTTTCCGCTTCGTGGAACTGTACTTGTAATATAGTTCCGTTTTTCGAGATATTTAAAGTTTCGAATGCTAAATATACTCATGGACAAAAAAATTAGCGCACCAAGAAATAATTGCGGGATCGTAACGAAACTTGCAATGAAGGTACATGTCGGGGAGATATGCAAATGATTAGAAATGCAGCGTGATTGCGCATTACGTATAACCGGTAGAGGGCGTTGAACATCGTACTCTGTGGAGTATAAAACAGGTAACCAAAGCTTGTTTGAGTGTGCTGAATCATTTACAAAGGAAGAGCTGAGGAAGACAAGCCATTACGCCGTGTTCGAAGACAGTATACGCAGTTGTCGCAGTTTGAGAGAGGGAGAATCGTCGGGATGATGGAAGCTGGGTGGTCAGCTAGGCGAGTATCTCGTCAATTAGGCCGCTCTGATTGTGTTGTGAGGAGGTTTTGGGACCAGTGGACCCGAGAGATGGCATGTACAATGAGACCAGACTCAGGACGCCCTCGATAGACCAGTCGTCGAGAAGACCGCCACATAGTCAGAAATGCACGCGTACAGCCAACTGCTTCATCGGCCGCCATCCAGGCACAGGTAGCACCTTCACTAGGGGCCGCTGTGTCTTCTCGAACCATACGAAGGCGCCTGGCTGAAAGACAGTTGGTATCGCGGCGCCCATTACGTATGCTGCCCTTGACGCCCACCCATCGACGCCTCCGTTTGGAGTTTTGCCGCGCACGAGGAAACTGGACTGCAGCGGAATGGAACCAGGTCGTCTTTAGCGACGAATCCAGATTCAATCTGGGCAGTGATGACAATCGTGTTCGTGTGTGGAGAGCCCGTGGTGAACGCTTCAATCCTGCCTTTGCTGTACAGCGACACACCGCTCCCACAGCTGGTGTGATGGTATGAGGTGCCATTGCCTACAATACACGGTCACCCCTAGTATTGTTCCGTGGCACCATGACAGCCCAGCGGTATGTTTATGAAATCCTGCAACCACATGTGTTGCCACTCATGCAACGGCTCCCAGGAGCCATTTTTCAACAAGACAATGCTCGGCCTCATACGGCAAGGGTGTCACAAGACTGTCTCCGCACTATTACTACCCTTCCTTGGCCTGCCCGATCCCCAGATTTGTCTCCAATCGAGCATATCTGGGATCACTTGGGACGACGAGTTGGGCATCCCACGAGTTTGAACGAACTAGAGGCAAGGTTACAGCAAATATGGAACGAAATGTCTCAAGACATCATACAGAACTTGTATGACTCAATGCCCGATCGTATCGCATCGTGCATTCGCGCTAGAGGGGGTCCAACGGAGTATTAACACCTCCGTTCTTTTGCCTTTTTCTCTGAAATAAATTATCCTTTTTCTTTGATTTTCTAATCATTTACCTATATCAAAGTAGTCGTTACGTATGTAAATTTTCGTTTCATTTTGACGACTCCTTCTTGGTGCGCTAATTTTTTTGTCCATGAGTGTATAAGTTGTCTCTCAGTTTTGGTATTTGAATTCACTCTTAATTCAATTACAACGTACGTCACAGTGCCACATTCTTCACAGTGTGAAGTACACAGTATTTGTGTAAATATATATTTGTATCGAATGATGATTTAATTTTTTAATATTCGTTTCTAAATTATGTTTTAACTTATTGATTTGCTTGTGAAGAATATGAATGAATAGTATTCACTATTCATATATACTATTCAGTATATTTCGACAAAAAAAATAATTAAAGCTTAAGATGAATTAATTTCTGTTGGTTTTCAATCCTATATTGAATGTTTAACTTTTTCTACCGGTATATTGATTCAGAATACGAACGGTAATTATTAACTGTGATTTTTGAATTCATTTCGGTGTCTGTAGACTCTGAATGTATTTTTGAATCACCGGAAAAAAATTGAGCTACATTTGATGTTGAAAGGGTAAGTTTATTGAATCAGGAAAGTTCTTGAATTTTGCCGCTTTGTTTTATGTTCGAAGAATATTTTTTTGTATACATACCATAAATCTTCTTAAGTTCTCCTCTTCTAGAAATTCTATTCCTATTAATCTTCAACATCACCACATAAAATTAAAATAAATGTAAAAAAAAAAATACATTTATTAAATAAGGGAATTTTCGAAGAGATAAAACTTCTCTTCTTTTTCAAGCAACAAATAATAACAATAAACGTTACGAAAACAAATAAATTGAGGAAGACATGACATTCATATTAACATATTGTAACAACAAATAGGCCTACTTATAAAACGTTAACATTCTAATTCTTCAATTTTTACAGTATTATTACAACTTGAAAATACATTTATTAATTCCTTATCCATCTCAACTATAAATTTATTTACCTCTATATCTTCATTTCTGTTAATATTCTTGTCTTTGGTATTTCTAATATATAAGCTTTCTATTGTTTTCCTTATTTCAGTCTTTCGATGCACAAAATTTTGACTTCATGATTGACACAGTGAGTTTTTTGTACACAATGCTCAGCGAACTCCGACTTATCTTTTAATTTATTTTTTTATATAATAACTAT
>JAFIDM010009631.1:23305975-23332412 GCA_023159025.1 Thereuonema tuberculata | reverse complement strand
ATGCAGATGCACAACTGGCTGTATGGGGGCGTGTGGCTGTAGAAAGGCGGGCCTCAATTGTTCCGCCCTTTGCAAATTCTGTGCTGGCCAAGAATGTGACAACAGGGATGAAGTCCTCGTCGACGTCCTCATTAACTCACCCCCTACGAAACGAGTGAAGCGCATGTAAATTTGTTTTCTTTTTAGTTTTTAGTTCAATTAATACCGATTTTTGTATGATTATTACTGCCTTTTGTTCTTACTTCGCTTAAATAAATGCATCTTTGAAAAATGTATCTGCTGTGTTGGTGCGTTATTTGAAATTGAACATCCCCTCTCACCAGTAGGTATTCAAGTGAAATAGTACCTGCCTCATGAGCATTCCGCTGTAATATGTAAGAAACTCAAGTAGGGTTGGTGTACACTCCAAATTCGAGCCCAAACTGGAAAGTAATTAGTGAATTTTTTTAGATACAATGTCACAATAGCAAAAAACTCAATATTCCGTTATTCTTGATTTTTTTTTTACCTCACACTCCGTAGGGTTGGTTCAAAAAAATATACATGATTTTTGTAGGTAACTAAATTCCCTACAAATTTTATTCTGATACTTGTTTCCGTAGAATAGGCCATAACTGTATTACAGCGTCCTAAAGTTAGAAGTTTGATAAATTTCGGGAAGTGCGTTTTTTTTTTATTTTTTCAAAAAGTGCATATCTCCGTAACTATCAGTCATAGAAACAAAGTTTAAAAACTAAATTGTAGGAAATTATATTCTCTACAATACTGAGTAGAACTTTTGTGTAGCTAAAATGTACCAAAAAGAAGATATAAGCGAAAATCTAAAGAAAGTGCTGATCTTTTTCGGTTTTTTTACGATGGCGGCGGGCGCGGAGGGGGGGGGGAATTGTGCATTTTGCATTTTAAACGCTTATTAACCATCCGAGACAACATATCAAAAAATTAGAACTACCGGACCTTTTGTAAGGTAAAACCCCTCTATTCGCTGGACTATAAACCATTTGAATAACACAACCACAACTTATCAATATAACTATGAGCTGTTTTACCTTACACTTTCTGAAAACGATCGATTTTCTGGTTGTGCATCCTTGGGGAAAGGTCATTTTGGCTTACTTATTTTAATTAATGACATTATTACTTTTAAAAAGTCCTTTTATCACCACTTCATATTAAACTTGTAATCATGAAGCAATTTGTTACCAGTCTTGGCAATGGAAGCAACATAATTCCGTATCTAAAACGGAAATTTCCTAGAAAGATCGAGGCAAAAATTAAAGCTGGCATATTCGAAGGACCAAATATACGCGATCTCATGAAAGATTCAAATTTCACGACCGTCATGAATGAAACAGAAAAATCTGCATGGTTGTCTTTAATCTGCATGGTTGACTGAAAACTTCCTAGGAAACAAAAAAGCTGAAAATTATGAAAAACTTGTTGATGAAATGTTAACAAACTTCAAAACATTGGGTTCCAAAATGTGTGTTACACTTCATTTTCTACACAACCACATCAATTGAGGGGTTCGGCAGTAAATAATGGTAAGCGCCAAAATTATGAAATTAAGTTTTTTTATTTAATACAAAACATAGTGCGTTTATTACAGAAATTAACAAATAATTCCACATTCTCTCAGTCGATGGCAGTACTATGTCGGGTTAGTCGTAGCGCTATTCCATTGCAATGCATGTAAAGAATCAAACTGTTTTTCTTAATATCTCCAAAAGTGACAACTGTCGCTTACCATTATTTACTGCCGAGCCCCTCAATTATTTCCTTGAAAATCTTGGTGCTATGAGTGAGGAGCAGGGTGAAAGGTTTCATCAAGATATCAAAACATTGGAAATGAGATATCAGGGCAAGTGGAATGAATCTATGTTGGCGAATTATTGTTGGTGCACAAAAAGGGAGTCTTCTAAGAGTCATCCTACAGCTTCAAAACGGCGAAAGATTTCGAGAGACAACTAACCAATCTATTATCAGCAGAATCTATGTAAGTTTTTTTATACTAGTTAGTTAAGATTTTTCACTTTCTTTACACTTTCAGAACTCAGATTATCCCATTAATTATTTTTTGTTTTAATTAAGAAGTTCGCCAAATTTCTTGGTTTTTTTGAGTTTAAGGTGCAAATTACAAAAAAACTAGACCCGATTCAAAAATTCTGAATACAGATACGGATTCAAGATAGTTTACTAAATTCAGTTGTTTTTTCTCGTGAAGCAGACTGAAAGGTAAAAAATGCGTATCAGTGTAATCAACGAGTTAGAGGCTGTTCTCTGTTACGTAACACCGATTAACAATCTATGAAACTTTGTTATTTTGGTGGTGCAATGAACCGTCGTTGCTGGGTTGCTTATATATTATTAGAGACAAACAGTAAAGAGATAAACAATGAAGATACTTTAAACTCAATTCCACGTCAAGCAAGGAATAAGGAAACTTGGCAGCTCGTTTCAAATCTAGTAATTATTACGCAGTAAACCGAACTGATGAAAATAGATTTGTCTCTTTTTAAATCAGTCTTTCTACGCGCCTCATGTAGGCAAGCAGGTTCAGTACAGCCCATTGGAATTTAAAACCAAAAAAAAAATTAATAGAGAAAACCAAAAATTCTATTTGGCAAATAGTAGGCTACAATCGGGCTTTCTGTTTTCAAAATTGTCACTAGTGGAACCTGGAATTTGGTAAGAAATCTATTTAATATATCATGTTCTTAAGGCTCTTAATCATTTTTTATTATCAAAGTTATAAGTTTTATATTTTTTATCCAGTTTATAAGGAGGCTTGTGAATTCATATAAAATACTTTTAGGGTTAAAAAATAAATGTTCAATCGAATGATTTTATATTCTAATTTTTTTATAGGCTTAACTAGGATTTACAATCAGACTAAATGGATAGTTAAAGAAGCAGAAAATTCATTAAAACTTTAATTTATTTAAGAATATTTGATTATATTTTAAGATTTAATAATAAATACCAATATGTTACATCACGATAAGTAAACCTAAATTTTGTAATTTGTTATTTATTAAATTCTCTAACTTTAATTCCAAGCCTTAAATTCTATAATCTAAAATATAATAAAAATCGGAATTAAGCTTAAATTAGTTATGTTTTGACATTGATTCTATTTCTTACTTTTTGGAGATTTGATTCTACCCACGACAAAAGAATGACAAGTTTTTTGAAATTGCTAAAAGACAAATTCTAGTACTACATTTATTATTACAATTCGAACGTTCACATTTACAAATGTTTGTACTTCAAAAACGTAATTTTATTTTTATTGTTCGACAGATATGATTACTCTGAGGCCGTTCCGAAAATTCTTTACGACTTCTTTATCATTAATGGGCCTATTAAGGATTTCAATCTTTGCTTCAATTCAAATATTTTTTTAGTCTTATGAACTAATGATGAGTGTTAATATATTAAATCTTTAAAATTTCATAACTGACATGTTTTAGGTTAAAATTAGTTTATTAGACGATTATTTTATTTAGAAATTCAGTATTTCTTTTTTAGTTAATACTAGTCGGCTACCCGTCGTTTCGCTCCGGAAGCCTCGCTTATGTAACGGAAAACAACTTTTTATTTATTAAAAACACACACACACACAAATTACATCAAGTAAACTAAAACTAAAATTTTATAAAAGTTTTTTTTTTATTTAATTTTTGACGTCTGTATTCTCTCAATCCATGACTGCTTTTAGAACCAGCGTGTAAATCATACATCTATGATATATTTTTATTTTTTATAGAGATTAGAATGTAGTCCTCGTGGCTAATGGCTCGTGGTCTAATGGCTAAGACGTCTAACTTCTGAGCAGTATTCTACCTAATAGAAATAGTGCTTCTTTCTTGCTTGACTCTCTTTTTCTTATTTCAATTGATACTTTACAGTGATTTTTGAGTTATAAATAGTGATGGTTTTTGAGTAACAAATAGTGATGTTTCAGTATTCTACTTAATAGAAATAGTGCATCTTTCTTTCTTGACTATCTTTTTTTTTATTCCTATTGATACTTTTCAGTGGTTTTTGAGTTAGAAATAGTGATGGTTTTTGAGTTACAAATAGTGATTTTTCAGTATTCTAACTAATAGAAATAGTGCTTCTTTCTTTCTTTAAACTCTTTTTTTAATTACAATTGATACTTAACTAATATTAACTAAAATTCTTAAATATTGTTTTTTTAATTAAGAATTTTACTTCGTAAGGTGCGTAGAAAGTACACTTTTTTCTTTTTTCTTTGTAATTTCATGTTTATTGTATTTTAACTACTGTATTGAAATAATTTCGATAGGCCTAATAATAAAGAATAAAGATCCAATGAGTCCAATTTTACGAAGCTTCAATTTTAATACTTACTTTAATTTGTTGTTTTTTTAACAATTTCTAAATTAAATATTAATTTATTTTATTTATTTATTTTATTTATTTTAATGACGTCTTTCTTTGTGTGTTCAGAAACAGAATCACTTATTATGATTTATATCGTGATATAATTCACCGACTTTCGGCGAATGTAAGGTGATCTCTTGACCAACTTGTGGATTTGTATTAGCCCAAATACGGCGCTTGTACGTGTTGATATCAGCGTACATATGGAAGTGAGAATTATCGCTCCTTAATATCCGTCACGGCCACTCGTCATCCACTTCCAATCGAGCCAAAAATCTCAAAGAAAACTCTAATCGGGTATTTCTGTCTCCTGGGAGTAATTCTTGAATTGGTGTTATCGTATACGGATAAAATTTCAGGATATTATGCAATATCTTCTGCACCGTACAACGGCAGGGCCGTCGCGTGGGCAGGGCGACCGGGGCGATCGCCCTGGGCGCCGCGGCTAGGGGGGGGCGCCGCGGCAACACTAAAATTAATTTTTTTTTATTTTTGGTTGTTGAATTGGAGATTGAGGGGTTGCCTGATGAAATGTTGCGTAGGGCGCCGGGGCTAGGGGGGCGCCGCGGCAACGGCAACAGGAGATTTTTTTTTTTTTTTTTTGGTTGTTGAATCGTTTTTTGTTAGTTGTTGAACCTGGAGATTCGTTGCGTTTTTTTTTTTTTTGGTTGTTGAATCGTTTTTTTTTAGTTGTCGAACCTGGAGATTCGTTGCGTTTTTTTTTTTTTTTGGTTGTTGAATCGTTTTTTTTTAGTTGTTGAACCTGGAGATTCGTTGCGTTTTTTTTTTTTTTTGGTTGTTGAATTGGAGATTCAGGGGGCGCCTGACGAAATCTTGCCCCGGGCGCCAACAAACCACGCGACGGCCCTGTACAACGGGATATCTGTTTGTCGTGATATTAAACGTGCACTGCTAGTACCCTGTTTATTAGCTATCGCCTGATCCTGAACGGCAGTTGCAACTTCTTCAACTTGTTCCCGCTTGATACGTCCTCGGCCTGGTTGCACACCAAGAGTTCCTGTTCTTTCAAATCTTTCAATCATTCTTCGTAAGTTAGTTATGGTCATCGGTCCTCTACGTAACTGTTTTAACCGCCGGTATTCACGAAGAGCAGCATTGGCATTTTCATCCCCCTGATAAAAACAGCTTGACTCATAAGGGACGATCACGTAGTGACAACGCCATCGACAGGTGACTTCTTGCAGAATGACTAGAATTCCCGCAACCCCTCCTTTTATCCTCGATATCCTGTCACAAAGTACCCGTATAAGCAAATTTCATGATGCATTTTTCGACCACCGTGCCAGATTTTCCCCTATCGGCGTTGTTTGGTACTAATTTTTTTTTTTCTTGACAAATCCAAAGCGCATAGTTTAATGTGTATGGTAGTCAAATTTTGTTCTATTTCGTCCAGTACATAAAACGCTACAGGGCTCCGAACACCTCCTGTTATTTCTTGATCATCCGGTAGATTAAATGATTGGATAACATTATGCAAATTACTGATTTTCTGTCTTTTGAGCAATTAACACACCCTCATTTATTGTCAAATACGTCAGCTCAATGAAATCTCTATGAACGTTTTAAATTCTTGTAAACAATTGCGGATCTTAAAAGCCATTTTGTTTGTTTTATTGGGAAGTTAATCGAATTATTTTTAGAGCCACTGCCAAAAGACTATTCCAATTGTTTGTTTTTACTGTAGTTACAAATATTTGTTTAAAATGATATTTTAATTTAACTTTTATTTTCTTAAGTCGAAACTAAAGAGTTTTTTTTGGATAATTTTTCAGGATTAGGAGTGATTCATAGAGCGAAGACATGGACTGTCCACCCCCTCCCTGTCCGCCATCAGGTTGTCCTCCACGTTGTCCTCATCAATGTTGTCCATCGTCATGTCCTGCACCGTGTGCTCCTGCGTGTCGACCACCGGGCTGCCATAAAGCACCACCCTGTCCTCCCAAATGCCCAAAACCTCGAGCTCCTCCTTGTCCACCTAAATGTAAGCCACCTCCGAAACCACTGAAGAAGAAAGTTCTCCACAAGATGCCGAAATTGTGATCATCTCTGCTTTTGAATCACATTCAAAATTCAGAAGGATTTTTAGCATCTCATGCTTTTAGCTATTTTTAGTGATGATTTTAACAAGATGTTAGCTTTGTAGATAATTTCTTTGTTTTTCATGACCAAAATTAAATTTTTAAGTTTTGTAAATTTCTTGAATTTATCTTCATTTAAAATATTTTTATTTATTTCATAAATTTCTTATCACTCATTCCACAAAGACAAAAATTTAAGAGCTAAACTGCAATAAAATCAAAATTTCGAAAATAACGAATTTTGATCAAGATCAACAAATAAAATAATTCAGATTCTTTTGTACTAGAAAATTGAAAATATTAATTTGGGCGGCGTAAATGAAAATATTCAGCATTTTTATTAAAAGCAATGATCCTTGTTCACTAAATGATTCAGTAGACTACAATTTACTACAACATTGTTAAATGTTTAGATCTCAATCAGTTGATTCCATGGCTTACAAAATTTAATCCCAAAGAAATACATTTCCATTAAGGGGACTGTAATCTCTACAATCGCAATAAGCAATACTTTCTTTGATTACGATACCTTCAAACTATATACCGTTCAGAAAACCGTCATTTTAAAAGCATATGTAGAACTTTTTTAAATGTTGTATTGATTTTTGATATAGGGTGTTAGGGTCAATCCATACCAAGCGGTCCAGCATTGGTTGCTCGACCATTTTAAAAAAAAAAACGATTTTTTTTACTATTGTACCCCTATGCATGAGTAGTTCAAAACAGGCATTTCTTTTTTTATTTTACTACATTTAAAAACGTCGTCCATTTTTGAGTTATGGTTTCCGGCATTTTTTGGCCTTTACAGACATTTGCGGTGAATTTGATAACTCAGCTAAAAAAAAAATGATAGAAAGCTGCGGTAAAAACATTATTTTCAGCACATTCCAAGTTACATTTTATGTCTTGTAACGTTTTACCATATTTCTAATACAAATGGCTGAAATGTAGGACCGAAACTGATATTTGCTTTTGAACAAAAATCAATGTTTTTAGCAGGAAGGAATGAAATAAAAAACTATAAATTTTTTTGTGAGAAGATACACATCCAAAGGTTTAGCAAAAAATATTTCAGCTGTTACTGGCTTCCTAATTTAGTTAAAGCTCTTGAAAAATGCTCGTATCTCTGGTGGGGGACCTAATAAAAATTTGATATTTACAATATAAAGAAAACTTTATGAAAGGTATCTGTGAAAAAATACCTGAGTTTGATATTTGAGTTAGATAACTGCGTTAGATAAATAACACAAAAATGGACGCCATTTTTAAATGAAGTCAAATAATAAAAAAAAATAATGTCTGTTTTGAACTACTCACGCATAGGGGTTAAAAAAATGGCCGAGTGACCAATTTAATGTTTTTTCGACCGTTTGGTATGGATTGACCCTATAGTTAAGAGCTTTAGGATTGTAGTAATGTGAAAGTGAAGTCAGTGGATGTTCGGTATTTTTCTAGGAAGAAGGTGTAGCTTATCGATCGAAGGTTTTTGCGGATTCTGAGATTAAAAAAAATGAACCATTCATATTCAGAAATACTAGGCCATCAACCTGTCTCCCCCTGGTAAGTATGAGATAATCCAGAAATTTAGAAAATTTAGAAGTATTAGAAATCATTCTTTAGATAAGATTTTCAGATTTAAAAGGATTTGCTATCACCCCCTCCCCCGCACAAATTTCAATATACGACTGAATTACTTCCACTCAAATATCAAATCTTTATAAAATATATTTGTCACATTAAAATAAGTGCTTCTGTGTTTCTGAGCACACAAAGAAAGAATTCATTAAAATAATTGTATTCTAAATAAAATGACCTGAAAATTTCCTATCCCCCACCCAATAACAAAGGTTGTTTTAATAAGTTTTACATTGTCTACACTATGGAACCTACCCACATGCGAAATTTCAAGTTTGCAGCATGTTGGGAAGTATGCTAAACAGAGACACGCACGCACATTCACACATACACACACACACATATCCACAAATTCCTTTTATATTACAGGTACTCCTCAGTTTACGACCGAGTTCTGTTCCGACGACTACGTCGTTAAGCGAATTGGTCGATAACCGAGGAGCTTGCGCCGGGAATATAGGATCGTTGTAAAATTATAAAAATTACGCAACAAACTTTATTCCTAAAAAGACATGCATACGTACTTTTTATCAGTTGTTTATTTGGTTATCTGGAGCTGTAGAGGGTTCAGGTAAGGGAGTTGACTACGATGAAATAGAAGTTGTACCTTGAAGGGCGGAGGTCGTAAGTACGAGTGGTCGTTAAGCACAAATTTCGTAAACTAAGGAGTACCTGTATTCTTAAATAAATTAAACTAAGTTTTAACGAATTTTCATCATCTTTAACTATCCATGAAGCCTAATTGTAAATCTTAGTTAAGCCTATAAAAAAGTTAGAATATAAAATCATTCGAGTGAACATTTATTTTTTTAACCCTAACAATATTTTATATGAATTCGCAAGCCACCTTATAAACTGGATAAAAAATTTAAAACTTATAACTTTGATAATAAGAAATGATAAAAAGCATTAAGAACATAATTCATTAAATATTCATTTTTGTTATTTTTTTTGTTTCTAATTCCAATTGATTATATTAAAACATGCTACCTACATAAAATACAGATAATACAGCAAATGATTAATTTTCTGATTTAAGGAAAATTCTTGCAAAACTCAATAGCCACGGTAATTTTCAAATGCTTTTCCTATCTGCAGTTATTTGTAATAAAACATGATTCCTAATATAAATATATTCATTTTCTTAAAAGAAAAAATAATCACTAGAATAAATAATAAAATGAGAAAGAAGAACCAATAGCGTCTTACACAATGCTTTTGGTTTAAAAAAGAAAGTTACCTTTATAATTGAATTTCGACGAATAAGTTGCAAATTCCTGCAATTTTAAAATTGTCTTAGAATAATAGAAAATATATCGCAAGAATATAAACGACATGAGTCTTATGTTTTATTGTAATAATTTAAGGATATTACGATATTATGATTAGAACAAAAAAGTCAACCTGTGGCATCTTAGGGAACAGCAATTACTGATTTCGTATTAATGTGATTTTGTTTTGGTCGGATGAATAATACAGTCAGTTTGTGCTGAAAAGGGCGCCGAGCGGGAAAGTTCTGGGGTAGTTTTTATTTTTCCAATCTACATGTTTTTTGAGGTGCTGAATCCGAATCTAAGGTATGCTAACAAAATCTTGCGACTCAAAATTGAAAACAATGCAAAAAAAGGTAAAAAAAAATCTCATGTTTTGGTGTTTTTTTTGCTTATAACTCGAAAACTATCAACTTTTCGGAAAAACCTCCCGATTCAAAATGAAAGTACCTACAATTTCCTATAAATTTCACTATTTAGCTTTTTTTCTCCGACGAACCGTTTGGGCTCAATCGCTAGTTGAAAATTGGCGTATTTTGGCTGTCTCCTGAAAAATCCGATTTTTCCACTCCAAAACCAGGGCCGTAGCTACCACCGGGGCAGCAGGGGCAGTGCCCCGGGGCCCCCGAGCAAAGGGGGCCCCCGAACGAAGGGGATTTTTTTTTTACGAAACCATAATCACTTGTTGCGCCGGGGCCCCCAATCCTCTAGCTACGGCACTGTCCAAAACTCTACTTTATTATTAAAGGCTGTCCATTAGTGAATTCCTCCCAGTTCTCTGCACATACCTTATTTAGATCGTATATGTAAAGGTACAGATCATTTTTTCGAAAATTACATAATGTTCAAGTTATTTATTGAAGTCCGAAATTGTACAAATTCAGTTATAAAAAAGTTGAAATTCCAAAGAAAAATCTTGAAAAATTATTACATATTATTATATTATATTACATAAGATTATATATGACATATATGAGCCAAAATTATACGAGCCGTTGTCGTTTAGAGGGTCCTGCCTGAGGTTCTTCGAAGGAGGCGGGTCCTGGCACAGGTTCGGGTTGTTCTATCGTCAGCGTCGAGGCTTGTTCATCAGGAAAATGAAAGAGGTGGTGAGAAAACAACAACTTGTGATCATATCTTTGAGATATGATTACGAAATTGATTGTGAGATTAGACATACATTCCGCATCGTGTAAGCTTCTTTCTTCAGTCTGTTCTCGGTCACTTACTTCGATCTCTTCTTCGTCTATGTCAATGCTGTCTTCCGGGGGCTCGACGTTTTCACACAGCCTTTCGCACGATGTGCAGATCAGGGAGCAATGGAGGCCTGCCTTCCTGCATCCACAATTGCGTTGGCAGCCTATTTTACATTTGCAAGAAATGTGCGGTGTATCGAGTCCGGTGCAGGGTTCAAAGTGTTTGGCACTGGCACGAGACCACTGGTTGTTTTTTTTCCACCCTCCTCTTTGTTGCTCGTCAAGTGTGGTTTGTCCGGATAACCACTGTTGCACCTGAAAGTAAACTCTCAGTGAATGTTGTCGTTCGGTGAGGGGTAGTGAGGCAATGTTGGCTTTACTTTTGTATGATGAAGATACGTATTGCTTGTATGCCAAATCCTTCAGGATAGTCTCTTGTCCTTTCCTATACATGAGAAACACGTTTCCTGCTTCGGCAATCTCGTCCTGGTGTGCATGAGGGTCTTTGTAAGCATCAATGACTGGTTGCAAGTCATTGTTCTTCTGCAGGACTTCGAGAAATTTCAGTTTCCTCTGATTAAACAAAGCAGAAGTGGTGTCACAACCACTCATCGCGTGAAGGAACAATATATGGTCTGTTTTGTCAGCGGCAAGATGAGGATTGTAGAGGGTTTGAGACACTTTTCCTTTTCCTGGTTTTTTACCTGGTTATAATCATTGAAAAATAAAAGATGTTGCAAAATTCAGATATTAGAAATGTTATAGTTACAGGCCATAACAATTTTATTAACAAAACTCTTTGCTTGAAATGGCCAAAACTTCAGCTGAATGGGTGATTGTAAATGTGAACTGCTCTATTATACAGCTTTAAATTTCATTTCCATGTATGATCCTGGCTAAGGATCATTCTTTAAGATAAGAACTTTACTCTCTTATAAAAGAAAGGAGTGGTACGTTCAAGAGCACGCCCCATTTGTAAAAAATGAAAACGAAATAATGACACCTGAGCAACTTGGAACCTACTGAGCTTTGAAAATGAAACCACAGACGATTCACCAGTTCATCTACATTGGACTACTCTGCGCAAAATGATAGATATACCACTGGCGGGAATTGGATAAACGAAACGAACAAAATGAATTTCGCTGCTTCAAATGTTCAGCCAATAATTGCTTGTTTCCCATTGATGTGTTAAATCTTTGATCGTGGAGTTAATCTTTTTTATTCATCTCTTCTGTTTGAGAGAATATACGTAATTCGAATTTTTGGATAATTCCAAATTTTTCTCTGGCCCCTTCAACTTCGAATTATCCAAGTTTTACTATATTATTATTATTATTATTATTATTTGCATGATTAAAAAAAAATGTTTGTTTGTTTGCTATTTAAATTAAAAAAAAATTATAATAAAAATAAATAATTACTTTGCGTTATACATTAAGAGATTAAATTAAACCAAGAAATGTAGAAAATTGTACTTTTATTTTTTGTTAAATTTAATTGATCATCAAAACAAAAACAAATTCTAAAAAAATGCCATATAAATAATAAAATAAAAAATTAGGTAATGTCTAAATACTTTCAAAAATGTCCAAAGATTACAATTAAATATGGAAAAAAATTTCAGTTCATTTCACTAAAAACATGCCTTAAATATATATAAAAATAATAAAAACAAAAAATCAACATACCAGGTGGCCATAATTAAATAGGAGTTGTTTGGACAGCGATAAGCAAAAAACAGTTGGACTAAAAAAGGCCAAATTTGGTGTATATACTATTCAGACATGGGACTACGATTTTACAGAAAAAGTTCTTTTAGTTCCATGTTGTCATGGAATTGGGGCCATGTTGTCAGCCACCAATTGTGACAGACAACAGACATCGACAGGTACGCGGATATAAGCCTAAACATGAGTGGCATCGGTCAGTTCGACCTCTTTGACGGTGCTGTGAACGTTACTTTACGTTCGGCTGTATTACCTGATCGTGCGTTGATCGTAAAGTTTTATTACCAAAATAACAGTATTGCGTCCATTGCACTACGGTTATTCCGAACAACGAAGGACCGACAGAAAGGTCTCTACAGAAATTCAGCTGCATTTCTCTCACTTGTTCTTATCTCGGATGGAAGTGTACGATGCTTGGCCTTGGAACATTCTATGGAGTGATAAGGCGCATTTTTATCTCAGCGGCACTGTCAATACAAACAACTGTTGGATTTGGGCTACTCAGAACCCTCATGATATTGAGCAGATGCCTTTGCATTCACTGAAGGTCACAGTGTGGTGTGGCTTATCCGCCTCCTTCATAATTGGAACTGCATAAGGACTCCATAAAGAACTGCAACCAACAGGACCAGTGATATATTGTGTCACTGCATCCAAGCAAAAAATAATCATTTCGAAGGAGTGAAATTTCATTTAAAAAGAATATTCCTTCAACGCAAAAGAAAAAGACAACTCGGCCTAATAACGATCTACTGGAAATATGTTATGTTATGTTATTAGTGAATGTGGGTGGCAGAGAAGTCAAACAGTGCGACCGGAGGTCTATTGTACTATTCCACGGAAATATGGACAGATGGAGAGAAAGACTGAGAAAGTATGGTGTCTACTGGAAGTAACTAGTAGATCAAGTATCTGAAATAGAATTATTTATGTGAGAGATGTCGTAAAATCAGAAAAGAAAATACAAAAACCTAATTTTAAGCTGTTAATCCTAAATATTATTGGAAGATAAAGGATATTCATATATAAAAGATATAATATTTGTTCGGAGCAAGAACAAATACGCATGCGATTTATTATTGAAAAAAAGGAATTTGGAGGAAGGAAGGGTAGATGAGAGCGAAGAACAAAGAAAGAGTGGATACAGAGTATTAAAATGGTCGTTAGGAACAGAATACTATTAAATCGGAAGAATATGTGAACTCAAGAGAGAAAACTAGGAACAAAGAAACAAAAAGGGACTTTTGTGCTACTACAAATATCTGAAAAAACATTGAATTCTCCTGAGAGATGTCGTCAAACTAGAAAACAAAATAAAGAAAAGTAATAAATAAATACAACCTGTAATTCGGTGCTTTCGATTATTCCTATGTTTTCATCTTAAATATTCGAGATTTTAATGTAGAAATTCGAAAGGGTGTCTATAGCGATCACATTGGTTCGAAGGTATCATATGGTGCAAAACGGGATATCCATATACAAAATTAGCTCAAATGCTTTTAAATGATACTTCACTCTTGAATTATATATTTTATTTTGTGATAACCGTTTCTGGATCCCAAGTAACCTAGCTGCTCCACCATTTAAATCCTATGCTGTGATGAGTTATTTGCAGTAGATGATGGTAGACCCATTCCGCTTGTTGTTTTTGTGTTGAAGGAATGTTCTTTTTAAATGAAAATTTAGGAAGCTTTTGTGGGAATTTTTGGCTTGACTCATTTCTTACAGGATGTCGAATTTTCCTTAGAATTTTATAAACAACATCTCTTTCTTCTGTTGCTTTTCTAAAGATAATACTTGCTTCTTTAATTTAACAAGAAAGATTTTCATTTTATTACAATGATGAATCGTGTTTCGACTTTTCTAACCAACTCCACGATGACACATGCTAATTGAAGACAGTGACTTAAGAAAGCAATACTTTAAAATCGATCAAACAACGCCAAATATCTCGAAATATGTAGGGAGTTGGCGCCCAAACCAATACCTTTCATATTTACAAATGGCGAATTAGCTGATATGCATTTGATGTATGGCAAGGTCAATGGAAATGCTTTTAAAGCTGCCCGGCTGAATGCAGAAAAATTTCCTGATCGATACCACCCAGTTTATCAAGATCCATCAATATCTAAGATAACATGGAACATTTGAGCATCCAAAATCACCTGCAAGTCCCGGAAATGTGCGGACAAATGATTTGGAAGAGAGGGTGCTGCAGAAACTCGACGAAGTGTCAGTACTCGTCGAATTGCTATGAAAGAAAGTTAGCTCAAAATCTGAAACATTGTCCATGAAAATCTATTCATTCCCTATCATTTTCAAAGAGTTCAATCTTTAAATGAAAGAGATTATCAGCCACGGTTACCCTTTTGTGAGTGGCTACTACAACAGTTAGTAATTCCGTCATTCCTTAGCAGAATTCCCCTTACAGATGAGGCTAAATTTACACGAAAAGGAATTTTCAATTTTCATAACACCCATTTTTGGACCTACCAAAATCCACACGCTATTCACCAACTACGTCATCAAGTGTAATTTTCAGTGAATGTGTGGGCATCCATTGTAGGAGCCCATTTATTATGACTATTTTTTCTTCTGAACAGACTAATCGGGGAGGCTTATTGTTATTTCTTACAAAACGACCTCCTTCAATTACTTAAGGATATTCAGTTTTGCATTAGCAGCACAATGTGGTATATGCACGATGGTGCGCTAGCACATTTTCATCGAATTGTACCGCGCCATTTACATGATCAATTTGGTCTATCGAAACCTGCCTCGTAACGTAGCGCCTTTTTCTGCCCGTGCCAGGACTGGATATTGGAAAAGAAAAATAATAATACAATCTAGTAATAACGATTTGCTGCATAGTACGAGGCTGAGATTAGAAATATTACTGAAAGATCAATATTCTGGAAGTGTTTCTCAAACTGTGGGGCGTGATTCGTAGTGGGTATTTAATATTTAATACCTACTATATATATATATATATATATATATATATTTTATATATTTATACAATTTCTTTTAATACTTTGTAATTTGTTCATGAAGTGAAAGAAAGGAGGATATCAAATTGAGGAGATATAAAAAAGCAGTTCAGATTGAATAACACTTCTAGAACATTCAGACTAAAACAACAAAATACAGCATTGGTGTTTATGTGTTACTCTGTGTTGAAGCCGAACAGTAAGTTGCTAAATTCCTTGAATTTTTATTTAAAATCATAGTTCCATAAAATACAGAGGTAATAGACTTTATTGTTACTTTCACACTGGATTTATTCAAACTTTGGAAGGAATTTGAAAAAACGAGGGATCTGAGTAATTGTAGTCAATATAGAAGATCTGGGAAAGAAAAGTAAATAACTATTGTTTATTTAGAAAGTATTAGTAATGAAAAGCCTTTTTGATGCATCAAATAAGAGTGAAAAGAAAAAATAAATGCACATCGTGTTGATCTACAATAGTAATATTTTTAAATAATTATGAAAAGTTGAATATATGAAAACATTCCTGCATTTTTTATTTGTTTTTGATTTTTGTGATTAGCAAATAAAATAAATGAGAAATCGAGTGCCTTTTTGATTATTAATATGCTAATCTAATGTGCATTTTAAATTTAAAATCGATTGTCTTATATAAATGTACACTCATTATCAAAAAAAAGACACACCTAGAAGGAGTTGTCCCATTGTAATGAAATTTCGTATGCAAAGACATTGGGACCGCCCATGCAAATGATTAAACTTTGGTGTCCAATGAATGAATAGCGAGAGCTACAGCGCATCGGAACTGCGCACTCAGCAGGTGTATATAAGAAGCGATTCTCAATCTGATGGTCAAAATTTCGGTTGCATTGCGAGTTAGGATACCTTTCAACGACTGAAAAAATGCCTCGCCGCAGGATTCGAGCTCATTACGTTCAACTGTCAGAGTTTGAAAGAGGTCGTATCATTGGATTGAAAGAGGCAGGTTGGGCAAATCGGAGAATCGCTCGTCATATGGGTCGAAGTGATGCGGCGATTAGAAGATGCTGGCAGGAATGGGTGGACAGTGGCAGATTTCAGCGTCATGAAGGTAGCGGTCGACCTAGGGCCACAGCAGAGCGGGAGGATAGAGTGATTGTCAGATCAGCTGTCACAGCGCCTGAATCATCGTTATCAACCATCAGACGTGCGACCCCCCCACACGAGTGTCCACCATCGGGCCAGATTACAGTGGTGCTTGGCTCGATCCTGTTGGAATGATGCTGACTGGGGACGTATAGTGTTTAGTGACGAATCCCGCTTCCAACTGTGTCCTGATGATCGTCGCAGACGTGTCTGGAGACGCCCAGGGCAGCGTGCCGATCCTGCTCTCACTACTGCACGCCATACCGGTCCTCAACCAGGAGTTATGGTCTGGGGTGCCATTTCCCTTGATAGCCGGACCCCTTTGGTCGTCATTAGCGGCACACTTACAGCATAGCGGTACGTCGACGACATTCTGAGACCTGTTTTGCTACCCTTCCTTTTGCAGTACCCTGGCCTTATTTTTCAGAAAAATAATGCCAGACCACATACGGCACATGTTGCTATGACCTGTCTTGCAGCTTGTGAACACTTCCTTGGCCAGCCAGATCCCCAGATCTCTCTCCAATCGAGCATGTCTGGGATATGATGGGAAGGCGAATGCATCCACCAGGGAATGTGAATGACCTAGCCCGACAATTGGAGCAAATTTGGCAAGAAATACCGCAGGAGACCATCAGGGAGCTTTATCACTCTATGCCAGGTCGTGTGGCAGCTTGGATTCAGGGTAGAGGTGGGTCAACACCTTATTGGGCTCGTTATTTTGTAACTCTGTAACTCTGAAATAAATCATTCAATTTGTCTGAAATTTTAATCATTTTCGATTCTGTACATAATTTTCCTCTCCATCAATTTTTGTCTCCAGCGGACAACTCCTTCTAGGTGGGCCGTTTGTTTTTTTGTTAATGAGTGTATTTACATAATCCTGTTATTTTTTTTTTGTATTATGTTTTGTTTTGTTTACGTACAAAATTTTTAATATTAATCTTTTTCTAATATTTCAGCAATTTTTTTTTGTGGTCGATCACTATGTGTGACAGTTCTTCCGTCTAATTTTGAGGCCCTCAAAAGTTTTTTTTTTCTTTCAGCTGTTGTTTCCAGTAAATAACTGCGTGAATTGTGAGATGTACGAAATATGTACGAGTAGCTTCAGCTACTCTGTCTTGAACTCAAGGAATGAGAGGTCCTCCATTAATGAATTCCTTCCGAAAATATTCTTCAACTTTCAATATTATTTTCCGTGCGCTGCTTCATATAGTACTGTTTCTCGACATTTTGTGAGAATACTTGGATAGAGGCTATTCTCGCGTAAATTGCGTGAAATCACGAAATAACGAGATCGTCAAGATCCGTCTTTTGGACTATATAAGAAGTTTTATTCGATGTTCTTCTTTGAGTCGTCTTTTGTTTTTTTGTCATGATTTAGTCAGTGGTGATAATATATTTAAAACGACGATAGCTAATACTGTGCAGAATTATTACTGCAGATATTACAATATAGAAACGATCTTCATGAGAGCAAAACAGATAATAGTTCTCCACCGCTATGTTAATTGGAATTAAAATTATCATTAGTTTTCATAAGTTATTTTTAAATTGGAAAGTAAATATAAGGTGCAGAATGAATCATTTGGATCCAAGAATAAAACCGATAATTCGTTTTTTTTTTCTGTAATTCCCTGTTTGTAAAAGGCAGTAATTATCCTTACAGGTAAACAATCCGAAGCAAACTAAAGAAATAAAAAAGTATACAAACTCAAGTAAATATCAAAACTGATCTTTATCTGAAAAAACAATCTATTACATTGTTCATTTTTTGGATTGTTTTGTGTAGTCAACATTACATACATTACTTTAATAGCAATTATAAATACATCTAATCATAGAACAAAACAACTCTGTGGCAATTTCACGTATAAATCCATCAGTTGGCATTTTCAAACATTGACATCATAGGCTCTAATTTAAATGGAAATATCCAAATGTTGTTGCCAATGGCGTCTTTGTATTGGTCAGATAGTGTTCTCAAACTGGTGCGTTTCAGGAGAATGCTGCTATAGAAAATGATTTCCAAATACGACAAATCTATGTTTTTAAAAGAAACAAAAAAAAATGAACATTAAAAAAGTGTAATTCCTACCATGGAAGCTACGAGAAATAGTTAAATCTCATCAAATAGATTGATTATCTCTTTGGTTGTAGATTTATATAAATTTTAAGGTAATGTGATAAATGGATTTATTTTTAATTTATAAAAACCTGAAATTGTACTGCCACAAATAATGTCAAGAGGAAAAACAAATTACAATTTTTCAAAACTATAAATATCAGATTCTGAAATTTTATACTAAAAAGAAAAGCGAATTAAAGAATGGAATGACTTATTCTGTAATTTCTCCAACTTCATTCAATATTGTGTATTGTCATTTTATAATTATTTTTTTTTTTTGTAATACAAAATTTCTAAACAAATAAAGTAACAAAGCTGTAAATTCTTTTACATTAAAAGCCTTGAACATCTTTCAGTAGTTCTCCTGTTTTCTAGAGATAACATCTTACATTATTCTTATGTTTTGTAGCTTAACATAATTTTGTAATAATCACCTCTAAATGAAATGTAATCTACGTTTCATAAATTATCTGATGTCAAAAATCAAAATTAAAAAAAAAAAAAAAACACAACAAGGGAAATGCTGATAAGAATTCTGCCTATAATTTAGGAAGGGTTTTCTACTGATATTTTGAAATGATTATTATCAGTAATAAATTCAAGTATCAAAATTAGGTTTCTCAAATCATGCTACAAAAATAGAATAGAAAAATTCCAGTAATGTCATTTCATTGGAATGTTTTCCAAATTTAGATTGAAAGTTGTCTTTTACCCAATGGAAATCAATATTTGGAAGGAAATAGAATGGAATGAAATTATTGTAATTTTGAAGCACGATTTCAGAAACTTTATTAGAGGATTTAAAATTTTAAGCATTACTTTAAGCTTTCTGTTAATTTTGTAAAAAAACAATTACTAAAATATTTAATTACATCATAAATTACTTAACTCGAGATGTTCGGACTATCTTTGTGTGGGTGTATGGTTTTCTTTAATCGATTTAAAGAAATTTTCTTCATTTTCGAATCTGATGAGTTTTTAAATTATAAGAAAAGACGTAAAAGGCTAAAAATCACTCCCGAAATCTCAATTGAGGGTAGACAGCACAGGAGATTCCCGCGATTAGCATACAAACGAAGGATCAGTGCAACCTTAAACATGGTACCTAGTTCACAAGAGTAACTCAGGTGATTTTCATCACCTTATCTAAGACTTATCAGGTGATTTTCATTAGACGCGGACGGAAGCCTACATTAGAATTTATCATCACCAATTTCAAACATCTCCTGTGGTTTCATTTTCAACAGTGTTCAAGTATAAAGTGAATTTCCAATAAAAGCTAAGACATTAGGGTTCTATTCAAATGATTTTCGGAAGTTTTCTTAAGGCATTCAAATATTAATGTTTTTAAATAATTTTTTGCAAATTTCAGTATATTTAAATGAAGTTTTGGTTAAAATTGTTTTATATACAGTTCTATGAAATTGCGTCGTGAATTATGATATTCCATTAGCGAGATTTTCAGAGTTGTGAAAATATTCAGATGTTATTGTCTTTTCCCTTTACTTTTTATCTGGGACTGCACTCGAAATACAATAATGTGGATTGCCTTTTTTTTTCTAGATGATGATTCAAATATAACCGGAAAAAAAAATCCTCCTTCAAAGCCTCAATTGGAATCTGGGGAAAAATTGATCTAAATAGCTACTTTGAATAAAAATAATTTAAACTTCTAATTTGTTGTATGCAATTTTAAGTACATAAATAAATAGATAAATTCTATTTTTATGTTTATCAATTTCTTTCCTCTGCTGTAATTTACAGATTTTCTCCAAAGTAGAAACAGGCATCAAAAAAATTCTCAAATTTAGGACCGCTGCTTTTTATTTTATATACAAATTCAATGTTTGACAACATATCCCATTCTAAAATCAATTCTTATGCAGATGATGTATTATTGCTTAATGATAATGAAGATTTAACAAATGCACGAAACCAAATACAGACTGATTTAAACGCTATTATTTCTTGGTCGATTGCAAAC
The DNA here is from genome assembly GCA_023159025.1 of Thereuonema tuberculata. Taxonomy (NCBI): domain Eukaryota; kingdom Metazoa; phylum Arthropoda; class Chilopoda; order Scutigeromorpha; family Scutigeridae; genus Thereuonema; species Thereuonema tuberculata. The sequence continues at coordinate 23,311,845 of JAFIDM010009631.1, read as the reverse complement.
AAAATGACAATAAATCTTAAAAAAACAAAACTGATAATAGTCAAAACAAAAAAATAAACCGTTAATTGAAAATGTAGAAATTATTCTGCATGATACAAAATGTAAAGGAATATATAATTCTAATCTACTATGTAATTGCCAAAAAATTGAAAAAGTACAGGTACAAAAATACCTAGGTATCTATCTTGATGAATACTTAAGTTGTAACAGTCATTATCATGCAATTATAAAAAAGATGAATATGTTTTTATTTATGTTTAACCATATTAAATATATTTTTCCTGTAAAACAAAAAATTATGATTTATAAAGCTTTTATTGAATCTTTTCTTTGCAATGGAATTGAATGTTGGATTTATTTAAGCAAAATACAATTAGAAAATATAAATAGATTAATTGAAAAAATACTAAATCAAATTTTCAATAATTATAAGTTTTATACTGATAAACAAAAAAAAGATATTAGAATTTTTTATAACATTATGTTACCTAATGAAAAAATTATGTACATTATTATTTTAAAGAACTTCTATTATATGTCAAATAAGTTAAAAAATAATGTAAATGAATTAAATACTAGAAATGTTTGGAATAATCTAATTCGTTTTGATCCTCCAAAAAATAATTTTGGTATGAGAGACAAAAATAGATTGTTATTTAAAATTTTTAAACAATTAGACTTAGAAGTTTTTCAAATTAATACTTATAAACATTTAAAAAGGGAAATTATAAGTAGCATAATAAATAAAAAAATAATTTGGCAACCTTAAATATATGTTGTAATGAATTATATTTATAAATAGTACTTACTTTAATTTTGTTTTCTTTTTGGAATTAGTATATGTATGTTAATTTTCACAATACTAATGTAAAATCTTGGACTTACTGATTTTGTATATATATATATATATATGTTAATATCTGTGTTTTTTCAGCACCTGCACCACAGGATTTCTTTGAAAACCTAGCAGGACTGTATTGTTCAAAATTTAGAAATAAAAAAAAAAAAAAAAAAAAATTGATAAACTTTCTACACAAAGCTTTTCAACTGAGTGCAACTCTTCAAGAAAAGTATCAGATAAGTCCCTTGCACTTCAGGTGGACTCATCCAGAGATCAGTGTAAGCAAAGGAAACTAAAGGAAACAAAAAATAAATATAAAATTAACATCAATGCTATCTTTATAGAAGAAGAAAATAGTTTTATGTTTTTCTTTCCTTTCATAAATTCTATTGTATCAAGTCCTTGGATTCTAATAATTCAAAGATAAATGATTAGTTTTGTTGATGTTTCTTGAGATCTCATTGATTGTCACTACAGATTTACTAAGAAAACTAAGATTTACAGAAAACTCAGCTGGTTACTTCAACAAATTAAGCTGAGTTCTGCTTTTCTTTGATTTTGTGTTGCACCATCAGTAATCATCTCTTCTTCGTACTTTCATTATTTACAGATAATTATTTTCTTAAAAAAATAACATATTTAACGATATTTTGTATTGAATAACTAATAAATGTATATCAAACGTGCTAATGAATTAGCAAAAGCTTAATTCTCTGTTAAACCTATGGTTTCTATTCCGGTTTTTTCGAGGTAATGAATGGAGTAAGAATTGCTAAAATATTCTTCTGATCCTTATTTTTACTAAAAGGTAACGAAGTTTACTAGAAATCTTAAAATTATTTAAAACTATTGACTAAGTCTTTACCTAACGTCTTGGAGAAGTTCGTTTGGATATAAACAAAGAAATCCTGGGAAATGCATTCACTATTAGCCTCATTTTCAACCTGTAGATCTAATGCAGTTAATGGCATATAGGGTGGACAAAGCTGACGTATAAAAGGAAGTTGCTTTGGGGACACTGATTTTGAAAAAGAAATTTATATTAATTATAAAGTTATATTAATAATCAGAAGCACAATGAAAAAGTTAAAAATTTAAAATATCAAACAACAAAATTCCAATCCGTTATTTCATAATTTATTTTATTTTATGAACCATTAATTACAATAAAATGAAAGATAAAATTTAGACCTTTCAATTTATATGAATTGAAACTAAAGTATTTTTTTTTTGGAATTTTCCAGAAGTGAACGTATACTTTTAAAGATTTAAGTCTAAGTGAAAATATTAAGAAACATTCTATTATACCTGCTTGAAATTTTACTTTTAGGCTTGGCAGTTTTTCACTCAATAATTTCCAATGATCAGAAGTTATTTCAAGTGCCTCATTGACTTTAGGATAATAAGATAACTGCAAAGATTGCAGTAATGAACTTTTTTCTGCTAGATTCCAGAGGGCTGGTCCTTTCAAGCCGTCGAATGGAATTCCTAACTCCTGAATTTGGGGTAGTTGAGGTAAAATCCTGGAATACGCTAATGCAATTCTACAAATTAAAAAGGCAATTATTATTTTCTTCAAAATGAATAGGGATTTTGGCTGAATAAAAGTTTACAAGCTTAAAATAAAATACTGCTAAATAATAACAGTTATCAGATAAGGAAATAATTAAAATACATAAATAAATTTAAATATATGTATGTATCAATCAATCAATTAATCAATCAGTCAATCAAAAAAATAAATAAATAAATAAATAAATTTTTTTTCCCTCGTGAATTAAAAAAAAAATAATATTTACAGAGAAAAAAGAAATGTGAACATCTGTGAACTGTTGGCCTCAAATGGGTACAGGTGAGCATCCTTAATACAGAATGCTTGTGACCAAGAATATTTGAGATTTATGATTTTTCCAACTTTTTTAAAAGTTAGTTTGTATTCAATGTATTTAATAGAAACAATGTAATTATTTATCATTGGAGGGAGGTTAAGGGATCAGGAACTGGATCTCCCAGGGAACAGGAAGATTACATTGTTTGAGTGTCTTTTATTAATATTTCGTAACATGTCTTCTGTAATATTTGTAATGGTACCACATGTTTTTCATTTAAAAGTTTATCTTGTATTATATATAAGGACATAATTTCTTTTTCACAAATGAACTCGCCATGCTCCAATCCCTTGGCTAGCAGATGGCTCTATTGATGAAGTGTGTGAATTGCTTTAAGTCTCTCTGAGTTGCGTCCTTCATGGGAGTGACTCCAGTCATCTTAAAAAAACCAGAGCAACGTATTCTGAAGTTTAGATCTGTTTTTCGAAAAGACTATTACAGAGACAAGCAAACACGTGATTATCGATCATTGCTTACTGGTCAGATAGGCTAATGACAAAAAGAAATATCCTGGATCTCCTGTTCATAGAAAACTCAAGAGAAATTACTCCTCTTTATAATTCCAATCAATTAGCATCAGTTTATCTTTCTAATGTTACTTAAGTGAGCAATGTATCCCTCAGCAGAATTACTATAAAAGAGCTTATATATAATCACCACATAGGCAGGAAACTTTCCGATTTCTAAATATTACGGATTTTCCGATACAGAAGAGTCAACTGAAGAATTGATACAATTGGCAATATTAATTAATTCCCATTTAATTAATTCGTGCAAGATTTCAATGGCAATGTTCTGTGTTTTTGTTTTTTCCTAAAGTGTCTGGATTTACATATGATTCAATGTAAATGACTATCGATAGTAGATTAGATACCTAGATAGATAGCCTAGATAGATAGCCAAGCTATTACACATTCATAGAAGTGGAAAAGGAAATATCCATAAATTAGATGGAGTTGATCGAATTTATTGTATTAACTTCACTCACTTCATAGCAATGTAGCGTTGTAAGATGTATTTAGCATATAACATCAATACATTCAATTACTGTACAACAAAAGAGAATAATTAGGACTTGCATAAACATAGAAAAGATAAAGAATATTTTTTTAAACATATATTCCTTAGCAAAATCACAAAAACAGAATGCAGATATAATGTTTGTAGGCTGTAATATTAATACTTAAATATTATTTCTTACTTGTTTGGATCTTGTTCTGAAGTTCCAATCCAAACAAAAGAGTTTCTAGGCTGTGTCCACTTGAATTGACAATACTTTCCATTATATCTATAAAGTTAATCTTCGTAGAAATGTCCAAATTTACGTGTTTCAAGAAATTTTGCCTTTCAAAAAAGTTGATGAATGAGTTAATCATTCCCTGCATTGGATCCAAATTCCATTTGTTCTCTGTCATGTCACCAAACACTGTCAGTTTCCTTAATGAGCATTCAGCATCAGAGAGGCTGAAAGAAATACAAAAGTACTTTTATTTTAATTTTTAATTACATTCTACATATATTGTATAAATTTCTGTCAGCATGGTACGGTATTTACTTAACATTACATTTATTCATTTTTACTTACAATTATCAGGGATCAGATCGAAAGACCTTTCCTTAAATTGTTTGCTCCCAAATTGGCGCTCCTTCCGAGAGAGAGATGGATTAGGAGTTTTATTTCATTCTTAGGATGGACAGTAAATTGTCAGCAAAAAAATAAATTTAATATTTTAAAAATTTTAATGAACTTAGGAATTTCGATTATCTTTCTTTTTTTCTTCTCTTTAAATTCAGTAAGTTTAAATCATAAATTGTTCACAATAGGAACTCTAGCAATGTAAAGATAACGACTAGTAGCAGTTTTTACATCATTGTTTTGTAGAATCACAAGTTCTGTTTTTCCTATGATATGATTAACTTTGTATTGAAAATTCCTTGACCAAAATTGATCATTCGTGTCTAAGAGTGAATTCATTCCATTTTTCATCTCTTTCTAGGGAAGAGAATGGTGAGATCAAAAGGTATCGCGAAAACCAAACCTTAAGAGCAACTAACTTCTTGTACTCAAATATTTAAATGATAACTTTTTTGATTTGAAATTCAGTTTTAAACATAAATTACATACAATGAAACGAGAAGAATTAAAAGTACTTTATAACATATTTATAATACTATCACCTTTTTTATGGCAACCTAAATTATGTTTTCATTGTTTTAAAAACAAATTACAAGCAAAGATTATCTAGCAATTGCTTCGGTAAAAAATGATACATTTGGTGAAATTACAGAATTGAGGAGTAGCAGAAAATGAATTTAATCAAAACAATGGATTTATCTAAAGAACTAAGGAAAAAATGATTGAGTCCAATTTGCCAGAAACTTAATGGTACAAAAGAATAAAACTCGATCCTTGTCAAGCTGAAAAGTAGGATAGTATCTCATTAAAATATTACTAGAAGAAATACTTTAAAAAAAACCATTCTTCACTTCTCTTTTCGCTAATTTCACATTTTCTACAAACGAATTAGAAATCCAACATGAAAACTAAGTAAAAATTAAAGTCGATATCTCCTTACCTTCTTAAGAACGAAGAAATCTCTTCTTGAACTGTATCACTCCCGACTTTCATTGGAGAATCAAAACTAATGTACAGTTCTCTAATCCATCTTCCGTTGCACTCAGTAAATGATACCACCTTGTCGTATCTCACCTTTACAAAAGTAGGGAAATTTCTTTGGAATTGATTGGATTGTGTATTAAAACATAACGCTACTTGACGCCACAATGACGGGCAGAAAAAGGCTTGTCTCCATTGATAGCATACAGCACTGGCATTTCCTCTGTCCGTCACATTGAGGTATTGAAATATCTCCTCTAGAAGGATGATAGGAAGATTACTCCAACCTTTTGATTCTTTCAGTGGGGTTGGAGAAAACCTTCTAGGCCTACCAATTGAAAAGCCGATCAAAGACATGATGCGAAATTCTGATTGGTTTTTTTTTTTTGAAAGCAAAAAAAAAATTTTTCACAAGAAATAGTTTTAAAAACATTACAAAAATCTTATAAACAAGTCACATTTCAGATAAAAACCTCGTTTAAATTTGTAAGATGACTCCAATTACCTAATTTTATGTAAATCT
>JAFIDM010009631.1:23265296-23296545 GCA_023159025.1 Thereuonema tuberculata | reverse complement strand
GGAGAGCGAATTTTTCACTTTACACAATATTTGTGTAGTTCTTATTTTCACCACCAGGTGGATATTGGGTTTTTCAGGGCTTTTACTCCTTTTCTACCCCCTTTTGGGGGGTGGGTCCGGGTTCTAAGGTAGCCTATCTTTTCCGCAGTGTCCTAAAGAGTAATTCTGCAAAGTTTGGTCCAGATAGGTCAAAGGGCCTAGGAGTGTATAAAGGACAAAGAAAGAAAGAAAGAAAGATACATTCATTTTTATATATATAGATATATATAACAAAAAGATCTGTTCTTCGCTCTAAAAAAAACACAAGTTCTAATGTGGATGTAAAGAAATTATAATTGCGAGATCACTTCCAAACTTTCCCGGTTGGTATAAAAAAAAAAAAAACTCATTTGTAAATCTCATTACAAATCTATATCTAGCTCAAAAACCTCATATCTGTAGTGGTGCTATTTCATGAATTTCACCCTTTTTCATCCCTAGGGGTGGGTGGTGTGTCCAGATTCCAAGGTAGCCCGTTTATTCCGCAGGTTCCCAAACAGTAATTCTGCCTAGTTTGGTCCAGATAGGTCAAAGGGTCTAGAAGTGTATATTGAACAAAGAAATAAAAAAACAAACAAACCCACAAACCAATATACATAAAGGAGGCCGTTTGTTGATTTCTTTGTTTGTTTGTTAGTTATACACTCCTAGCCCTTTGACCCATCTGGACCAAACTTTGCAGAATTACTCTTTAGGACTTTGCGGATATAACAGGCTACAATTAAAACCTGCACACATCTTCCCGGTCCCCTAATTTAATCCATTTACAGTTCTGTATAATTTTCAAGTAGAGGTATGGCTACCGAGTTTAAATCCGCTTGGTGGAATATTTTTTTTACTTTCCTTTCATATTTATAACAATGAATTTTGATTTTTTTTTTATTATTTTAAATAAATAATAATTTTCTTTGCTGTTTATTTTAATTAAATATTCTTAATTTAAGAACAACGAAAACCCGTATCCTGATTAAGGGATGTAAACAGGGGGGCAAACTTTCTTGAAAGGTACACATATCTCTCAAACCGCAATAGTGGGAAACATGAAATTTCACATATACATATTCGATGAACTTTTCTATTTTCGGGTGCTAAGGGGTGTAAAGGGGGGGGAGGGGAACAGACTTTATTGTAGGGTACTTTACCTGGTTCTTTTCAGGTTACAAAATCAGAATATAACATTACTTTGTAATCATCACACGTGTTTTTTTTCACCAACTGGAGTAGGTTTGAAGTGATAGGGGTGAGAAGATGGGCAGAGAGGGATGGTAAGTCTTATATTCTCCGATCTCTATATTAATTTCATATCTAGGGCTTATCGAGTTATCAAATAGGAATATAACATTAATTTATAATTACCACGTGACGTTTTAACCAACTGCAAAAATTTTTTTAATTGATCTCACAATTTCTTCGTCATCCACATCGGGACAATTCATTTTTTGGAACCCAAGCGAAGTCTTTCTGCTAGGTTTTCGTTTTTTGAAAATAAAGTAATCCTTTTGTAAGCAGAAGAACAGTATAAACAAAGTGTTTACAAATCCTCGAATCATTTCTACAATTGATATTTGGCACAACAAACAAGGAAAAAAAAAACAAATCTTATAATAAAATAAAAATGTTACTTTTTTTATAATTTTTTTTTTTTTTTTTACAACTTTTTCCCCACTTGCTTTTCAATCTTTAAACATTGAATAGCCCTAGCTGAAAATGCTTCAGGTTTGTTAAAATTGTCAACCTGAATTCAATTGGGCTTCTAGTACCCAGTTAAACAAATCATTCTCAATTAACTTACATATAATCTATTAAGAAAATTTATGTTTTATGGAAATTTATTTTATAACATATACTTAGTAAAAGTATGCAAAATAATTGCAAAATAATGCAAAACTAATAAGTAAAAGCATTGTATCATTTCTGGTGTTTGTAAGGTATCTATGTTTATGTTATCATAATCAGATTCTTCACAATCTGAAAAACATTTATTTCCAAACATGAAGAGCAGCAAATCGCTGTAAAAAATTATTGAATTTAAAAAACGGTTTAATTATATCAGTTATGTAGTTTATTAATAGTTTATTCATAAAAAAATCAAATAAAATTAATTTGAATTGATTTTGAATGTTTAGATGCATTATTTAAAATAAGGAAAAACATGTAATGAACAAAATTGCATTTATTTCCTAAAAATCTTCATTTTACTATAAAGTCAGCAAAGCGAGAGCTTTATGGTAGTTATCTTAATTTTGTTTAAGATACATCTTAATTTTGTTATTAAGATGTAACGTTAAAAATAATTACACTGTATTTTATCACTTTGCATTATATTCTTTTTAAGTCAAATTCTGAGCTACTGATCAATGAATGGCCATAGATGAAGAGAATTAATTCATCAAGAAAACAGTTCTTCAGTTTTGTATATTATTATTATTTATTATTATTATTGTTATTATTATTATTCTATCCTAAATCATGACGTTACAAAAATATCCTAAAATCATTTTATTTATAACAAAAAAAAGTTCGGAATTTGGTACATGAAATTGCTTTTCGTTTATTTTTTTTTTAGTTCTTAATCGATTTTAAATTACGTTTTGTTGTGATTATTTAGATTTTATTCAGGCAATGTTCAGTCATTTCATCAGTGAAAGATCAAAGCAGCTTAGTAATTTTTTATGTTTTTTGTTTTTTTATTTCCTTTTTTTTAATTTAACTGGACCTATCGATAAAAAGAAGAAAAAGAAAAAAAAAAACTAATAAGAAATTGATTGAGAACAGAGACATACTTAATGGTTAGCTAAATACAAAGTAAAGGAGTTGTCGTCCTACAAACTACAAAAAAGCACCATTAGAAATATCTTAACTAACAAAAGAATGACAATCAATAGAAGTTAGTTTTTTAGTTCAATCTCATTGAGATCTTGCTTAATACTGAAAAACATCATTCTTTCATTCTAAAATAGGTTTCAATGTTTCAAATGTTCTAATGGTGTCAAAAAAGCAAAGAACATGTTTATTCTATACAAGAGAAGAAATTGCTTCTTTCATTGTTAAAATTTCATAGTTATTAATTAATGTTTTTTTTTTTTTAGTTGTACATTTTGAATTGTTAAATCAAATTAAGTTTAGAATTTATGTTCTTTACCTGAAATTTAAAATCGTGTTTATTATTTATAAAGTTCTGAAATTATAAACTGCTTTGTGTTTTATATAGGGTGAAATTCAGTAATGAAATAATTTTTCTGAACAGGAAATTCAAAATTTTTACTAAGAATAGAAAGATACTGAAATTAGGTATTTATTTCATTGATAAAAACTTAAAATTTACCATTTACTTTTTTTATTATTAATATTTTAACCCTACTAGATAAAATCTTCTTGACTGTATGCAGAAGCTGAGGTTAATTATTTAATAAAAGAAAATTCCATAAAAAGGATGTTTTTTTTGTAATATGTATTATTTCTAAATTATTATGTAATTACATGCAGTAGGTAAAAACTTAAGTTAATCTTCAACTTAAATGGATCTAACTAAAAATTAGCATTAATAACTTTGATAAGAAAACGGTTGCTTATTATTAAAATAAAAAGTGTAACTTATATTTAAATAACATGAAATGATGCAAACATTATCAAAATATTATGAAAATGCCAGATATTTCATATTAACTTGGCAGTAGACGTGCTTTATTTTAGCAATTTTATCACAAGCTTTGAAACTAACATCAATTTATTTATTTATTTGTTTATTTCTATTTTTTGATATTGTCGATAGAAGTAACTTTCTGAAAAAAAAAAAAAGTTTCACAAAGCTACAGAAATATTCAATTTGCAATGTATTTTTTTAGCCTGAATCCCCGTCTTGCTTATATAACTTTTTATTACTGGTGTTAATTAATGTCATTTAACGTTCGATTCGAATAGGCTACAATTGATAATTTAAAAAACATATTTAATTAGAATTAAAAAAATATATATATGATAACTTATAATAATTAAATATTTTATTATTAAATTAATGTGTAGTGCTGGAATATAATTATATAATTAATTTATAGTGCTGGAAAACATTAGCGGAACATTATATAGAGTTTTCCGAAATAATGAAAATCAGAATGATTTTTGAATAATGTAGCGAAAAATATTGACGAAATTTTTCAAAAAGTAGTAATTAGGAAACATAATGAAAACGAAAAAATAAATTTCGTTTTCTCGTTAAAAGATGATACATTATTTCTATTTTAGTGGCGGCTTTTCAAAGAAAAGTAATCCCTTTCTCTCCTGTATGTTTTATAACCTTTCTCGAAAATTACACCGTTGGTTTTTCTCTCATGTTTTAAAATTATTATTTTTTTTGGGGGGGGGGGGACATGATAGAAAAAGCTAAAAGGAAATTTTCAAGCCATTATTTATGAATCGGCAACATTAATTAAATTGAAGTAATATTATTGCAATAAAAAGATTAAAAAGAATTCAGTAATGTAATTATTTATATAATATTTTTGAAATAATTTTTATCGTCTTCCCCGAATCCCGACAATATTACCGACCTACCTGTAAATACGCATATTTAAGTAGATATGTAATCTCTACATCTGCATAAAAAAATTATTGAATTATTTATTCTAATAAGAATCATAATGATAATAAAAATTAAAAATTAAAATTAATTATTTAATTTACAAATATCTGTAAAATCTTCGAAAAATTGCCTCCAAAATTCAGGTGCGTCTTATACTCGAATGTATTTTAATGTTATTTTTTAAAAAAAAAATTGCTTAAAAATTAAGGTGCGTCTTATAGTCCGTAAAATACGGTATATGTATAATATAATATATAATGTAACATAAATATAGCTCATATATATCGTATATTAAATAAATATATAGAAAGCGTGTCTTATTTTATGCCTAATTATTTCGTTACAATGTTCAAAGTAACATAAAACGAAATTAGATTTTTGCTTAACGAAAACCTAAAGAAAAACGAAATCACGAATAATTTTTTTTTATTGTTTGCCAGCTCTGATTATAATCATAACAAACATGATTCCTCATTAATATTACTCACTCTTAAAGAAAATTGGATTGTGTAAGATTCCAATTCAAAACCCATATTTCTATTTCTACATTGATAATTTTAGTCAGTTTATCACCGTGTCGTTAGAGACATCTGGTGTTAATTTTTGACTTAAATAACTTAGACTACAACGCAATATTAAGGGATGTTGCTCTTTTTAAATTTATTCAGACATACAAAAATTATAACATTTAAAAATTCATTTAAACATAAATAACTCATTATTAATTTATATATACGTTACATAAAATAGCCATGCATAATATAATTTTTTTTATTCCAGTTTTTTTTAACCTTTTTCCCCACATTGATCGAAATGAAATGTTCCAAGACTGACTTTAAAATAAACATTTCAATCTAGCATTTGATCTTTACAAATAAAATTCGATTTCTTTTTCTTCCGTAATTGTAATAACACTATTAAACTCTCCACATTTGTCCTTTCTTTCTCTGCATCAAGAAAATTGTAGTTTTTCTATATTATTACGTCCACACGTGTTTCGTTGTCTCTATGATGAAAGCGCATATTTCCTCGCTGAATTGAGGCTTATTACAGCGGATCGGTGCTGCCGTGATGAAATGCTCTTATTCTTTGCCTTCTTCAGTGGGTGGGGTCCTCGTAATGCGTGGGTGTCAACGGCAAATTCAGAAATAGGACGAGATTGCCAAGTACCATTCAGTTCCCACTGCAAAGTTAAGGCTGGGTCTTGTGTCGTTGGCTTTTCAAGTCGTTTTGTGTTGGTTCAAAAACTGCTTCTGTTTCTCAAGGGAGAAGCGACTAAATTACACAAGAAATACCATTCAGAATAACGAAATGATATAAGAATCGTTCAAATGCCTTTTAATTGTATATTTTTGTTTCACAAATATTAAATTTTAATGTATTAACAATTTTACATTTTATTTAATTTTTTTAGAAAATTACAATTTTTTTTTTTTACTTTTAAATTTTAGATCTTTATTATGATTTAGCCTAATATAAAAATATTTTATTTTTAAATTACAGAAATTTTATTTTATGGATTTCGTGTAATATTCCATATCACCAATTTTATGTATTTTATATTTTTAGCGTTTTAGTTGTAATATAAAACAAAATTATACACTTCTAATTTTTTTAACCTAGTATTGCAGACTTAAAAGGCATAAACTGTGCATCAATTCAGTAACTATTAAAAATAATTTCGTAATTCTGTTAGCATATGAATCAGTGTATACGGGACATACAAAGAAAGAAAGAAAGAAAGAAAGAAGGAAACTTTACATTTTTATATATACATAGATTAATGCATAGTTATGTTTTACTGTATTAGCGTTGTAATTGAAACCCCAATACAGCTTCAAGTTCAAACTTGATATGAAAATTTAGTAAACTGGACACAATTCGAGCTTATTTTCTCGAACTCCAGTCCCCTGATACTATTTATGTTATTTAAGGAATTCCCATACTCTAATATCCACAGGCACTAAAACTCAATGAATGTTCTTTTCACCAAAAATATGTAAATTTTCAAATGATGGATTATCGATTGATTTTTATGCTCTCCATTCATTCGGGTTCATATTCTCATAATAGATTATTTATCCTACTAGACCAACCCCCTATCTCCCCATGGTAATTATGAGATAATCCAAGAAGAATTGATTCCAAGCGGTTATGCCGATAAAGTGATATTTTATTCCTTTTTTAATGAGCTCATTATTTGATAGCGCGCGCCATTGTTGACGGAGAGAAGCAAAAAAATGAACATTGGAATTGAAATTTTAATCTCTCAATAGTAGGCTAAAATTAATGAGTTATTATCTTTTTTCTCTGGCTCTTCTCTCATTGTGTCAAACACTCATACAAAGGAAGTGATAAGAAATAATAATTTGAACTTAGTCTACGTGGCCTACTGGATAAGACGTCTGACTTAAGATTGAAAGGTTGCAGGTTCGATTCCCGTCGCGAACGTGTCATTGTAGTAATTATTTCTGTTTTTTCACAGAAAATTAACAATTGCGCCGGACAGAGAAATAAAAGATTTTAGTAATATAGATTAGAGAACATCTTAATGGAGAATGAGTTTTTGAGAGGGATTACGGTCTCTTATGTTTCATGTAAATCTGTTTTGAAAAGTATTTTGATGCTGATTTTCATAGGAAATCTATTTCAGACTTTTATTAAGGTAATAGAATCATGTATTGATAACTTATATGTTATCATAAAAGAGCTGATATTACCATTAAATTAATTATTAGATATGATATTCTATTTATTAGTTTTGTTGTCTTGCAGTGATCATTTCTAAATTATATATTGTTTATGTAATTAAGTTGCTAATAATTTCGATAAAATGTGCTTATAGTTTATAAAATATATTTATTATAATTGCATATTATAATAATCTTATGCCACAATGATTTTTTTTCTTATTAAATTGCATGCAGTTCCATATTTTATAACGAAGTACTTGATATTGAAAACACTATTTATTTGGAAATCATCCAACTTTTAAAAGTACACCAATGACTATTTAAACTTTTATGATAACAAGATATAGGGAAAATCTTTCGAATAAAATTTCCTTAATGATAAAACTAAAAATAGTTGTTCTAAAAGGTAGAGCATAATCTAAATTTCGGAGATTTAATTGAGATCTTTTTTCGGGTTTAACTAAAATCTGACATTATTGTTCCAGGATGTTGGCGAAGCTGAAATTGTGTAGGGGTCAATCCATATGAAATCAACCAATGGGTGTTGCTGACATATTTTATTTTATTTTTGATAGTACATATTCTGTTTATATATACATTTGGGAATATAAAACGATTTTTAAAATTTTTTATTATTATTACTTTGGCTTTCATCGGCCATTTTGTATGTGAAGGTCGGCCGTTTTTGGCGTTTTCAGAGGTTAGCGGTAAGTTAAATAACTTTTTTGTTTATTAAGATATCAACTTGAAATAAAAACCATCTTATTCTCAATGAAACCATCTCCAAATCATGTTATGACCAAAAATGTGTAAAGTTGTAAGAAAATTTTCTAAAATTTAACTAGAAAAATGTGTTTTCGATTAGAATAAATTGAAGATTTAGGGAATGTTTTTTCCAAGAAGGGATTAAAACACAACTTTAATGTTTTTTCCCCTTAAAAATATAATAGAGAAGAAGACTTAAAAAAAATTTGATAACTTTTAAATGCCACAATTAGGTTTTACAGGCCTTCAAATATCGCAATTTGTTCAAAATTGCCGATTTTCAAACAGGTATATCTTAAATAGGGGCTGAATCAAAAAATCTGAAATTTTTAAAAAATACTTTTCTTGTATCTGGTAATAACCACATGAAATTTCATCATAGGGTTTTAATCAGAAGTATTTTTTTTAAATTAAAGAAAAAAGCAAAAATACACAGTACGACGCACATTGACGCAGAGTCTTAAGTGCTAAAACACTTAAAAAAACACACCTAATAAACTAACCTATTCTAGGCCTATATGTACAAAATGTGTAAACTGTAATTGAAATCCAGAACTACCATTGGAGTAACCCTCAAGTTACCTTGCACCCTTTTACGAGCTGCATGATGGTAAAATGAGCCACAGAAGCCTTTCTGTTATAAGTGACTGTTTGGACCACAGTACCGTAACTGTGCATTGCTTTCAAAAACATTGGACTGAAGATATATAAAAAAAAATTGCTCCTTTAGTAAAAAAAAAAATGTTTATTTTATTACTTATTTAGTTTATTAGGTGTGTTTTTTAAGTGTTTTAACACTTTAGGAGTCTGCGTCAATGTGCGTCATACTGTGTATTTTTGCTTTTTTCTTTAGTTAAAAAAAATACTTCTGATTAAAACCCCATGATGAAATTTCATGTGGTTATTACCAGATACTAGAAAAGTATTTTATGAAAATTTCAGATTTTTTGATTCAGCCCTTATTTGAGATATGCCTGTTTGAAAATCGGCAATTTTGGACAAATTGCGATATTTGAAGGCCTGTAAAACCTAAAGGTGGCATTTAAAAGTTTTCAAATTTTTTTTAAATCTTCTTCTCTAATATATTTTTAAGGGGAAAAAACATTAAAGTTGTGTTTTAATCCCTTCTTGGAAAAAACATTCCCCAAATGTTCAATTTATTCTAATCGAAAACACATTTTTCTAGTTAAATTTTAGGTTATTTCCTTACAACTTTACACATTTTTGGTCATAACATGATTTAGAGATGGTTTCATTGAGAATAAGATGGTTTTTATTTCAAGTTGATATCTTAATAAACAAAAAAGTTATTTAACTTATCGGTAACCTCTGAAAACGCCAAATACGGCCGACCCTCACATACAAAATGGCCGATAAAAGCCAAAGTAATAATAATAAAATTTTAAAAAAAATCGTTTTGTACTCCCAAATGTATACATAAACAGAAAATGTACTATCAAAAATAAAATAAAATATGCCAGCAACAAATTATTTTTTTATTGGTTGATTTCATATGGATTGACCCGTAGGCTGAAATGTTTGTTTTTGTTTTTTTAGGGTAGGGTGGTAGCTTTTGTTTAAGCTTATTTATACTTAAAATTGCATTTGAAAATAATCTTGTTACAACCATTTTGCAAGACATTATAATATAATTAAATATAATATAATTATATTATAATTAAAAATTGTTTATAGTGGGGATAAAAAAAAATAAAAAATAACGAACAAAGATATTGCGAAATAGGTTAGGAAGGTCAATGGATACAAGTCTGATATTCATCCGCCATTAATCCCCGATAATCTGGATTCCAGTTGATAGACAATTGCTTAATGCCTGAAGCTGTATTGAGGAACAATCTAGAGAAATCCCTTTCAATGAATCCCCTACCCTAAAATAAACAAAACCAAACATTTCAGCCTACACAATTTCAGCTTGCCAAAGTTTTATAATGAAGTAAATATTATAATTACAGTATTAAAATAAGTACAGATTTTTTTTTTTTTAGAGTTATATTTTTTATATTAATTTGTTTTTAATTATTTAATTGATATCTAATAATATTATATCTGTCTGCTTCTGTGTGGAAGACGTGATTATCATTGCTTCCATAATTGAATAAAATAAGAAATGATACAATATTTTAACAAGATGGTGAAAACAACAACTTGAAATCTATTATCCTTTAAATGTTACTCCTAAAAATTTCTTCTTTTTTTTTTTTATTTTTCTTTATTATTTTAAAGTAGTAAAAGCGAAAAGCCTGCAATTTACTATTAAATTATAAAAACTGTTTAATGTAAAAATTTTCCATTTTCTAAAAAAAAAAAAAAAAAAAATCCATCCAGCTGTTCAACCACACACACAGACCCAGTGGTTTGATTAGCCTTTTTTTCCTAGGAAAACAGGCCGAAAATCGAAAGCAAACGATACAATAGCAGTAATTTGCAATGGAGGGAAAGAAAAGAAAAAGCACCTCAATCAATTTTCACGGAAGCAAAACCACAACTACGCGGAAACTCGAAGGTTCCAAACAGCTCATTAAATCCACAGATCCACAAGGGTCCCATTAAGCGGTTTTTACGTAGACGAAAATTTCCAGAATTTTCTCTCAAGCAAAAGAAAATTTCATTTCCCAGAATGAACTTCATTCTTCTTTATCATTTTTCTTTATTTTAATAATAAAAGAAATCATTAATAATTTAAATAATAAAATAACTAACAAATCCTCGTTCTGGTTAAGAAAAATATAAGTATATAAAAATAAGTTACAATTAATTTACTAACGAATTATTTGTTATAACTTTTCCACAAGTAAATTTCTACTTGTAAATCGTATCTATTTCTGAAGTTTCATGAAGATAATTGCTTTCATAATAATAACATTATAAATAATTCATCTTTTCGAGAATAATTGCAATAATTTATAATCAAGTCTACAGAAAAAAGAACCTGCTTGCCTTAAGTTTTGTTTTCTACTTTCTGTTGTTGAAGGTCAGTTATTGTCTCGCCTTCACTTTCTCTTTTCATTAAACATAGAGACAACACTTCCTCAAGGTCTTTTATTTTAGCGAAATTATTTAATTTAAATTTGAATTAGATTCTGATTTTTTTTTTTTAGTCATTGCAGGTTTTTTTCCGAATGTTCCAGATCAGCTGTTCCTAATCTCGAACAATGCTGTTTGTTTGTTTTTTTTTTGACAGTGAACCCCATCCAACATTATATATTTATCGTGAACACGATAAATCCAAACCAAAAAAAAAAAAACAGGCCTAGTTTTTTTTCGTACAACCAGCATCAAAAAAGCCAGGTTGTAGAATCGGAACCAAAACAAAAAAACAGGGGCTCCCATTATTTTATTCCTGCTAACCACCAATGACTGATCTAGTCTAGGCTAATGCTCATTTTTTATTCATTTCCGATATTAATTAATAGTAAATATCACATTCACGATCATACTATGGTCCAGTGATCTAATCGTAAATGGGCAGTTGGGCGATGACTACATCCTGACTAACATGTGGGTGTTTCTTTCACTTCCTGTATCCGGTCTTCTTCCTTACCCATAGCACTTTCGTTTTTCAATTTTGGGGAACCGTAACCAGTCATCTCAATTACTGTGAATAGTACTAGACTATCGCCTATTTTTATATTAATAGACTACTAATAGGTCGAATATCCATAGTCAAGGATTTTTATATTTTCTAATATAAGATTTCAGGGATATGCTTAGATAGTTTCCAATTCCAGAGGAATAACCCCTCCGTTGTCTATATTTTTGGGGAATATCCTAGTACATTCACAGGATATGAGATGATAGAATTCATCTCATATCCTGAGGCTGAGAAATGATAGAATTCACTACAGTAAGGAAAAATCTTCTCCAGAGGATGGAAGATAAGATAAAAGAAGCTAACTTATTTATCAGAATCTACATTTTGAACAAACGGATAGATTTTTTGACCTACTCAGCAGTCCACAGAAAGAAAAATGGAATAAAATACTAGAATAGGCAATAGAATAGTTGTCGTGGCAACTTCCTTGATGTCTAGTTGATAGTATTACAAATGATACTAAGTTTATTAACAGAAGTAGGCCTACTTAATATTGGAAGATACTCAAAGATAGTTTTTAGAGCAATTCTGATTACTCCAAAGTATTTATTATTCGATCATTATCAGAAAATGTATCATTTGACTGATAATTTTATCAGACGCAAATATTTAAAACCTTAGCTTTCAAAGAAAAGAAATGAATAAGAACCTATATGACACAATTGTATTCGTCCGTCTGTAAAGTTTGTGACGCAAATATGTATAAGTAAACCCCCGATTATCCGCGGAATTGGATGGCGCGGCAACCGCGGATAATCCGAAATACGACGAAAAAGAACGAAAATCAACACAAAAATGCTTTTAATATGTTTCATTTAAATTAAAACAATACAGACAGTTACAGTACATACATTATAAACAATTATTTTGTTTTAAATTATTTATTTATTTTTAAATTTTATTATTACGGAAAGGCTCTCCCGTAATTTAGTGTAACCTGCCGGCCTAAGCTCCGCCCACAAGGTCCTTCTTTAAATTGTTTGTCTATCATTGTCGTCACTTACTTTGTTAGCCCCTTTTATTGTTTACCTTATTCTAGATTTAATTTTTTTTTAATTCCGTAATTTATGGTACAATAAAAAAATATAATATAAATAATAAATAATATATATATAGGAACCTTGTATTTTGTAATAAAAGATGCTATTATTTTATTTCTCACATAAATTAATGTACGATATTTTTAAAGTGCGAGAGCCATGACGACAATGCTGCTCCAGAAATAACATTTCTCTTGTGGCAACATTAGAAAATTAGAGGAAAGATATCTGAAGAGAATTCCCAGCCTTCAGATAGATAGGGAAGAGGTAAAAGAAACATTCATACTTTATCAGATTCGAACACACGACTGCAGCGCTGAGGAGGGGGTTAGATCACTCGACCACGGCCGGTATTTAAATGTTTAGGCTAACAAATTTTAAATTCCTTTTGAATTTAAATGATAGAATGCTATAAAACATTCATTATTATAAAACAATGAATTAATTCGTTTTAATTATTTATCTATCTGTTTTATTTATTTATTTATGTATTTATTTATTTATTTATTTATTTATTTATTTATTTATTTATTAAGTTTCTTAACTTAAAAATAAAAGTATAAAATTTATAAGTAAAGTATATTTGAAACCAAATTTCTTTTATTTCTTCCAATAGTTATTTAAAGCTAAAATTTCACCAAATTCAGAGATCTGTTTCTAGTATATCATTATAGAGCGCCTTCAATATTTATATTCTCAGCTATGATGAACGTTACGAAAAAGTCACTGAAGTAAAACGCTACAATTCAGGCAAAGAGATAAAACGTCTAAATCATTCTCCCAGTAGCAAGAAGAGAGTAAAAAAAAAAAAAGAGAGAAGTCATGTCACGAGAAATTCCGTTATAGTTCCAGGCGGTGAGTTGCTCCTTCTCAGTCAGTCACTCAGGTGGAAAAACCATTCGCAGACGAAGCGAGACTGGAGCTGTCAGAGAATCGCTACCCCTCAAGCGACGCAATCACGGAATTCACGGTGCAAATGGCGCCAAGCGTAGAAAATTTTAATTATCGCTTTTAACGCTTGATTTTACGTTAAAATATAAAATAATAGTCTAACAATTGAGTTTTAAAATAACTGGTATTAAAAACAAACATATATATTTGCAAATCAAGTAATAAGTTATGAGCTATTTTTATTGTGTGCTGACGCACAATTGAAGACGATACTTCACTAGCCATGTTGTTATAAGAATTGACGGAAATTAACCGTTGATTCGCTTCTCAGATAACAACTGGACAATTAAAAGAAGTAATTCCTTAAAGATCATTTGATTTTACAACAAGAAACTCCGGAAACAACTTAATGCATACTCTCCCTATAATTATCCTTTTTTTAAAAAAATCGTAATACAGAAGAAAATATCTTCTAAGTAACATCTGATTTTTTAATCTAATTTTTAATTATGACTAAATGAATTAGTATTTTGAATTATTTAAATACGTATAAGGTGTTACTGGGTGCTTAGAAATAAAAATTAAGAATCTTTAGAAAGATATATTTTATTACCAAAGATATAATTTCAATGACTTCAAATGTATCCAATAGTTCTGTTATAATAATAATAATAATAATAATAATAATTTTTTTTTGTTATGATTTCTAAATACAAAAGTTACAGTCCCCTTAGGAATGACAAATTCCTATCAACATGTTCTGAATATAGGTATACTCAGTGGCGTCACTAGGGGGGTGCGGGGGGTCCGGACCACACCGGGTGACACCATCACAAGGGGTGACACCAAAATGCTTTTACAAGGTTTTCCTTTTTTTTTGGTTGAACAGATAATTTTACAAGGTATTCCTTTTTTTTTTTTTGGATGAACAGAAAATTTTAGAAGGTTTTTTTTTTTTTTTTTTTTTTGGGAGGGGGTGACACCATGAGCTACCGCACTGGGTGACACCAACCCTAGTGACGCCTCTGGGTATACTACAATATTTAATTAATTTTGAATACATTGTTAAAAAACATTAAAAGGCTTATATAGTATATTTTTTTCAAGTGATTTTGTTATCAAGTAGACCGCTAAATGATAATTTTCTAAAACTTTAAATTAGGCAATAACATAACTTAAAATAACATAAGTAATATAAGTTAAAATAATTTTCTGATTTAACTCTATATATATATATATAAAAGTTGCCTATGTTTAGCTTATTGTCGTGTACAGTAAGAACTAGTAACAATAAATATTAAGGATATTGGAAGTAAATTGAACAAAATAAATAAATGAGATATCACATATAGGATTTACAATCTATATTACTAAAATCTTTTATTTCTCTGTCTGTCTGTCTGTCTGTCTGTCCGGTGCAGTTTTCTGTGAGAATAAAAAATAGAAAAATTTTTTACAATGAAACATCCGCGACAGGAATCGAACCTGCAACCTTCTGTTCCGAAGTCAGACATCTTATCCATTAGACCATGGGAACTACAACTCTCTTCTTATTGTTTTTTTGACTTATCTGTCAAAACTGAACTGACTTTGACTGAAAAGTAACAATTGTAATAAAAAAGAAAGTCAAAAAAGAAAGAAGCAATACTTCACTAGGTAGAATACTGAGAAATTACTATTTGTAACTTAAAAACCACTGAAAAGTATCAATTGGAATGAAAAAAAGAGTCAAGAAAGAAAGAAGCAGTATTTCCATTAAGTAGAATACTAAAAAATCACTATTTGTAACTCAAAAACTACTGAAAAGTATCAATGGGAAAAAAAAGAGAGTCAAGAAAGAAAGAAGCACTATTTCTATTAGATAGATTACTGAAAAATCACTATTTGTAATTCAAAAAGCTAGAATCACATCAAAGTAAAAAAACTAACGATAAATATGCGGCTCATCAACCAAGATGAACGAGTGTCGATAACATCAATCGAATGATAAGTCTAAGAATACAAGGAGAGATTACAGAGCATACAAGTGCGAATAAAATTGATACTTCTGATAATCCACCACACGAACATCTCTATCTGCCTGAGTATTTGAACGCATTGAATCTCAGCGGTATTCCTCAACATCATTTGTCATTGAAGATTGGATCTCCAATAATATTGTTGCGAAACATCAATCCCAAGTTTGCATACTGCAATGGAACTCAACTTAAATGCCGTTCATTCGATAACGATCTCATAGAAACCGAAATTATAACAGAACTCACAAAGGAGATTTTGTTTTCATCCATAGGATGTCTATGGAACCATGCGATAATCTACTACCATTCACTTTCACAAGAAAACAATTTCCGATCAGACCTTCTTATGCGATGTTTTTCAATAAAGCTCAAGGACAAAGTCTAAATAAAGTTGCCATATATTTGGAAAACGTTGTCTTCACTCACGGACAACTTTGTCTTTGAGTCACAATTCAACAGAATTTGGTTATCTTCACTCTAAAGAATAGTCACAATCAATTTGTCGCGAAGAATTTCGTATACAAGCTGTGATCTTCATTTATCATCTACACTCATTAACAAAAAAAAAAGACGCACCTAGAAAGAGTTGTCCGATTGTAATGAAATTTCGTTTGCAAAGATATTGGGACCGCCCATGCACATGATTAAACTTTGGTGTCCAATGAATGAATAGCGAGAGCTACAGTGCATCGGAACTGCGCATAATGTACAGCGATTCTCAATCTGATGGTCAAAATTTCTGTTGCATTGCGAGTTAGGATACCTTTCAACGACTGAAAAAATGCCTCGCCGCAGGATTCGAGCTCATTAAGTGCAACTGTCAGAGTTTGAAAGAGGTCGTATCATTGGATTGAAAGAGGCAGGTTGAGGAAATCAGGGAATCGCTCGTCATATGGGTCGAGTGATGTGGCGATTAGAAGATGCTGGCAGGAATGGGCGGACAATGGCAGATTTCAGCGTCATGAAGGTAGCGGTCGACCTGGGGCCACAGCAGAGCGGGAGGATAGAGTGATTGTCAGATCAGCTGTCACAGCGCCTGAATCATCGTTATCAACCATCAGACGTGCGACCCGCACACGAGTGTCCACCATGACCATTCACAGACGGCTGAGAGAGCGACATCTACGCTCGCACCAACCGCTACGCCACCTGCCACTCACATCTGCACACCGGCTTGCCACACTCACGTCTGCTTGGCTCGATCCGGTTGGAATGATGGTGACTGGGGACGTATAGTGTTTAGCGACGAATCCCGCTTCCAACTGTGTCCTGACGATCGTTGCAGACGTGTCTGGAGACGCCCAGGGCAGCGTGCCGATCCTGCTTTCACTATTGCACGCCACACAGGCCCTCAACCAGGAGTTTTGGTCTGGGGTGCTATTTCCCTTGATAGCCGGACCCCTTTGGTCGTCATTAGCGGCACACTTACAGCACAGCAGTACGTCGACGACATTCTGAGACCTGTTTTGCTACCCTTCCTTTTGCAGTACCCTGGCCTTATTTTTCAGCAAGATAATGCCAGACCACATACGGCACGTGTTGCTATGACCTATCTTGCAGCTTGTGAAACACTTCCTTGGCCAGCCAGATCCCCAGATCTCTCTCCAATCGAGCATGTCTGGGATATGATGGGAAGGCGACTGCATCCACCAGGGAATGTGGATGACCTAGCCCGAGAGTTGGAGCAAATTTGGCAAGAAATACCGCAGGAGACCATCATGGAGCTTTATCACTCTATGCCACGTCGTGTGGCAGCTTGCATTCAGGGTAGAGGTGGGTCAACACCTTATTGAGCTCGTTACTTTGTAACTCTGTAACTCTGAAATAAATCATTCAATTTGTCTGAAATTTTAATCATTTTCTATTTTGTACATAATCTTCCTCTCCACCAATTTTTGTCTCCATCGGACAACTCCTTCTAGGTCGTCGTTTTTTTTGTTAATGAGTGTATATCAACCAACGTCCATCTGAACATCTCTTCTTCAAATATCTATATCGAACAGTCTGATGGCCTAGATTAGTAGATAATTTTCACTATTTGTAACTCAAAAACCACTGAAAAGTATCAATTCGAAATGGATAAAAAAGAAAAGACAAAAAAAAAAAGAATCACTACTTCTATTAGATAGAATACTGAAAAATCACTATTTGTTACTCAAAAACAATCACTATTTATAACTCAAAAATCACTGTAAAGTATCAATGGAAATAAAAAAAAGAGACTCAAGAAACAAAGAAGCACTATTTCTATTAAGTAGAAAACTGAAAACTCACTATTTGTAACTCAAAAGCCACTGAAAAGTGTATCTATATTACTAAAATCTTTTATTTCTCTGTCTGTCTGGTGCAATTATTGTAATTTACAAAAATAGAAATAATTTCTACAAGTTATCTACTGAAATCGAATATGCAACCTTCTGCTGCGAAGTTAGACGTCTTAGGCATTAGACCACAAGGATTACATTCTAACCTTTATAAAAAATAAACATTTATCACAGATATCTGATTCACACGTTGATTCTAAAAGCAGTCGTGGATTAAGAGAATATTGACATCAAAATTAAAAAAAAAAAAAAAAAAACTTTAAAAAAATTTTAGTTTTATTTTACTTGATGTAATTTGTGTGTGTGTTTTTTTTAATAAATAACAAATTGTTTTCCGTTATATACGCGAGGCTTCCGGAGCGAAGCGACGGGTAGCCGACTAGTTACAATGAAAACAATTGAAACAACAGAAATTCATATTAATTACATTTTATCAGCCACTTTTTTAATAGTTTCTTCACATTGGATATCCTTCCATTTTTTATATATATTTCTTTTTCATCTATAGTGTTGAATATATTTTCAAGTATACAGTTAAAATGCCTCTTTCCATAGTCATTGTATATAAGAGGATAGGGAAGACGGATATTTTTCTTGTTTCTTAGATTAATGAGGATTTTTGTTTTTCTTCTTTCTTGTGCTCAAAGATTTTATAATACTTTTTAATTGTATGTTGTATATGGATTTTTGTTTGGGATTTACTATATCATATTGAAGCTTTTTCTTTAATATTATACATTTATCATTTACATTTTGCTTGAAGAAAATTAACTTAAAATTTATTTTGCAGATTAATTATAGGTTTTAAACAACTGTCATTTGTTGTTCGCCCAAATGTTAGGAGAGTAATTTATGTTCGAATCGAATAAAGCATTATATAATAACATTTTAATCCGCATTGGAAGTATGTCTTTTATATGATAGAATATGTATGATAATTTGTTTAGCTTTTTATATAACATTTTAATGTGATTATTCCAACAAAATTTTTCATTTATTATTAAGCCCAGATATTTAATTGTTTTTGTGTACTTTAGTTCTGAACAGCTTTTACATTCATCTGGGGAATTATGAAGACAGTTATGATGGTGAAAAAAGATTTTTGGCTTATCTGTAATTAGTCTTTTTTTTTGGACTTATTAGCATTATTTCTGTTATTAATAATAATAATAATAATAATAATAACATCACGAACTCAGCCAGCCTCATGTCGACATGGAAGCGTCGAACAGATGGCTGACGAGTGGTGAGCTGTTTGGGGAGACCGAAGGGTTCATGATCGCGATACAGGACCAAGTCATCTCTACACGCAACTACAAGAAATCTATTCTACATGATGCAAACACACATGACGACAGATACAGGAAATGCCACACTACGCATGAGACAATCGACCACATAATATCAGGCTGTCTCCATCTCTCCCAAACAGACTATCTTCACCAACACAATCAGGTTCATCAACAGCTAGCACACAAACATTCACTTATTAAAAACACGGTCCCGTACTACAAGTATATACCAGAAAGCGTATTAGAATCACCCTAATATCAGCTGTATTGGGACCGCCCCATTCACACAGACAAAACCATAAATCACAACAGACCTGACATCACACTTGTTGATAAGGTCAACAAACAGACCTATCCCATTGATATTGCACTGCCTATCAGCAAGAACATGCAGAAAACTCACGCAGACAAGATCGGTAAATACACAGACCTAGCACACGATCTCCAGAAGCAGTGGAGGCAGGACCGAGTACATGTTGTCCTGTCCGCCACTGATCTGGTGCCTCACACATTGCACCAGAGTCTCAGCACTCTAGAGCTTTACAAAAACTCTTATGCACAACTCCAGAAGGCTATGATACTCAACACAACACGCATAGTTAGAAAATTCATGGACACAACCACACATCCCTAATCATTCTTGCACACGTCTTTACACTTGGCAATATGTGCTTTGGGTTGACCCGCCATGTTGACTTTGCTGGGGAAACCCAATGTTTGAAGCTTTTACATAATAATAATTATTATAACTATTTTTTATACGGTATTTCATTTATTTCATTTTATTATTTCGTTAATTACAGTTCAGTTCTTATTTTGTTACTTTATTTACAGTGCAATCCTATCAGGGTGCTCACATCTTTTTTAATATAAACGTTAAAATATGGAAGAATATTTACAACTTTTATGCAAATTCGGTTATCAGTAGTATAATGATTTTGGAAGATCGCATTTCTGTTAGAAACATATTCATTTCGATAAAAAATATAGAAAGAATAACTTGGTATGTTGAAAAAGTTCTACTATCCGTTTTGCCTGTAATTTTATTGACTGTAACATTTAATATATACACTGAGTGGCCACTTTATTAGAGACACCCCTCACTTGAACTTGGACGGATCTATTAGTGACGCAGTGACGTAACAGCAACGAGTAGCGTTTTAAAGGCATGCTCAGTATGAAGACAACTGTGTACAGTTCATCGGAACAAGGGTAAGACAAAAGATTTAAATGACTTCGAACGAGGCATGATCATGGGGGCAAGAAGAGCCGGTTCCAGTATTTCGGAAACTGTAAAGATCCTCGACTTTTCTCGTGCAATAGTATCGCGGGTGTTCAGAGAATGGCATTTGGGCCAAAAAAAACTTCAGCAAATATGAACGGAAAAGGCTTGTTGATGAAAGAGGTAACAGGCGACTGGAACGAATCGTCTGCGGTAACAGAAAGACAACAACATGATAGATTGCATCTGAGTAGAACGCAGGTGCACCAAACACATATCCGAATGCACGACGGACCTTATCCCTGATTGGTCTTACCAGCAGGAGACCAGCAAGGCAGGAGATCACAGAAAACAAAAGGAAAGCTCGTCTTTGCAATTGGACACGAGATGAGTGGAAAAAGATCGCTTGATCCGACGAGGCTCAGTTCCTTCTCCACCATGCTGATGGCATGGAGAACGAATGAGAATATGGCGCAGGCAGCAGGAATCCATGGGCCCGTCTTGCCAAGTGACAACCCTGCAAGCGTGTGATGGTGGAATATGGTCTGGGAAATATTCTCCTGGGACACACTTGGTCCACTAATAGCTCTGGAAACATTTCTTAATGTCGGTTATGGCTGCAGTGTTGCCCGACACAGATGGACACTTTCAACAGGATAATGCATTCTGTCACCATGATCGATTGGTTCCCCAATTCGTTCAATGAACATGACTCTTGATTTTCACTTGTTTCATTGGCCTACTCACTCTCCTGATCTCAAACCCATCGAGCATTTGTGGGACGAGGTGAAAAGATCCATTCGAAGCCTAGAAACGCCACCATTCAATGCGAACCAATTAAGGGCTGTTCTTCTGTCAGCGTGGGCCAATTCCTGGGGAACGATTCCAACACCTTGTATAATCTACGCCTAGAAGAGTACGGCTGTGAGTAAAGCTAAACTATTTCAAACTAAAGAATGACTCTGACCTTGAACTACACCCATTATCTCTTAATCATTCAAGGACTGAAGTTTGTATAGAGAAACTATTCACAATGGCGACTCTCAAGCGAGACAAACCTATCAGAAGCCAAACACTTTCCCGCCATAAACACTGACATATACAATCGATTCAAATTCTACTATTGCGCCATCTGGTGTCCACGGTGTTTCTTTCGCTGGGAGGACTTTAGAGGAGGACCAACTCGTTATTGGTGTGGTGTCTCTAATAAAGAGGCCACTCTGTGCAAAATAACATTTCTATTTTTATTTGGCTACTTTCCTATCAAAGTGAAACTCATCAACTCAGTCAACTAAAACTGTGATCCCACCTCCTAATAATATTTTAATTTCTCCATGAATATTCTTGAAACTAGGCATGTACATTTAAGGACAAGATATTTTGTTTTTAAGTTTTTTTCGTATTGATTTTTCGTTTTTTTCGTCAAGAAATTAGCGTGATATTTCCATTGAAAAGCATAACAACCATAACAATGGGTTTTTGTGATTACGTGAAACAAAGGATATTTATTCTAATTACTAATCGTATTAATGTATTAAAGAGCCTTAATGCGATTAAAATTAATTGATTCAGACAATTTAAATAAGTTTTAGTGGATTTAAATATTTTTTTTCTTTTGAAAAAAAAAAAGAAAATGAACAAATTTTACTGTTGATATTCATGAGATATTAGAAATAAAAATAAAAATAAATAAACAGAGTCTTTCTTGTATTTGTTTTCGCAATTTTATAAAAAAAAAATAAGAAAAGAAAAAAGACAAGAGAAAACTTGAAGCTCTTTCAGAAACTTCTGTATTTTTATTCATTTTATTATCTCGACATTGATCTACTTGGAAAAATTAGTGTTAAACTAATTGTATGTTTTAAAAGCTCATTTAAAATTAGCCTTATCTTAGATATTCAGGGTTAACTGAAATGCAAATTTTTCTTAAATATGAGAACTGTGTGTAACCTTATAAGTTAATTCAATAACTGATGTCTTGCCTAACGATGCAACTATATTTTCAATCTTAACCACTCGCCCAACGGATTTATTTCTAAGAATACAACTTATTGTAAATCCAATCAGGAGCCCTGCGTGATTTGAAAACTTAAAATCAAGAACGGATATTTTACTTAACAGTAATAGCAGTAATTTAATTAATGTTTAATTAAAATTAAACAATTCAAATGGATTGGGTTGTTGGGTGCATCTAGGTAATACAGACACTACTAACATAAATAGAATATTACTTAAAATAATAAATTATGTAATACAAGATTATTGTATATGAACAAAAAATAAAAAAATAAATATAAGAATAAAATACAAAATTCTAATGCCAAGAGAAAAAATAATGTATTCTTTAATAATAAACAATTTTTACAAAATTAGAAATCAGTTTAGAAATAATAACTTAGAAAACAATTCAAGAAATAAATTGATACAGATTTTATATTATGAAAATCCTAAGACCAACTTTGGATTAAGAAATAAAAATAAAATATTATTAAAGCTTTTTGTACAAAATGAAGAAGAATTAAAACAAAATAAATTTAATAAAATAAATATACCAAAAAAATAAAATATTACAAAAAAAATACATGGAAAAATAAACTGGAATATTTAAGAATTTTGGAAAATATATGTTATATATATGTACATTTTGTGTAATGAAAAAAAGAAATATATATATATTGTCTATTTGAATATTTTATGTTTATACATGTTATGTTATGTTGTATATATTAATATTATTTCCTAATTATTATTATGTTAATAATACAATATTATTATTAAAATACAATATTATAAGTGTATTAATATTAATTATCTGTACAAACTGAAAAATATATGTTCTACAGCACCTACATACAGATCCACCTTTAGTGGTATCTCGTAGGACTGAATGTGTAAATTTATTATTATTAAATAAATAAATAAAAAAAAAATAATATAAAATGTTACTGTGCACTCAATAAACATTTCTTTCATTTACTGAATCCAAAATTGAAGGCAATGTCATTTGATCGAATGCGCAAATCTCCCTATCATTCTGCACTTACTGCGGAAGAGTTGAAGGGAAATAACAGAAAATTCATGTAAAGTACATGATCGCAAGTAAAAAAGTAAAGTTTAACAAGTTCTGTGTCCAATTCTGTAGTTTACTAGAAACAAGAAGAATTATATCCTAAACAAGTGAATACAAGATTATATCCTAAATTTTCACACCATGGATTGTCATCACTGGGGATCATGAAAGGTTGTTTCGTCCTTATTAGTACTCGGCAACCTTACTTAAATAGTTTGTGACTAGCTCATAAGTGAGTAAACCTGGCTGATAAGTTCCTATAAGAACAAAACATCTATTGCGGATTCTCATGACAACTCAAGGTATGGTTGGAAATTGTATATGGTTTCACTTTATTCATATTCCATCAATGCGCTTTGATCTCTTTTCTTTTTAATTCGATTCTCCCCAAAACAGCAACACCTAATGGAAGTGCTTTTCAAAATATTAGCTCATTTTATACTAATAAATGCATTACCTAGGGCATTATATTTCAAACTTCCATATTACAAATTCAAGATCGTAGAAGAAGGTAGAAAAGTAAAACTTCAAGAAAGTAGAAAAAACTTTAATCTATCAACATCCGTGATTTTCATTCAAAGCCATTTCAACCGCTAAATTTCTTTTTTGTTAAAAACACAGTTATTAGGCACGAGTAGAGCTGTGCTTGCTTAGCTGTCCATAGTAATTATTTTAATCTCTCTACCTTATTAGATGGTCATTTACTGTAGCAAATCCTTGTTCCATGTTATGTCAATACGAGTACGCTTCCGCCTTGAGTTTCACTTCATTTAATCAAGTGAAAAAGTCCTTGACAAACACGTCTCTTCGAATCTACGTTTTTCCGCAAATGGTCAACAAATTAAATAGAAAACGCTTTGCCATTAAAAAAACTTTTTTTTTTTCCCCATTAGCAATGGCCTTTTTATTTTAATTTCCCTATTCTTACCAATTGTTTGAAGGTCAAACCATAATACCTAGGCCTATATCAATTACAAAATATGAGTCTGGTTTTTTTTAAGTCATTTTTAAAGAATTTCAGTAAAGATTTTCAGGCTATTTTTTTTAATCTGAGGTAATATTCTTGGGCTTATAGACAATACGTCGAAACATTCAATAATTTTTTATGTAAAATTAAAAAAGGTTTTATGATTTTTTTTATGTACTTTCTCAACAAAGATACTTTGAAGTACAATGTACAGTACTTGAAATATTTAAGATATTATTATTATTATTATTAAACTCACTAAAAATGAGATAGATCTTTATAAAATAAATAACTGGCATACTGTATATAACTTAAGAGAACAAAGTAAAGGAGGTGGTGTAATATTATATATCAAAGAAGATATTCAGTATAATATAAAAAATATAAATACAATAAACTTTGAATGTATCTGCGTAAAACTAAACAAGCAAAACTGGGAAAACAGTTATAATCTTATTAATATATATAGACCACCAAACTTAAACAAAGTCAACTTCATAAATGAATTGGAAAATATTATAATTGATCCTCAGGATGATTGGAAAAATACAATACTTCTAGGTGATATTAATATTGATTTATTCAAAATAGAAGAATGCAGAGGTAACAAATTGTACATAGAAACATTGTGTAATAGAGGATTTCAAAATTGCTTATATGGTATTACAAGACATAATGTAAACTCCACGGTTGAAACTTCAACTAACATTGATCACGCTTTCATTAACATCCCAAACCAAAAATTTCAAAGCTACATTTTTAAAGAGACAGTCTCGGATCACTACCTAATTCTCCTTCAGCTTACACAACTAAATAAAAAAAATAATAATAATGACGAAACATTTAGTAAAAAACAAAGCTACAAAATTGTTAGTAAAGAAAAATTGGAAAATAACTTGCAGAAGTTACTGGACAAAATTCAAAATAAAGAAATTACAGACGTAGATACATTATATAATGAAATATTAACAGAATATAGCAACTCAAAATTAAAAATAAAGAACAATACAAAACATAGAAAGGTTTGTGAGAATCCGAGAAAACTTACAAAAATGAAAGATAAAAGATTTCAAAAACAATGGATTACAGATGATCTCATTAAAGATATCATAGAAAGAGATAAATTATTTAAAAAATACAAAAGTAATAAAACTAACGTCTCTTATTACGAAAACTACAAAACATTCAGAAATAAATTAAATTCAAAAATCACACGAACAAAAAATGAATATTATAATAATAAATTTAATATGAATCAAAAAAATCCCAAACAATGTTGGAACGAAATAAATCATCTATTAGGAAAACCTCCCAAACAACAAAGCAATAATAACCGAGAACTTGAAAAATTCTCTGAACATATGGAAGGTCCTAATAAGCACAAAAAACTGGCAGATAAATTCTGCACGTATTTTGCCTCTATAGGGAAAACTTATAATAATTCATGCAACAACACTATTATTAAAAAAAAGGAACATAATACCATAGCAAATTCATAGCAATATGCGATCCATCTGAAGATGAGATAATATCAATTATTAAAAAAATGGACAACAAAAAATCAACAGGATTTGATAACATAAAAACAAAAGATATAAAAGAAAATGAAATTTTTCCCAAGGTAATTACTGAGCTAATAAACTTAATAATTGCAACAAACAAATATCCAGATCAGTTAAAAATTTCCAAAATCATACCTATATATAAAAATAATAGCTATCTCGAACTAGAAAATTATCGACCCATAGCAATACAGTCAGCCATAAATAAAATAATAGAAAAATACTTCACAAATGCATTACAAAATTTTATGAAAAAATACAATGTAATAAACAGTAATCAGTATGCCTACCAAACTTTGAAAAGCACCACAAAGTTATTAGAGAATTTCAGTGACCACATCAATGAAAAACTAAACAAAAATTTTTTTATTTTACTTCTAACAATAGACCTTAGTAAAGCTTTTGACTTAATAAATCATGAATTGTTACTAAAAAAAATAGAACTAATGGGTATTAGGGGATCAACCCTTCAAATAATAAAAAACTATCTCAAAAACAGAAAAATTGTTGTCAACATAAATAAGAATGCCAGTAAAGCGAAAAAGATAAATTGTGGAGTACCTCAAGGCTCCAACCTAGGCCCAATCTTCTTCATAATGTTTATAAACGATCTCTTCGCTGAAATCAAGGATTGCTATATCTACATTTATGCTGATGACATTATAATCTATGCAATAAACAAGAATCCTATCAATACAGACAGGCTATTCAAAAAGACTTCATAAATATTCAAAATTGGATGCACGACAATAAACTCATCATAAATAAAGACAAAACAAAAGCTATTTTTATAAGACCGAAAAAACAAATGGCAAACTTTCAACCAAAGGTGTATTTTCATTCTCATTCATGTTTACATGCACAAAATGTAAATTGCAATTCTTGCTTTGAGGTTGATACAGTAACAAATTTTAAATACTTAGGCATTACAATAAACAACCTCTTCACTTGGAACACTCATATAAATATGCTTCACAAAAGACTAAATTCTATAATATATATTTTCTATCATATAAAAAATATAATACCAACAAAAATCAAGATACTTATATACTATGCACTATTTGATTCCTTGATAAACTACGGGGTAAATATCTGGGCCAATACTAATAATATAGACCTGGATCACTTAAAAAACATACAAATCAAAGTGCTTAAATTAATTTTTTCAAAAAATGTTTGGAAAAATTCATACAAAAGAAATTATAATCTAAATAAGTACGAAATTTTATTCCCAAAACAAAAATTTATATATAACATAATAA
This sequence comes from Thereuonema tuberculata, assembly GCA_023159025.1. NCBI lineage: Eukaryota > Metazoa > Arthropoda > Chilopoda > Scutigeromorpha > Scutigeridae > Thereuonema > Thereuonema tuberculata. The sequence goes on along the minus strand of JAFIDM010009631.1, from coordinate 23,269,205 downwards.
TGCAAAACTACTATAACATATTACAAATAAAGAATACCAGTAATCAAAATTATCATCTTAGACAAAACCATAAAATAAAACTAACATACCCTCCAATTTTTAATAGTTACGGGCACAGAAATATAAACTTCAATATAGAAAGAATTATAAATGATATGAATATAAATATATTCTCAGAAAATCAAAAAATATCTGTTGTCAAAAAAAACCTTAAAAAATGGCTTATTGAAAATACTTGAAAAAAAAAAAAGTAGGGTAATTATATTATTAATTATTTTATTTGTTTTTCTTTTCCTCTAAATATTTCTCTTTAGAAGAATTTAAACATCAAAATGGAGAAATAAAAAGAAAAAAAAATAAACACCAAAGTAAAACAAAAAACTAAAATTTCAGATGCTTTAATAAATGGTACTATTATATAAACACTGGAGCCTATCCTCCAGCGGCCTCCTCGGCTTACACGGACTGGTTTAAGTTTCGTGCGGTCCTCAGGGCCTGATCGAGTCATTAACTTAACTATTAATAAAACTAATAAGTATCAAGACATTTCAAGCATGATAAATTAATTCGAAGAATACCTTCAATACTAATAATTAATTATTTATTTATATATGTCAACCCATCTATACTTAAATATTGTTATTTTCTTTTTTTTTGTTCTTATCTTTATAATCTTGTAGACTTATAACTTATACATTTTCAAATGTATACTATGTAAATATATATTGTAAGAAGAAAAAAAAATTATGTAAATATCAGAACCCGTTGATAGGGACACCTCCCTAACGGGACTGTACTGTGTTATCTATCTATGATAATAAAAAAAAAATTATATATTATTATTATTATTATTATTGTTGTTCTTATTTTTTTTTTTTTTTGTCGCGAATGGGCCACAACGGACCAAGAATGGAGACGACTCTTTTGTTTTTATTTATGAGAATCTTAACACAGAAAAACAAGAACTTATTTTGGAAGGCAAAAACACTAGCAAAAGAAAAGAAATATAGATTTGTGTGGATTAAGTCCGGTAAAATCATGGTAAGAAAAATGGAAGACAGTAATATCTTAAAAATTGAAGAGGAAGAGGATTTGATGAAAATCATGTAATGAAATTTTTGTTATATTAATTGTTTGCTACATAACATTAAAAGATAAAAAATGGCAAATGTGGATATAATAGATCAATTGCTTAAACCAAATACATTAAAATTAGAAAATCTTAATTCATGGTTAAAAAGCGTAGAGAAAAAAAGAACTTACAACAAATTAAGAATCATACATCTAAATATAAGATCAATAAGAAGTAATTAGGCGATTTTTATGATCAGATTAAAAAATTATTGCCTTTTATTCAAATAATAGTATTAAGGGGCCGTCCATTAATTACGTGAGGTGTTTTTTAAAAAAATTGGACCCCCCCCTCCCCCTTGGTGAGATTTGGTGAGATGTGGTGGGCCCCCCCCCCCCTCCCTCACGTGAGATTTCAAAAAGTCAAAAAATCAAAAAAGTTCAAAAAGTCAATATTACAAAATGTTGTAATCTATTATAATACGTACATTCTCTGAATGAAAAAGTTGACGTGAGATTTTCGTTGACCCCCCCCCCCCTTCCCTAAATTACTACGAAAAATTGAAGGAGTCAATACAGAGATTAAATTGGCAAATGGATTCTGTTGCTATTATAATAAAATAGAATTAAAGCCTGACAGTACTTACGGGATAAACTTACTCAAAAATCTAAACAATACTGATAATATCATTAATACAATGGTAATAGAAAAACTTGATATTGCAGAGATAAATTATATAATAAAAAATATGAAAAATACAAATTCAGTATGTATAGATGGAATTTCAATTAAAACTATAAAAAAATTCTGAGATAATTTTCTCCAATTTGTTTTCTTCATTAAATACTAAAATTATAGAGGAAAAAATCAACCCTGTTAAATTAAAAATTGCTAAACTTATACCCATATTTAAAAATAATAATTTTAAAGATCTAGAAAATTATAGACCAATAGCTATAAAGTTAAGTTAGTAAAGTTAAAGTTGCGATCAGGCCCAGAGGACCGCGCAATGCAGCTGGAGGGTAGCTCCAGTGTTCAGAACCTACGGGGCAAAGTTGAGGACGGGGGGTCGGCCCGTCGCTCGCCCGCCTTTAACTCCCGGGAAAGAAACCCGGTACCCATTCTATAGAGGGCTGGGTAGACCCTAGGGCCCGTTTGGAGGAGAAAGAAGCGTGGAAAAAATTCCCGTCCTCCGCCGAGGCCGGGAATCGAACTCGACACCTCCAACCCGCAGCCAAGCGCCCTTATACCCTGGTTTCACGAGAGAAGAAGTCGATATATAAAACTAGTTTAGTCCTGTGACGTATGTTTCTGACGTATTCCTAAACAAATTATCTACCGTGAGTGATTTCACGGGAGAAGAAGAAAAACCAGTTTTTTGCAATGCATCCTGGGATCGAGTTGTTGTGCAATATATCCTGGGACTGTGCTAAACTAAAATGGCGACAACCAGCAAAGACATTGTTTCGCAGGAAGGGCAAAAACAAACGTTTATTTTTATGTTTATGTTTATGATATTGCAGCTCCAGAGGCTCGAAAATATCAATTTTTAATTCCATATTAAATTATCAATTTTGTTCTTGATTTCCTCGTACGTTTTCTCTATCTTGTACGATTCATTTAATTCTATCTTCATTTTTTTTTTAAATTCGACGATTTCGCTTCATTCGCCTCAGATTATCAATATTTTCTCGCCGCATTTCCAATAAAATTACAGTTTCACCTTCACTCCATTCTGTATGTTGTTTTCGTTGAGGCGTGGTGGGAACGATGCATCGCGATGGCTGCCATGTTGGAAACGACTTCTATTCGTTATACCTACTTGTAATAACTCGGACAGCGCTACCGACTTCCGCCCTGGCCGATCACATGGTGCTCAAAAACGAGAAAATGCGAAGAATCCAGTTTTTAGTCGTTCCGTGAAACCAGGGTTTTACCCACTCGGCTACCGGGCCCACAATAGCTATAAAACCTTTCCTAAATAAAATTAATGAAAATTATCTAGCGACAAATTATCTACGGGACAAAGTTGAAGACGGGGGGTCAGCCCGTCGCTCGCCCGCCTTTAACTCCCGGGAAAGAAACCCGGTACCCATTCTATAGAGGGCTGGGTAGACCCTAGGGCCCGTTTGGAGGAGAAAGAAGCGTGAAAAAATTCCCGTCCTCCGCCGAGGCCGGGAATCGAACCCGCTACCTCCAACCCGCAGCCAAGCGCCCTTACCCACTCGGCTACCGGGCCCACAATAGCTATAAAACCTTTCCTAGATACAATTTATGAAAATTATCTAGCGAATAAAATTAAAAATTTTTTAATAAAAAACAATATAATAAATAAAAATCAATTTGCCTATCAAAAAAGTAAAAGTAAAAAAAAACTACTAATCTATTACAAAAATTAAGTGATAATATAAATAACAATTTAACTTGAACAATTATTCATTACTATTGTTAATTGATTTAAGTAAATCTTTTGACTTAATAAATCACGATCTTTTGATTATCAAACTACAAAAAATGGGGATTAGAGGTGTTCTACTTGAAATAATTAAAGATTATGTTGTTAATAGAAAAATTTATATATGAATAAATACTAAAAATAGTAAAAAAAAAAAGTTGTAATTTAGGGATACCTCAAGGATCAAACCTAGGATCTTTATTTTTTATAATTTTTGTCAATGATCTGTTTAATTGCATTGATTACTGTAATCACTGGCGTATATAGAATAAATTTTCGGGGGGGGGGGGGGACAGAAATAAAAAAAAAAACAAAAAAACCCTGTAAGAACAACTGTTCAAAAAAAAAAAAAAAAAACGTTGGGAGAACATATCTTCATTAT
>JAFIDM010009631.1:23241149-23259287 GCA_023159025.1 Thereuonema tuberculata | reverse complement strand
GATTCACAATTTTTCTTGTGAATCCTTACATATTCGGATTTTTAAACGGAAATACATTAATAAATGCATAGACAGTATAGCCCAAAACAAACGACACTGAACCATTTTGAACAGAAAACGCCGCAACCGAAAGAGTAATCAACGGTGATTGTTGACAAATACTTGTTCAATGTGATCTCCTTGGCGCTCTAAGCAGTACTCGTAGCGGTTGCGTAGGTTGTCCACCATCTCCCGGAAGAAAGGTTGTTCTATTCCCCTAAGAGTGATTTTCATTCGTTGTTACTGTTACGGGACGGCCGGTGCAACCTTTCCGCTGTATGAGTACACTTCCGGTTCGACGGAATTTATCGACGACAGGAAGCATAACCTTGTTCGTGGGTGCAGAACGGTTAAAACGCTTCCGAAATTCCGTAGCAACGTGTAGAAGGCTAGATCCATTGCCATGGCCTGTTCCGTATGATCGAAAATATTGCTCCACAATAAACATCTCTTCGGTAGTTAACATCATTTTCACAGCAACACTGATTAATCTCATATCCACAATCATTCCTATTCCGAATACAACAATCGCCTACACGTTCATCTCGCAGTGCCACCTTTCATGTGGTCAAATTGTTCAGTGTCGTTTGTTTTGGGCCATACTGTATTATGATTACAAATAATCTATGCCCTAATTTTTTATGCATTTGGAAGGTGAAGACCGAAATAGCCTTGCTAATATGCGTTGAACTATAAATAAACAACGAATAAAATTATAAAAAAAGAAAAACGTTTTAGTGAGGAATGGGAGGGTAGAACACCAAAATAAATATGCCTACTTTTTAAATTGAATTCTAATTAAACAATGTAGGCTATCAAATTTTAAGGAAATTAGTGTGATGTGCAAAAGACAGATAAGCAGACAAAAGGATAACCAAATGAAAAACTTTTCAAGCAGTGCTTGTTGGAGTATCAGGATTTTTTTGCAAGCTCAGTTAATGAATATATATACACTGGTCAAAACAATTAGAGGAGCAAAAATTAGGGAAAATAAGGTGTGACCGACATTGTTCGACGTAAAGTATTATTATTTTTATGTAAGATACAGTAGAATATTCAGTAATATGGATTACTAGACGATGGTAAGTGAGCTCTAGTAGTGTGTGTGTGTGATCCTCTCGAACGTATAAGACCGCCGCTGGCACTGATGATATCGACGAGGATTTGGGAATATCTTCGCCACTCCTCAAGGAGGGATTTTCCCAGTTCACGATAAGTCAGCGGAGATGCTGGTCTAGCTACAATGCGTCTGCCAAGTGCGTACCAGGCATGCGCAATGGAGTTTAAGTCAGGAGAACACGCTAACCTTTCCAGCTGGCAATGTTGTCCATTAGCCGAGCTCTATTAATGTTATCGTTCATTAAAATGAACGAATCACAAACGACTGCTGCATACGGCATCACACTAAGTTTGAGAATACCTTTGGGCCGTCAGACTGACGTTTCGGATGAAGTACAGGTCTGTCGCCTTTTATTTGCCAAAATTAGCCAAAAATACATTTCGACATATTAGCGTGAAACAGCTGTACTAGGATTTCATTTATTAAACAACTTGGTCTCATTCTTTATTAATACAGTATTTACTTGCGCAATCTGATTTTTTTTTTTTTTTTTTAGGCGCTAAAAAAAATTTAAAGCTGTCGCATGTAGCGTGCACATGAATTTTCTCGCCAGTTGTCCTTTTGGGGCCATTCCATACGAAGTCATCCAGGGCTGACACCCACTTGCCACAGATTTCTTTGAAAATTTGTATGTTCAATGTATACAGTAAGTTAAGATAAAATAGAAAATTTTATCCAATTCTAACAATTAGTTTCAGTTATAGCCTTTTAAAGTTTTAGTTGATTTGAACTTCCGAGGACAGTTTGGGCACCGAACGAGCTTGTATGTATTTGCGTTTTCCTGGATAAAATCAATGACAATAAAGCTAGAGGTTTGAAACTTCATTCATTTGTTCTTAATTTCATACAGAATACGATGACACTATCAATATTGAAATTAGACCTTCCATCATAGTGAAAACATGTACTAAAAATAAAGAAGTATATTTTTCCGAAACTGTGATATGCATAAAGAAAAGAACTTACAGCTAAAATCTCTCTCCAGATACCCTAACAACCATATATCACTGGAAAGAGTATAAAATTATCTTTCAAATGGTGAAATAAGATTGTTGGGGTTTTGAGTTTTAGGAGTTTTATAGCAATGTAAAGTAACAAATAGTTTTACGCTAGGAATTGTTACACTCACCAATGTTGGAAGTAAAATATGGTTTTATGGCCTTAAAGTAAAAAGTACAAGATTCTAAAAAGTCTACTTAGCCTATAGATGGAACAATATAGGGGTAAAAGGGAACATAAATAAGCCTAGGGTCATGCCAGTCTATGGTTAGTAGGACTAGATTTTTCCTAGTCACCGAAAGTCTGGATTAAACAAAATCAGCTGTAAAACAAGTTTGAGACGGTTGAAATTTAAATTTTTATTTTTGAAAAGAAAAATACAATACGGAGCACAGCTTCAATAAAGAGTTTTACAAAATTAAGAATTTATAAAATTTTTTAACAATTTTTTTGAAACTCTGTCTGCATTTGGGTCTTAGATTAGCGAATGCATATTGTAACGTTTAAGGTAACCATAGGACTTTAATTTATTTTTATTTACCCTACAGGTTAACAAAGTTTCCATTTTTTACCCTACAAATTTGTCTCTTAATAGTGTAAGTTATTGAATGTCTTTCTCAAATGAAGTTTTGAAGTTGTTATAAAAGAATGAGGGATAAGAGATTCAATTTTCCGAATAGTATATTCAATGAATTCTTGACGAGGAAGTATCATTGTCTGCAGCATCATTCGGCCATCACTTACCCACTGAAAATTTGATTTCATCTTCATCATCAAAATCTTCTAAGATGTCTTCCAAATAAAGCTTCAGTGGCTCAGATGTTTTAGGACATTTATCACAGCGGCGCAGCATTCAATCTCTATTCTGTCGGTTACAAACTAACATATTATGGACAGATTCTTTATCATGCTGATTCATTGTATTAGCTAAAAGCTCCACATTTTGGTGGTATAAGCACACATACACAATGAGTGCCTGGTGAACCAGCCAACACAGACCATTTTGGTCTCAGAGAGCAAAATTTAGAAAATCCTAGTTTCAGCTGTGGATACCTATTCTTAAAAGCAACAAATAGTTCATGTAGGTAGCATAAAAGAAGTCTTTTCTGCATGTATATATTTTTTTCAATACTAACACGATCTTTAGCACCTGGCATCATGTAAGAAAATTCATCATCATGATAAAACTCTTTTACAATATTTATTGTCTCTTCAGGGACCGTTCTGCCTTTTTTAAGTTCTGGCAACGCCAAAATGCCTTTTTCATTCGACAGAGTTCTTGCTTTTTGCACCAAATATTCTGATACATTAAATTCCTCCGGCGAGACCAAGACTTTGGAGCGATTGTTAAAACCTCTATTTTTTCACGCCTACTCAAGTCTGTCTTTAACTTTCTCTTTCATAACATTAACTAAATAATCAAGATCAGCAGATGGTTTCTTTAAATCATTTTCTTTTTTTGTATCTTCAGCTTCACTTGGTGATTCACTGTGAGAGTCCTTTATTTGTAAGACATATAATAGCTTTTTCTTAACTTGGGTTTTAGCCTGTTTAAACTTTTTTTTTGCATATTTTCCCTTTGAGCAAGCGGATAATGATTTAAGTTTCAATGGAGTTACATCTAATCCTAAAAGAGTCTCGTTGAGTTTATCTTTTTCAAACGCTCTTTTTGCCGTTTTTAATTCATCTTCAATTTCATCATCACTTTCATGACTTGTAACCATTTCTTCATTATCTGGTTGTGGGTCAGGTTTTGCTTTTAATAATGATTTGCGACAGCGACTGCACAACATCTTTCCTGGCACTGAAGTAATGTTTCTATTTACCTTAACCTCTTTCGCTTTTTCTAAAGTTATTACCCTCAAGTCTTTTTTCTTTGATAAGGGGACAGAGTGACTCTTAAACGGATCGCTACAAGTTTTTTGGTTCTTTTCATAATATTTTAAAAAATAACACAAGTGATGAGAACAAATAGTGTCTTTCTCACTATACTGATTACTTGTGCGCCACATCAAAAGATCTATTTCTTGTTTGGACATTTTCTCAAAAATTACATAAATATCCTTCTTTTTTTGTTAGTGTAATGTTTTTACAGCAAGAGGTTAATAAAATGCCAACAGTACATATCAAACTAGGTCTATAGTCACTACTGCAAGCCATTCTTTCATAATTTAAAACAAAAGGCAAAAAAAAAAAAAAAAAAACACTTAACTTAAATCACTTCACAATTTACGTAAATCACTTCACATAGATAATAGTGGCTTCAAAGTGATTTTAAAACGCAGGAAACTGACAAGTAAATTTAACTCTTAAAAAAAAGCACAGCAACTAATTGATGTTCACTAGCAGAGCTAACTAAACACTGACAGTAGAATAGGCTGTTGGAGATGTGAGGGGGTTCATGTTCAGACACGATTGGAATAAAATCTTTAAAATAGATAAAATAAGTAATAACTTTGGATATAGATTAAATAATTATGTTAAATACAAAATTTTCAAACAATTAAACATAGAATACAAAGACAATATTACATTTAAAGAAATAAAACACAAATTAATCTCTGACTTGGTGGATGGAAACATTATATTAAAAAACGATAACTATTAGATTTAATTTTTTACTAATATAGCAAACTCTCAGTCACATAACACAGGTATGCAGTTTATATAAGCATACCTAATGGGAAATATATGATATACATAAAAAAAAAAGAAAAAAAAAATTTGTGGCGCATAAAGTTTTGCAGCGTTAAAAATAATTTATTAATTTTATATTGTAATAAATCTCTTATAAATCAAAACCCCACCAATTTTTTTTTTACCTTTTGAAAGACAAGGTTATCCTCTTTTCAGTGATATATGGTTGTATAGGGCTATCTGGAGAGAGATTTTTGCTACATTGTTTTTTCTAAGTGAGGTACACAATTCCATAAAATATTTTTTTCTTACATTTCAGAATTTTTTTAACTATGATGGAAAGTTATAGTTTTAATGCTCATAGTGTCATCTGATTCTGTGTACAATCTAGAATCAATGAGTCAAGTTTGAAACCTCTACCTTCATAAATATAAATTTGGTAACAAAAAACGTAAATACATACAAGCTTGTTTCCGACCCGAACTAAAATTTCAAACAGTTATAACTCAGAAACTACTTGTAATAACTGAGTGAAACTTTGCATTTTTTCTTATTTTTATAGTCATATAATGTATACAAATTTTCATTACAATCTGAGTACCTTGGGTTTAAAATCAAGTTTTGGCTGTATGATTTGACAAGGAATGGCCCTATTCTTACTTAACCAAATGCTATGTGATATTGAAAAAAGCGCGGTAGATGGACACGGGAGGTGGAAAAAAGAAAAGAAAGTCAAGAGCTAAAGAAGCACTATTTCTATTAGATAGAATACTAAAAAATCACTATTTATAACTGAAAAACCATCACTATTTGAAACTCAAAAACCATCACTGTTTATAACTCAAAAACCACTGAAAAGTATCAATTGGAATAAAAAAGAGAGTCAAAAAAGAAAGAAGCAGTATTTCTATTAGGTAGAATACTATAAAATCCCTATTTGTAACTCAACAACCACTGAAAAGTATCAATTGGAATAAAAAAAAGTCAAGAAAGAATGAAGCAATATTTCCATTAAGTATAATACTTGAAAAATCACAATCTGTAACTCAAAAACCATCACTATTTGTAACTCAAAAACCATCACTGTAACTCAAAAACAACCACTGGAAAGTACCAATTGGAATAAAAAAAAAGAGTCAAGAAAGAAAGAAGCAGTATTTCCATTAAGTACAATACTGGGAAATCACAATTTGTAAGTCAAAAACCATCACTATTTGTAACTCAAAAACCATCACTGTAACTCAAAAAAAAAAACACTGAAAAGTACCAATTGGAATAAAAAAAGAGAGTCAAGAAAGAAAGAAGCGGTATTTCTATTAGGTAGAATACTGAAAAATCACTATTTGTAATCCCAAGTTTGGACACTGCAGCCGAACTTCAATGCCGTTCATTCTATAATGATCTCATAGAAGCCGAGATTGTAACAGGAACTCACAAACGGGATTTTGTTTTCATCCATAGAATGTCTAGGGAACCAAGCAATAATCTGCTTCTTCAATTTCACAAGAAAGCAATTTCCGATCAGACCTTCTTATGCGATGTTTATCAATAAAGTTCAAGGACAGACTCTAAATAAAGTTGCCATCTATTTGGAGAACGTTGTCTTCACTCACGCACAACTGTATGTCTAGAGTCACAAGTCATCAGAATTTGGTTATCTTCACTCGAAAGAATAGTCACAATCAATTCGTCGCCAAGAATTTCATATACAAGCTACGATCTTCATTCATCATCTATATTAACAAACATCCATCTCAATATATCTCTTCTTCAAGTATCTATATCAGTCAATTTGCACACTGGTAATGGCCTAGTGTTTTCTAGAGATAACATCTTTTTACAGTTCTTATGTTTTGTAGCTTAACATATTTCTAAAGTGATCACCTGAATGAAATCGAACCTACGTTTCATTAATTATCTGATGTCAAAAATTAAAATTAAAAAAAAAAAAAAAAAAGAAGGAAATTGCTTTTAAGAATTCTGCCTGTAATTTATGAAGGGTTTTCTACTGATATTTTGAAGTGATTATTATCAGTAATAAATTCAAATATCAAAATAAGGTTTCTCAAATCATGCTACAAACATAGAATAGAAAAATTCCAGTAATGTCATTTCATTGGAATGTTTTCCAAATTTAGATTAAAAGTTATCTTTTACACAATGGAAATCAGTATTTGGAAGGAAATAGAATGGAAGAAATTATTGTAAGTTTCAAGCATGATTTCACAAACTTTATTAGAGGATTTAAAATTTTAAGTATTACTTTATTGTAAAAAAAAATTACTAACATATTTAATTACGTAATGAATTACTTAACTCGAGATGGTCCGACTACCTTTGTGTTTGTGTGGGTGTATGGTGTTCTATAATCGATTTAAAGAAATTTTCTTCATTTTCTAATATGATGATTTTTTAATTCATAAGAAAAGACGTAAAAGGCTAAAAATCACTCCCGCAATCTCAATCAAGGGTAGACAGCACAGGAGATAGAGATTCCCGCGATTACAAAACGAACTAAGGATAAGTGCAACCTTCATTTTCTACAGTGTTCAAGTATAAAATGAATTTCCAATAAAAGTTAACACATTAGCGTTCTATTCCAGTGAAATACAAAAGTTTTCTTATGGCACTCTCATATTCATGTTTCTAACTAATTCTTTTCAAATTCCAATATATTTAAATTAAGTTTTGGTTATCTTTGACTAAATTGTTTTAAATACAGTTCTATCAAATTGCTGAGTGGAATTTTGATATTCCATTTCATTGGAATGTTTTCCAAATTTAGATTGAAAGTTATCTGTTACACAATGGAAATCAGTATTTGGAAGGAAATAGAATGGAATAAAATTATTGAAGTTTTGAAGCATGATTTCACAACCTTTATTAGAGGATGCCGCGCCGGCATGGTCGAGCGGTCTCAGGCGTCGGTCTGCCGTGAGGCCAGTGTGCTGGCGTCCCGGGTTCACATCCCGGTTGTGAGTATGGATGTTTCAATTTCCTTTCCTGTGTTGTAAAGCCTCTTCTTCACTTTCTCTTCGGTCTGACGTCATTCCGTAATGGCGTCCTGGAGAAGGCAACGGGAAACTACTCCAGTATCTGTTCCCAAGATTAAGTTACGGTTTCTCCTAGGGGTCGCCCTTCGGGGGTCACTAGGGTCCGTGAACTTTCAACCAATCTTCGGATTGAATTACTGTGTATGTATGTATTAGAGGATTTAAAATTTTAAGTATTACTTTTAGTTTTTTGTTAATTTTGTAATAAAAAATTACTAAAATATTTAATTACATAATAAATTACTGAACTCGAGATGGACGGACTAGTTTAGCGTTCGTGTGGGTGTATGGTGTTCTTTTATCAATTTTTAAGAACTTTATTTTCTAATATGATGATTTTTAAATTTATAAGAAAAAACATAAAAGGCTAAAAATCACTCCGCAATCGCAATCGAGGTTAGACAGCACAGAAGATTAGCAAATGAACGAAGGATCAGTGAAACCTTACACCCTGGACTCAGTACCTGCTTCTAAAGAGTTGTATGGATCCTAAGCCTCATCAGGTGATTTTGATTAGATACAGACTGAAGCCTACATTAGAATTTGCCATTTCCAATTTCAAACATCTCCTGTGGTTTCATTTTAAACAGTATAAAGTATAAAGGGAAAAAAGCAATAATTTGGAATAACCTTTCAAGAATTACTACTAATATATTAAATGAAAGTATGTGGTTTCACAAAATTGAGGATTTGAAGAAAATGTTGCAATGTCACGAACACCCAAGAAAACTGCTTAACAGATTATCTAAAACCTTTTTTTGTGAATAAGAATAAAGTTAAACCTAAAATTAAAAGAAAATTTAAAAATGTAATTCATACCTCTTACCATGTTAATATGTCTAGAGAAATTCGTCAAATCTGTGTCATCAAATAATATTTCTCTTGTTAAAGTAGCAAATAGCAATTTAAAATCTTTAATACATAATTCCCACTAAACAAGTAATATAATGACATAGATGGCTGTTATTTATAAATTAAAATGTGGTACTTGTGGCGGAATATATTTTGGCAACACTGGACGAACATTAGGTGAACGAGTTCATGAGCTTATCAGCGCTTTTATAAATAGACGTCCTGAAATATCTGATTGGTCAAACCATTGTATGATACTTGGACATTATCCAGATCCATTGGTAACTGTACTATATAAAAACATATTTGACACAACCACAAGATTTATAATTGAGGCTTATGTTATAAATAGTTTTCATTGTTTCAATAAACAAAAAAGAGTGGAAATAAGTCCATTTTTATTAGAAAAATTCAAAAACCATTGTAAAAAATCATGAAATTTTTCAATGATTCTAAACATTAGAAACATGACCCATCTTTGTTTGTTTAAATTATTCTACATTTGTAAAAATCGTGAAGCTTTTCAAATGATTGTCAACATTTTAAACATGGCTTATCTTTGTTTGTTTAAATTATTCTATGTTTGTTTCTATTTTGTTTTGTAATTAAGCTTAAAGAAGCAGAAAAAGAAGCTTTCTCCTAATTATAGCGATGTTTAGTGAAGAACTTGTGTTTCCTGTGTTTTCTATATTAAAATGGATTATTGAAAATATTTAAGAAAATTTGTCATTAAATAAAAGAAGAAACCAAAAAAAAAAAAAAAAATCTGAAGTATTTATAAATATTAGGTGAGCGCAAAAGTTCTACCCGTTTTTATTACCCATAAAGAAGAGCAAATAAACGCAAAATGAACAGTACCTATTATTGTGCATAATCCCCATTGCTATCTAGGACCTCTTGCCATATTTCTGGTAGAAGATGAATCCCACGGCGGTAAAATTCCGGTGGTTTCGAGTCAAAAAGGTCTTGGATGGCAGTTTTCACAGCATCAAGATCATCAAAGATTTTCTGATTGAAGGAATTGTTCAACGCACGAAATAGGTGATATTGGTGCCAAGTCAGGAGAATAGGGAGGGTGGGATAAAACCTCCTAACCAAAGCCCAGTAACTTTTGACGAGTGATGACAACAGCATGTGGCCTGGTGTTATCGTGATGAAGGATAACACCGCGACGATTGATGAGACCTGGCCGCTTTGCTACCAAATTTGAGTGCAGCCTGTCTAACTGTAGACAGTAGAAGGCAGCATTGATGGTTTGGTTGAGTGGCAGGACCTCCCACTGATTTATTCCCTGCACATCCCACCACACACTCAATAACACTTTCTTGGGATGAAGTTAAGCTTTCGAAGTCGATGCAGGCGGATCAGAAGGGTGACACCCAGTCCTACGACGCTTTACGTTACGGTACATAACCAACTTCTCATCTCCTGTCACAATTCTACAAGAATGGGTGATTTTTGTACCGGGAAAACAAGGAAAGACAGATGGCGATTCGGTCATCCCGTTGCTTATCTGTCAGATTATGTGGAACCCAACGATCCAACTTTCTCGTAAAACCCAGCTTAACAAGCCGTCTCTCGACCGTTGTCCGGTGTACGTTGAAGGTCTCCGCTAATTCTTGCACGGTTGGGTTCGGGCTGTAACTTATGGCTTGGTCAATATCATCCTCTCCAACGTGTGATGGCCGTCCACTCCTAGCCTGAACTTGACAGCTTCTGTCTCCTTCCCTAAATTTACGAAACCATCGACGACATGTGCTTTCATCTATTGCATCCTCCCATAAACTTGACAAACATTGTGACATGCTGCGGCTGCCGTACTCTTTTTATCGAACTCGTATAACAAACAATTCTTATATGCTCCTTCTCGCGTTCCATGTTACATCCTCTGAAATTTTTTGTGAGATGATTAACTTTGTGAGACACGATGCATTTATATGTGAGGCATCCACACGTTTGATTGGCAGACAATTTGCGTCATTACAATGTCATGTGTGAGGGCAATTCCATTGCAAATTTTCATATCCAAAAACGGGTAGAACTTTTGCACTCACCTAATATATCTGAAATACAAAATCTATATGCATTATAATATATAACAGATTATAGCGTAACCGTAATGTACGAATATTCTTACTTATAAAAATTATTTTATACTTTTAAATTGCTTACTGTTATGTTTATTTTCGTAACGTGGTTTTAATGATTATTGTTATTTTCTTTATAATTATAATTTGATTTATTTACTTTGAAATTTATTTATACAAATTAATAATATTATTGTTATTTATATTTTGATTTATTTCATTTCAAATTTATTTATGTAAATTTAATAATGTATTTTTGTAATGACTATTGATTATTATCAGTATTATTAATTATTATTGTTATAATTGTTGCGATCATTATTTTGATGATAACTGCTATTAATGATATTATTATTAATATTTCGAAAAAGTTTCAATCCATGGGTTTCCCCAGCTAAGACAATATGACGGGTCAACGACCAAAGCACATATTGCCAAGTGTACAAAAAAAAAAGGTTTGAAAGAATGTTAGGGTTGTGTGGTTGTGGTTATTTCCTAACTATACGTGTTGTATTGAGTACCACAGCCTTCTGGAGTTGTGCATAAATGCATTTGTGAAGTTCTATTGTGCTGAGGCTGTGGTGCAATGTGTGAGGCACCAGACCAGTAGCGGACAGTATGATGAGTACAACACGTACTCGGTCCTATCTCCACTGCTTATGTATTTACTGATCTTGTCTGCGTGGGCTTTCTGCATGTTCTTGCTAAAGGCACTGCAATATCAATGAGATAGATTTGTTGACTTTATAAACAAACATACATCATACTTCACAAAAACTGTTAGACATTTCTATAAAAATGCTAACTTTATTTCAAAACAAATATAAACTCTCATGAAATGACCAATATTTCGTCAATCGAACTGATAGACTTTTTCGAGGTCTTATGGTTCTCCTCTCCATAATTTAGGGAAATTTCTTAATTCTATTCTTAAAGAAATTGTTTTAGATAAACCAGAGATAATTTTAAGGAATTCTAAAGATCTTACCAATAGAATTAAAGATTATAGGGCAATTTGTAAAAATAAGAATTTTAAGTTGTATACTATGGATATAGAATCAATGTATACCAACATCCCTGTAGAAGAGGCATTGAATGTGGTCAATTCAAAGTTTTCCAACAATATCAAAGATAAGTTTAAGATTACAAAGGGAAATGTCATGGAGTTACTCAACTTGATTTGTAACAATAAATATTTCAAATTTGAAAATAATATGTATGAACAAGTTAAGGGGTTTCCAATGGGAATCCCAATCTCAGGCACAATGTGTAATATTTTCTTAAATTGGATGGAGAATGGTTACATTTTAAAATGAAAGGAATCTAAATTTCATTACACAAGATATATAGACGGTATTTTATAATATGGGTGGGGGGGTATAGAGAGACAATTCTCTAGATTCGTGAATTATGTTAATAGTTTTCGTAATGAGATTAATTTTAAAGTTGAAAAGGAATGTGATAACAAAATAGTTTTCCTGGATTTATTGATTAAGAAAGCTGAGTTTGGTATTACTTATGAACAATATGTTAAACCTTATCAGAGTAATTATCTACTTAATTATAATTCAAACCACAAAATTTCAACCAAAAAGGAAATAATTTACAACAACCTAAGAAGGATCGTCAACAACACAGAAAGTAAGAAAGAATGGCATAACAAGATTTTGAATTTAAAGGAACGTCTTACCTTAAATGAATACCCTATGAACTTTATAAATAACTCTGTTAGAGAATTTTTCAAGAAGAAAAACATTATCAAAGATAGGAATGTCTCCAAAGATAAAGGTTTTAGAACAGTAAAATTACCAATAGGATTTAAGATCAACAGAAACATCAAAGAAGTTTGTAAGATTAATAATGTTAATTTAGTTTGTTACAAAGACAACGTTTTATTTAAGAAAAGATGGATTGAAAAGAAGATATTACATAAGATGGGAGTTGTTTACTTATTACGTTGTAGAGACTGTAAAGAGAACGAGATAGGGGACTATATTGGAATTACAGGTCGGACTCTTAAAGAGAGGCTTAATGAACATGTCAAAGCATACGAAAACAACCACACAAATCTATCTGACTGGGCTGAACACTACTGATAGACATATGAGGGAAATTTTAGAATCAGGCACGATAAATTGTTGCAAATGTTTCAACAAAAACAAATATCTTAGGGTTAATGAAATTACATTAGGCTTTTTTAGAAAATTTTTAAAGAAAAATAAGAGATTAAATGAAATTTCAAAGTTTAATTAATGATCACATTTTCCTAACAATGATTTGTTTTTTCCAATAAATATCTTTTGTTTTAGTTATTAATTATGATTTATTTTGTAACAAAGACACGATATAGTGTGAAGACTGATTGTTATATTGTTATATTTTTGTAATATTTGGAGAGAGGTAAAGATTCTTTTCTTTCTTCTCTCTTATTTATTTTGTATATTTTTAGTTTCTTTACATTTGAGACCTCGAAAAAGTCTATCAGTTCGATTGACGAAATATTGGTCATTTCAGGAGAGTTTTTATTTGTTTTGTAATAAAGTAAGCATACATCATACTTGTTTGTTGACTTTATCAACAACTGTGATGTATGTTTTGTTTGTATGAATGGGGCGGTCCCAGTACAGCTTACGTGAGGGTGACTGAAATACTCTTTGTGAAGTGTACTTGTAGTACGGGACCGTGTTCTTAATAAGTGAGTGTTTGTTGCTAGCTGTTGATGAACGGTCGACACTATCTGATTGTGTCGGTGAAGTCTGTGGAGGAGAAAATGGAACAGCCTGATATTATGAGGTCGATCATTTCCTGCATGTGTCGTCTTGCGTGCTTGCGTCGATTAGAATGTGTTTCGTGTAGTTGGTCCTGTATCGCGATCATGAAACCTTCGGTATCCTTAAACAGATCACAACTCGTCTGCCATTTGTTCGACGCTTTCATGTCGACATGAGGCTGGCTGAGTTCGTGGCGATGTCTGCCATTGAGTTCCCTACGAGGCCATGATTTACGCAGCTGCTGAGTGCGGGAGTGTTGAAGAAGGGTTTTCGAGATCCAGGGGTGTGAGGTGTATGTCAACCTTGACAATGGCTAAGTGGAGTGAGGAGTGGTGTGCTTTTTGACAGAAGTATTCCCTAAGTCTGTGTACTTGTTTTTCATGTAGGGTGATGAGGTTGATGAGTCATCGGTCTTCCTCCTTGCGGGGAAGAGTCATCCTTTCCATAGCGGACTTGGGGTGCTGCATATAGTGTTTCGTAGTGCGTGTTGTGCGTTTTAGTGCTTCGAGTTCGGTTTATTACTATTATTATTATTATTATTATTATTATTACTAATTGATTGAAAGGGGAAAAATTGATTTGTTTATTGATTTATTAAGTTTATTTCAGGGCTCAATACGGAAGAAAGATGAATCCTTGATCGTTGGTTCAGTGAGGCAATACGCGTGCGTTTGTTATGATAGATGGATTCGAGAAGAATCGCCAGATGGAGATGGTAGCAGTCAGATGGGTATCATTAACATATCACATGACCTCCAAACATGTGATGACGGAAGGATTTGGTGCTGTCTATATGTAACTAGATATTGTAGATTTTTGTATTATTGCTGAAGAAATCTCCTCGAGGGGAAGAAACTACTCCATTGTAATCTTAATATTTTAATTTGTATTAAATTTTTTAAGAAGTATTCATGTGCATTGTCTTAAATTTTGACTCTGATATTATTATTACTGTTATTTATTTTTGAAATTTTTGTAATTCTGTATATTCATAAGGTTGTTAACATTAAAGTTACTTAACAAAGAGAGCTGTTGAGCGCGTTCTAATAAACTACTTTTCTGCATTAACTGTCTGCGTTCAGCTATTTTCTAAACTTTTGGGTAGATCTGGGGAAATTATATGTTGCTGTTGATGAAATCATGTCAACATTGAAAGAAAAATAGAGACATATTATGACAGTAAAAATTACATGAAGACAACAAAACGTGTATTTCAGATATAATATATATATAAATGGGAAAATGAAAATGTAAACAAAACATTTTAATTTATTTATTTAAATAAAATATACTGCAGTGGAATTTTGTTTTTAATGAAGCATAGAGAAATTATTGTTTCCTACTGTTTGAAATATATTTTAAAATCATTAATATATAAATAATTTATGCTTATTTGGTTTTTAATCATATTAGTGTGTATTATGATTTTAGTGTATTACGATTTACTACACTCGTGTATTAGTCGTATTATGCACTTTTTTTAATTACTTACAACTGATATGCAATTAACTGATATACTACGTTTTGAAACAATATTATTCATACAGAAATATTAAAGTTTCTGTAAAGAGTGATATATTGTTATCAATTTTTTGATTAAATATTATTTATTATTAGATATTAGATTAGATATTATTTGTATATTATTTTATATTAGATATTTATTTTTAGAAATTAGATATTATTTTGATTAAATTAATTCGATTCTTTCTAATACGAGAAAGACCCAATAATCAAACATACATCAGTGTTGAAAATTTTTTTAATCATGTTTAAATGTTTTTAATAACTTAATAGTTGATTTTATTGATTCAAAAAATAAAATCAAACTAATATTGCAAAAAGTTCCAATATTTTTGTAAATTAGAACTTACTGAAATTACTATTTCTAATAATTGAGCAGAGCCCAAAAGTGTTTGATGAAAAGGCTGAAAAGATGAATTTAACTAAGCAACCACCTTCATATCTCTGGAACCATTCACAGAGCTTCCATCATCTCCTGGATCTTCCACTCAGTTTCGATCATCTTATAGACCTTCCATTCAGGTTCCATTATCTGATGGGCCTTCCACTCAGTTTCCATCATCTCTTAGATCTTCCATTCAGGTTCCATTATCTGATGGACATTCCACTCAGTTTCCATCATCTCCTGGATCTTCCACTCAGTTTCCATCATCTTACAGACCTTCCATTCAGGTTCTATCATCTCCTGGACGGACCTTCCACTCAGGTTCCATTATCTCATAGACCTTCCATTCAGGTTCCATTATCTGATGGACATTCCACTCAGTTTCCATCATCTCCTGGACGTTCCACTCAGTTTCCATCATCTTCTGGACCTTTCACTCAGTTTCTCTCATCTCCTGGACTTTCCACTCAGTTTCCATCATCTTCTAGATCTTCCACTCAGTTTCCATCATATCCTATTACTTCCCTTCAGTTTTCATTATCCCCTGGACCTTCCACTCAATTTCCATCATCTGCTGGACATTCCACTCAGTTTCCATTATCTCCTAGAATTTTCACTCAGTTTTCATAATCTCCAGGACCTTCCACTCAGTTTCCATCATCTCCTGGACCTTTGTTAACCTTGCAGAAAACACTTTAACTGAGATCTCATTGTTTATGTACTTTAAAGAATTCAGTGATGTATGTAGTGGACTGTCTTATCCATCAAAAGTTGTGCTAATACTTTTGCACAACAGGAAGGAAAATTAACACAAATTTTTCCTGCTATTAGCCATAAGATTAACATTGAAAAGAAAATAGTATCCCATCTATATGCCACTAATCATGTATGGTTTCACTGTGACCTTCATGATTTGGATGTTTGGGAATACATTTTATCTTATTATGTGATGATCACAGAAAAGATTAAGGCAATTTCAAAGGATTCAATTTCTGGAAAGAAAATTTAAAAAAAATAAAATAAAAAGATTTCTAAAATTTCAATTGTTTATTCCCTAGACAACATTATTCAACTTACAATATATTACCGATATTCTCTGATTTTTATAAAAAAAATTGTGTGTATTAATGTCGATTCAGTTTGGCAAATTTTGATTTTATTGACTGCTAGGAGTAAAATTGCTTAGTTAAATGTTTGTTATTTATGAAAAGAATTCTTCAATTTTTATAATCTATGCAATCATAGAAGTTTCTTTTAATTCTGTTGGCAGATTGCCTAAATAGCTTTATCTCATTACCATTGTTGCACGTGGTTTCACAATTCAGATCTCGGGCGTTCCTTTGTTGATTATTAGGTCTGAGTTTCGACCGACATGTTTTTCTGTTGATGTAAGTTTTAGTTAATAAATTAATGTTTATGCAATTTTTATAGTGGACATTTAAACTATCTACTAACTGATAGTAACAGTGATATAGTACCAGTGGTAGCAGATCAGCGTGGTTATTCGCAGAATCGACGGAAGATTTATCCGGCAGAATGGCGAATAGAGCTTTTCAGACGAGAATTGAACTTCTTACCAACGATAACTACTTGACCTGGAGAATTCAATTGAAAGGCATTCTTCGAGCCGAAAAGATGTGGCAAGTGGCTATACAGGAAGGTAAGCCTATTAGTTCAGCGTGGTTTCGATCCACTGAAGATTTATCCGGCAGAATGGCGAATAGAGCTTTTCAGACGAGAATTGAACTTCTTACCAACGATAACTACTGACCTGGAGAATTCAATTGAAAGGCATTCTTCGAGCCGAAAAGGTGTGGCAAGTGGCTATACAGGAAGGTAAGCCTATTAGATTCAATTATTCCTCTGATGAAGAATATAACAAGGCATTAACAGAATGGGATGAAAAGGATGCAGAAGCGTTTAGGCTTATTACCACGAGTATGTCAAAAAACACTCTAGCGAAATATGTATCCTGTGAAGATGCAAAACTGCTATGGGAACGTTTAGAGAAGGCAGCTCAAAGAGATGTGGAAAGCCGAATTATCGACGTTGATATGAAATTGGCATCTTTACACCTTAACGATGGCGAACGGATTGACTCTTACTTCAATCGTGCTTTAGCTATTACGGAGGAGTCAGCTTTACTGGGACAAGATCTCTCGGAGGCAAGAATTTGCGCCTATATTTGTAAGGGACTACCTAGAAAGTTTGGATCCGTTATAGCCTCGAACAGCAGTCTGTTGACCGACTTCGGAGAGCACTGAAATCACTAGAGGAAAGTGATGAATTTCGTCCGGAACCGAGGGAGAAGGCGATGAAAGGATTTGTAAGAAAGGGACATTACGACAAATTAAAAGATAAGAGTGATAAGCGCTGCTATGTGTGCGGTCGCTTAGGGCATTTTGCATTTCAATGTAAAGATAGAAAAGATAGATGCAAAGATCGTGATTCAAAAACTGTAAAAAAAGAATCAGTGAGATCAGCTTCAGAGAACAAGACGAAAATGTATAACACCAGGGAGAATCTTAGTATCAAGTGGAATCTGGATACTGGTGCAACTAAGCATATGACCCATGATAGAAGCATCCTTACTGAAATAGTGAGGGATTCCAGACCAATAAACAGAGCTGTGAAGGAATTCGAGAGTAAAGCGGAAGCTGTTGGGAATGTA
>JAFIDM010009631.1:23221226-23235751 GCA_023159025.1 Thereuonema tuberculata | reverse complement strand
ATTCTACCTAATACTGCTTCTTTCTTTCTTGACTCTCTTTTTTTATTCCAATTGATACTTTCCAGTGGTTTTTGAGTTACAAATAGTGATTTTTCAGTATTCTACCTAATACTGCTTCTTTCTTTCTTGACTCTCTTTTTTTTATTCCAATTGTTACTTTTAAGTGGTTCTTGAGTTACTATAGTGATTTTTCAGTATTCTACCTAATAGAAATAGTGCTTCTTTCTTTTTTGACTCTCTTTTTTTATTCTAACTGATACTTTTCAGTGGCTTTTGAGTTATAAATATTGATGGTTTTTGAGTTATAAATAGTGATTTTTCAGTATTCTATCTAATAGAAATAGTGCTTCTTTCTTTCTTGATTCCTTGTTTTATTCCAATTCATACTTTTCAGCTATTCTGAGTTACAATAGTGATTTTTCAGTATTCTACCTAATAGAAATACTGCTTCTTTATTTTTTGACTCTCTTTTTTTTTTATTCTAATTGAAACTTTTCAGTGGTTTTTGAGTTACAAATATCGATGGTTTTTGAGTTACACGTAGGGATTTTTCAGTATTCTACGTTGTAGAAATAGTGCTTCTTTTTTCCTTGACTGTCTTTTTTTTCCAACATCTCCCGTGTACACGCGCTTATTTTTCAATTTCATATAGAATCTGATTAAGTAAGAATATTTAAAATATTGCAACGTTTCGACAATTATAGTTCTAATTGATATTTACGAATTACAAATAAACTGACGGATGGGAAATAAATAAACAATCTTGAGATTCAAAAAAAGGATTGAATACATTCCTTAATGATGAGGGAAAGGAAAGGAGATATAAGTCAAAAAACCATATGAAGAGAGTTGTAGTGCTTATGGCCTAATGGATAAGGCATCTGACTTCGGATCAGAAGATTGCAATTTCGATTCCTGTCGCGGATGTTTCATTGTAAAAATTATTTCTATTTTCCATTCTCACAAAAAATTACACCAGACAGACAGAGAAATAAAAGATTTTAGTAATATAGAATAATTATTTTACAAACTATTAATTTTGTTATTGATTTATTTTTAATTTCATGTTAATGTGAGCAAAGTGGTATCTTTCTGTGAAGTTATTATTGATTCCATTTATTTCTTTTTTGTGTTTAATATTGGAAAAAAAAAGGGACTGAAGTCACTGTTACAAGTATGTACGTTCTTTATAGTCCAGTCAAATGGTGCACAAAAAGGACTCGAAGTGGAAAAATTTGGTGTGATTGTTTTTAGTGGTTTATTTTATGTTTTTTGGGTGCTGAAGACGAATCTGAAGTTGTCCAACAAAAATTGTCCCCGCAAATTTGAGAAATCATCAAAAAACCACTAAAATTCATATTTTTTAGAGGTTTTCAGCTTATAACTTGCAAAGCAAGCTATTTACGCAAAAAGTGGTCCTGTAGTAAAATAAAGAGTAGAAAATTACCTACAATTTATGTCTCCTAACATTTTTTTGTACGTCGTATGATTCCCATGCAAAAGAGTATTGAAATATCGGGGCAAAATTAATAAATAAATAAATTGTAATTTTCCCTTCAAGTGAATTACTTCATCTGCAGTTCTTTGCATTTCAACGTGTTTACGTGGCAAACCATAGAAGAATCCCTTCTTTGTGTCCTTTCTGACCTCGAACTCTCCCTTTTCTAAATCATAGGACTAAGCGCCTAAACACCTCTTGCCTGTGTTTAGGCCTGACACCTGTTGCCGTTTATGCCTAACCTCCTCTCAGGCTGGCACTGTTGCCGCTTTAGCAACTTTCGCAGCCGTCAGCGTATTTTTTTTTTTACTTTAGGGACTAAAAAAAAACTAGCGACTTCTAGCGACTTTTGTATTAAAAGGTAAATCTAAAAAGAGGTATTCATCAGCCAATCTCTGTGAAATCTTTGCATAAGCTCAGCTCATCAATATGTTAAAATAAATCTTCCAAATCACTTTAAATTCTTTAGAAGGCTCGCAATAAAAGTGTATGGGATCCCATGATATTTAATTAAACTCACAAGAACAAATGAAGCGAGTGAAATCATAATCATAAATCACAATCTGATGAAGAACTTGAAGAGTTCTTAAAATTTGAACTGTGCCCTTATCCGTTGCCTCTTTTTGACGACTATGGTATGAGAAAAGGAACCAAGTCTGCTTTATATAAAGCATTCACACCATCTGAATAGGGAAATCTCCGAGGGTGTGCGTACGTCATAGATGGAGGATACTTGCTGCATAGAGTTGTGTGGACCAGGGGTCAATCAATCTTTTCATCAATTTGTGAAAGTTATGTTTCATTTGTTAAGTCCAAGTACAAGGACAGTGCTGTAGTCGTCTTCGATGGTTACCTTCAGGAAGGTACTAAAAACGCTGAGCGAGCAAGAAGATCACGCAAACAGATGTCTCTAGATGTCATGTTCGATGAAACAATGATTCCGACAGTGTCACAATAAAAATTCCTAGGCAATATGAAAAACAAAAGCTGTCTCATCTCAATATTGAAGGGCAACTTTGCAGCAGCTGGCATTCACACAAAGCAGGTACAAGAGGATGCGGATACACTTATTGTAACCACAGCAATAACTCTGTAGTTCATCGCACAACAGCATAACTCTGTAGTTATTGTGGCGTCCCATTTGGCGTCCCTACCTCCTACCGAGGCTGCAGCACAGCAACATTACTTGAGAGTATACTTTCAAGTTCAACAATGGCTTGGAAATGAAAAAGATCCTGAGCAATGGGGTTGGAAGAAAACCAAAGGTGGTCTGCAGCCAGTACCAACGCTACAGCCACTAGCACCAGAAGCAGTTTTAAACCTTATTTCTTGCAAATGCATGAAGATCTGTTAGACCAACTGTGGATGCAAAAAAAGCAGGCCTCAACTGTTCCAATATGTGCCTGAACTGCTGCAATAACATGAACAGATGCATAACATGACCGTTGCAGAAATTGAAGAAGGAGCAGAGGATGACCCAGAGTTCACTGACTTACTCAAAGGTAACTATACAATTCTATCTCACCTTTCTTTCTTCACTCACTATTTATTTGTGTGTCCAATATGTTTCGTAATAGGTACTGCTTTCATATCTATTCATTAAATTGTCAAGTATTTGGAATCAAGTCACTGATTAATTGTTTTAGACGTAGAAGAACTGGAAGGCTGCCGTGCAGAAATTATGAAACCCGTGTCTAAGAAGGCTCGTATTAGTACTTAAATACAAATAAATTGTACAGAAATTCGCCTCTTTTATTAACATTTAGAATAATGTTTACCTACATCAAATAAAATATATATATTAATGGTGTTTTTTTCTGTTTTATAAAAATTACTGATTTCACCCGATATTCAACACTCTTTTGCGTGGAAACCATACGACATACAAAAAACTGTTAGAGACATAAATTATAGGTAATTTTCTCCTCTTTATTTTACTACCGGACTACTTTTTGCGTAAATAGCTTTCTTTGCAAGTTATAAGCTGAAAACCACTTAAAACACATTATTTTTAGTGTTTTTTTTTTTTTAATGATTTCTCATATTTGCGGGAAAAATTTTTGTTGGACAACTTCAGATTCGTGTTCAGCACCCCAAAAAACATAAAATAATCCACTAAAAACAATTACACCAAATTTTTCTACTTCAAACTACCATTTGACTGGACTATTATTGAAGCTAAAGGTAATACAACCAAAGAATAAACACAACTACCATTAGTAACATTCATGCTTCAATTCCGTAAAAAGAAAAAAAAAGACTTCCTTGGTATAATATTCAATAACACAACTTTACTTTTTCAATCCTCTTATTCATTCATTTATGTATTCAACTATTGCTTTAATGAAAATAAAAATCTTTCAAAATGCTGTATTGTTCACTGAGACCACTTTACTTCTTCGATCTTCTTAATTTATTTATCGTATTTTTTCACTTCTAATAGCATAGCATCTAATAGCATGGAAATTAATATCATTCTATTAATGTATCGTTAACTTTATTTTTTAAAACTATTTTCATATTTATTGATTTATGGATGGAATCTTTGAGAAACAAATAAACAAAGTGAAATCCTTGATAATCAGCTCCATCACACATCATTAGCACATTACTTAGACAATACTGAACTTCTCATGTACCGGGTGATCAAGAAATAGCAGGAGGTGTTCGGAGCCCTGTAGCGTGTTATGTACTGGACGAAAAAGAAAAAAATTTGGCCACATACACATTAAATTATGCGGTTTCGATTTGTCAAGAAAAAAAAATTAGTACCAAACAACGCCGATAGGGGAAATTCTGGCACTGCAAGCGCATAACGTGTGAAAAAAGAATACATAACTGCCAATGGAAACAGTAAATAACAACAACCAAATACCAATGAAAAACGTTTATTATAACAACCTACAAATTTGGCGCAAGGTGAATACCAGCTTCATGTTCCACTAATTACATGCGGTACACGAGGTTTTCGACGGTGGCTCGCAGCATATCGGCATTTATTCGTCTGACATGTAATGTAATGATCTTTTAAGGTAGGAATGTCAGGAACATGTTCTTGATACACAATGCTTTTCAGTTAGTCCCACAACCAGAAATCGCAAGGATTTAGATCAGGGGACCTCGGAGGCCAATTCACGGGAAAGACGCGACTAATTACTCTAGCATCTGTGAAATGTTGACGCAGGACATCCTTCACCCGACGTCCGTTGTGCGGTGGCGCACCATTTTGCATGAAAATCGTACGATCGATACAATTTCTTTGCTGTAGTTGAGGTATCACAAAGTTCTCGAGCATATCGGCATACCTGTCGGAATTGACAGAACAAGTCACTAGTCCATTTCTACCAACTTCTTCATAAAAGTACGGGCCGATGATAAAAGAAACAGTGAACCTACACCAAACTGTGCCCTTTCGGCGAATGTAAGGGGATCTCTTGACCTTGTGTGGATTTGTATCAGCCCAAATACGGCAGTTGTATGTGTTGATATCACCGTGCACATGGAAGTGAGCTTCATCGCTCCAATCAGCCAAAAATCTCAAAACAAACTCTAATCGGATATTTCCGTCCCCTGGGAGCAATTCTTGAAGTTATTATCTATCGAATTATCTTATATGGATAAAATTTCAGGATCTTACGCAATATCTTCTGCACCGTTGACAACGGGATATCTGTTTGTCGTGATATTAAACGTGCACTGCTGGTACCCTGCTTATTAGCTATCGCCTGATCCTGAACGGCAGTTGCAACTTCTTCAATTTGTTCCTGCTTAATACGTTTACGTTCTCGGCCTGGTTGCACACCAAGAGTTCCTGTTCTTTCAAATCTTTCCACCATTCCTCGTAAATTAGTTATTGTCATCGGTCCTCTACGTAACTGTTTTAACCGCCGGTATTCACGAAGAGCAGCATTGGCATTTTCATCCCGCTGATAAAACAGCTTGACTAATAAGGCACGATCACGTAGTGACAACGCCATCGACGGGCGACTTCTTGCAGAATGACTAGAATTCCCGCAACCCCTCCTTTTATCCTCGATATCTTGTCACAAAGTATCCGTATATGCAAATTTCATGCTGCATTTTTCGACGCAGCTCCAGAATTTCCCCTATCGGCTTTGTTTGGTACTAATTTTTTTTTCTTGATAAATCGAACCGCATACTTTAATGTGTATGATGGCGAAATTTTGTTCTATTTCGTCCAGTACATTAACACGCTACAGGGCTCCGAACACCTCCTGTTATTTCTTGATCACTCAAAATATTCTCAAACTAATATGGATTTTTTTTCTTACATTTTTGAAGAAGATAAACATTTTGAACAGCAGAAAACCTAAGAAATCTAAAAGAAAAAGGTTTCTGCAAAAGCAGGTGGAAAATGGATTATAGAAGATTATAGAGTTTCTGTCTACTTCAGCAGTTTATGTAATTGACATTCTTTTTTGCAAGACAATCAGCTAACAACAACGAAAAAAAAATATTTTTATTTCCAAAAATAAAAATTCTTAGGAAGATTTGCAACAAATAAATTATTATCATTTACACGTTTCTTTTAGCGAGTGGTTTTGTGGTGCAGTGGGTTACAGCATTAGTCTGGAAACGAAAGTTCCCTGCGCGCTGCGTTCAATTCTCGTAATGAACAAGTATTTTTTTTTTTTTCCTTCTCTTTTTTCTTTAATGTAGATTTTTTCTTTCCTGATTATATTAAAAATATTAAGTGGAAAAGTCATATGCGATTAGAAATAAATAAATAATATTCTCCCTAACCTATTTTTTTATTAGAAATATTTTTATCTATTAATCATATTAATTGTTTTGTTTTGTATGATGCGAGAAAACGTATAGCAATTATTGCAAAAGAAAACGAACCACAAATAAGCAAAATATGGAACGAATGATTTAATAAACAATGTTGTAAACCAAAAACAAAGATTAATGGATCCAGAAATGAATAGTGTCCGCGCAATACATAGTTTGCAGTAATCATTGTATTATTATAAAAGTCAACACAAATAATGGAAACGACTTGGAATTCGTCTAAATAAATGTTCGAAATGTCCTCCGTTGGCTTGCACGCATGCTTCCGCTTGCCTTCTCAGTGATGACGAATTCTTTCAGAAATCCCAGGATTTTGACGTACGTCCTGACGTATGTCCTGACATACGTCAAAATCCTGGGATTTCTGAAAGAATTGGTTATTCGTTCTCAGAACTCGTCCTCACTGTTGACTAGAATACAATAATATTTTAAATATCCCAAATACAGAAATCCAGAGGATTAAGATCATGTGGGCGTGGAGGACAACGCTGTGGACCACTCCACCGATCTATCTGTCACCAAATTGGCGCGGTATCACCGATCTATCATGTAAAATGGCGCGGTACAATTCGATGAAAATGTGCTGGCGCACCATCGTGCATTTACCGCATTGTGCTGCGAATGGAAAACGGAATATCCTTAAGTAATTGAAGTAGATTATTTTGTAAGAAATAACAATAAGCCTCCCCGATTAGTCTGTTCGGAAGAACAAATGATCCTAATAAATGGGTCTTCTACAATGGATGCCCACACATTTACTGAAAATTGCACTTGATGACGTTGGTGAATAGCGTGTAGATATTGGGAGGTCCAATTATGGTTGTTATGAAAATTGAAGATTCTATTTCGTGTAAATTGAGCCTCGTCTGTAAAGAGAATTCTGCTAAGGAATGACGGAATTACTAACTGTTGCTGTAGCCACTCACCGAAGTGTAACCATAGCTGATAATCCCCTTCATTTAAAGATTGAACTCTGAAAATGATAGGGTTGGAATAGATTTTTCATGGACAATGTTCCAGATTTTGTGCTGACGAAGAGCACAATGATAACAATTAATAATAAATGTAAGCACAAAAAACTATCAGCACCCTCTCTTCCAAATCATTTGTCCTCTCATTTCTGGACCTTCCAGGTGATTTCGGATGCTCAAAAGTTCCATGTTCTCTTAGATATTGATGGATCTTGATAAATATACGTCGATCTGGAAGATCAGGATCAGGAAATTTTTCTGCGTTCAGCCGGGCTGCTTTAAGAGCATTTCCATCGGCCTTGCCATACATCAAATGTATATCCGCTAATTCGCCATTTGTAAATACGAAATGCATCGCAAAATTGCAGCCTGAATGACTGAGATATTTTTTTTTGACACTAAGACGAACGTATTCTGTATGCCATGTAGAACGCGGGCGCGCATTGGAAAACCAATTGAAGATCATTCCACGTCAAATAAGCAAATGCCTCTCAGATGACCCTCTCTGATTTTAATGAAACTTGGCATAAAGGTACCTTCACTCCTTATGTGAAAGCCTGCTAAATATTATTGTTCTAACCTTAAACATTTCTGAGAAATAGCATTCAGAAGTAAGGTCTGCAACTTGTAACTGGTTTTCCGTAAACTTTTGGGGCATTTCTAAAGCTGTATAAATAAAGAACTACTTGAGCCAGAAAAACAAGCTTTCATAAACTGAGAGTATTTTTATATCTCATAATATATAACGCATTATAATTAGTTTCAGTTTTTTAGTTTTCCTGAGATAGGCTTACAAAATAGGCATTTTTGTAATGTTATCGACAACAAAAGGGAATTTTTAAACCTTCATAGATTTTGAGAATAAAGCTGGATACGTAAGAAATTTTAAACAGAAACTCTATACGTACTTTGGTGTATAAAATAAATATTAGTCAATTCCGATTAAAAACATTCCGATGTTCTGAAATTGGCAGTAAAGTGAAAAGTGGCAAATTTGGCTTATTTTCAATCGACTATTTATTAACGCAGACAGTTGAATTTAAAGTTGAAATTTTGTCCAGAGTTTCGTATTCAATGAATGCAAATGTGGTATAAAATTCAAAAGCCCATAGAAATCCTTTCTATTAAAGATAGTGTGAATCGAAAGAGTCACTACTCTGTTAGCTATTGCAATTCTTGCACTTCTGTTTACTCATTTTTAGAATTTACGACTAGAGGACAGTACTAGTAATGGTCATATGGTAAGCACAAGTAAGCCCCGCGAACATCTTGCAACTTTGCTGCAACTTAGTCGCGCGATTTTGACGTCACGAGTGATTTTGACGTCACGAATTGCAATTTCTTTGCAACTTTTGTCATCCGAGTCGAGTTGCATGGACACCTGCAACTTTGCTGCAACTCTGAAAATTGCATCGACGTCACTGGGGATTACCCAATAACAGGGCAGCGTTGGAACACGTCAGTTGTGAAACCACGCCCATGAAAAAAATGGCGTCGAAAATTTTATCGCTCGATTCGTTTTGAAGACAGGCTCATACTCAATTAATATCAGAGTATTGCGAGTTTCTTTCATGCAGAAATAAAGTTTATACTGAAATGCAGTAATTGTATGCGGCAGAATTTATCAGAGAGGTTTCAAAACCTCGATTTTTTTGGATTTTCCACAGCGGGTTTGGCAAACGCGAAGGCTGCTGACGCAGAATGCAAAAGTTATGACGTCATTGTTTCCAGGGGAGCATGGTTTCTTATTGGCTGTTGGTTATTCGTTACTCTTGATTCGAAATAACAACATGAAATTAAATTCCATAGCGGCTAATAATTTTAAAAAAATATTTATCATATGTTGCAAATCATTCACTCTTATATTATGTTTGAAACGACATAACCGAATTTTCCTTGACGTCACACGTGACGTATTTAAAATCTGCGTTGTCATGGGTCGGTTGCATTTTCGAGTTGCATATCCGTGTTGCAACGTGTTCGCGCTTGACAAAGGTTTATATCAACTCGTGACGTCAAAATCGCGCGACTAAATTGCAGTAATGTTGCGTGGTGTTCGCACGGCTTAACAGGACGAAAACAATTATTATATAAAAAAAAATATTATTATTATTAGTATTGTTGTTGTTATTATTAATGTTTTCTGACTCTTCTCGGATTAAGTTGCAGCAAAGTTGCAAGATGTTCGCGGGGCTTTAGGGCAGTCATCTGTATTATGTTTGAAATGTCTCTGGTAAACAAAATGGAAAAATGTTCTATAGGATTAAACTTAAATGATGAATGTCAGAAGCTTGCATTCTGCAGAAATTCTGGTTTTATGAAACTTGGAGAAAAGCAGAATTCAGATATTGAAGTTTTACAATTGAGGACTGGCATTAATAATTTGCAACCATATGATCAAATATGTTATTATCACGAAAAATTACGGTTGACACGGTATGAAAATCTGCAGAAAAGTTGTGCTGATCCATTTACCAGACATAAAAAGCACATCACAAATAAGTTTCCAATATTTCTAAACTGATATTACACATCTATTATATTATTAAAATTTAATTTATAGTGTGTTCATTTTCAAATTTTATATTTCTAGAAATCAATAATAAAAATACATCAATTCAAATTAAAAATTGAATTTAAAACATTAAAAAATTGCTGTTTTTTATATTATATTGTCTTCGAGAGCTTTCGGATCCTTTTTGCAGCGATTGAGAAGGGATACTGCAAAAAGGATCCCAAAACTCTCGAAAACAAAGTAATGTATTACAGCAAATTTTAAGGTTTTAAAATTTTTACAATTTTTAATTTCAATTGGTGTGTTTTTAGTATTGATTTTTAGACACATCTATTATTAAATTAAGATTTTAAAAATTTCTGTTTCTTTATTATAATAATTTACTTACAAGAACACAATTTAACGTGCAGTAATTTGTTAATAAATGAAAGCCAAGGACTGCCAATAAATAAATAATAATAAAATAAATAATAAACGCCCAATAGAGGACGAAACGGTCGTTCCCGATTCCCTCTGTTAACAAATCAAAAGCGTGTTTTTGTTTATTTATGTGCAGTCATTGGTTTTCACTTATTAAAATGTACTTATATTCACTTAATTAAAATTAAGATTTAAAATTTAATTTAAAAATTTAAAAGCCAGGGCTTTACAAACCAGGCCTGCACAACCCGCGACCCGCTGGTATATTTGCTGCGGCCTGGCAGTATCAAACTTAAAATTATATTTGAGCCTTTAAATTGCTGCCAACAGATACATACAAAATCTCATAACTAGCAATAGCAACTTTACTATTGAAATGCTGATAAGAAACACAACTAGCGCATTATTTGCTAATTTGAAGTTTTATGTAAATTACATTTATTATTAATTGTGAGTATAAAGGATACTTTCAAATCATTAATTTGTAAGATATAGTAAGGGTTGGGGAGGGGGTGGAGGATGCGACGCTGCGGCCCTCCATCAGAACTTTTATAAAAATACTACCAGCAAAGCCTGTCGGACGATAGGCATAAAAAATCTGAAAAATCATTTTATTATCAACTATCATCTATAAAGTAAATATCTCCTTAAAAACTATATTTTTTGTAAAAACAGCATCAGATCCTTCTATCAAATGTCCTTGATCTATTCGGTCAAGAATTTTGATTTTAACGTCGCAAGCACGACGTGCTCGAGAAATACCAACATATAACTGTCCATGAATAAAAACAGGATCTGGTAAATAAACACAAACCATATCTAAAGTTTGTCCTTGTAAATAAATTTTACTAAAAGTAAGAATGGAATAATTATTATTTTTGACCCATAATGCCAAAAGGAATTTAAAACTCACCTTTGTAATCTAAATACTGCGCTAACTTGTGCAGTGGTAACAAAATTATTTGGTTTTGAACGTAAGTTTTGTTAGAATTTCAGTTGTCTAGGTCAGTTCCCAAATTTCATGGAAACAACATGGAATGCCAAAATGAATTAATATTTTCATCCAATTTGAGTCCCCTGATTCAATGGTACCATTGAGAACCTTGGATCTATCTTAATAGCTTTATTATATCGAGTTACAGACAGACAGACGAACTTAGCCAATTTATATTAATATATATATATAATAATAATAATAATAATAATTTTATTATACTTGATCTGGGTGTTAGCCCTTTACAAGTTTAGAATCTTCCACCTTTTTTCTTTTACATTGTTAGTAATGCAATTTCATATTTGTTTATATTTACAACTACAAATAAGATTATTAACAAAAAATAATATCCTTTTTACAGTATAATTTTAACAACATAAGTAATAGTAACAATAATACCCTATAAATTTATTTACACCTCTTATTTATTCTTTATTTTCTATTTTCTCTAAAAATACTTTAATATATTTACATAATTCCTTATTAATTCTGTTTTGATTCAGTTGTGTAATCCACTATCCACCCCTAGTGGAGATTTTTTCAGTTTCTACCATCTTTCTTTCTTCTTTCATTTCTTCACATTCAAAAATTATATGGTTCCAATCTTCTAGTCTATTTCATCCTAATCTACAATTCCTTTCTTCTTTAGATAACCTGTATTTACCCGATTTCCAAATACTACCACATCTAATTTTAATGTATATTTCTCTCCAATAGGAGTGGATCCTGTTTTTACATAAGTAATTGGCCCCTTCAATTTGAACATCTAAATTACAATAGTAATTATTATATTTCGAATTTTGTATTTTATTGTAATTACATTGCATATTTATTTCTATCAGTTTTTTAATAATTATTGTTTTACATTCCATCCAATATTTATCATCCATTATCCTTTCCAATTCTATCCCTAATCCTACTTCATTAAATATTTTTTCAATCTCTTTTATATAATTACATTTATTCCCTTTCTTTGCATTTTCTACCATGTTCTCTAAAATTATCTTCGATAATCTATTTTCGTTAAGTTTCACAATTTTGGTTACATAGTCTATACTCCTTTTAATACAATCTATTCTTAATGGATATAATCCTAATTCATTTTCCACAATATAATTTGGAGTATCTTTTTCCATATTAAAATATAACTTAATAAATAAATATTATATGTTTTCTAGTTCCTTTTTAATTTTCCATCCATCTATTTCCATACCATAACAAATTACACTTTTAACCATACTGTTAAACATGTATTTTATTTTTTTCCAATCATTTATTTTTGCTCTTTTGATTAATTTTATTAATTCCCAAGTTGCTGCTATTCCTTTTTCTTTTCTATATTTTATATTTACATTATTGCTATTTTGTGAGGTGAACCATTTTCCTAAATATTGATATTTATTTGTTACTTCGATCTCTTCATTTTTCCACATCCATTTTTCTGATTTTGCTTTCTTTCCCCCATTTCTAAAAATAATAATTTTAGTTTTCTCTAGATTAATGTTTAGACAGTATTCGTTTACAAATTCTCGTAAAACTTTAATCATTCGATTAAGTTCTACTTGTGTTTCTGCCAATTACTAAATCATCTGCATACATAAGACTAAATACTCGTTCATTATTAAATTTCATACCCCCCCATCCTTCCTCTCTTAACTTTAATTCTAAGTTATTTATTATCACTGAAAATAGAATCGGACTCATACTACATCCTTGTCTTACCCCTTTTGTAATAAATATTTCCCTCCCTCCTATATTATTTCCAACATTTATTCTAGTATCCTCATATATACTTTTTATCATTCTTAACATTTTTCCTTTTAACCTTACTTTGACTAGTACTTTCATTTATATATTCCTATCTACACTGTCGAAGGCAGTTTTAAAGTCAATGAACATTGCAAAAGGTTTTTTTTCCTTTTAACCATTAATTTTAAGTCTATAAGGGCATTTAAAATAAATATGTTATCTTGAGTTGAGTAATTTTTTCTAAAACCTGCCTGATTTTCTACAATTATGTTATTATTTTCAAACCATTTCTCCAATCTATTTTTTAAAATTTCTGTAAAAATTTTAAAGGATGTATTTAGAAGCGTGATGCCTCTATAGTTTTTTGGTTCACTTTTAATCCCTTTTTTATACAAAGGTATTATTTTTCCATTTCTCTGGAATTTTTTCTATTTTCCATATCTTTTTATACCAATTTAACATCCATTCTATTAAGTTATTAGGTGCATTGTTTATTCATTCATTTCTAATTCCATCTGGGCCTGGTGATTTGTCTTTTTTTAATTTTTTTACTATTAAATTTAATTCAATTTTCTCTATTTGATCATCAAGGGGATTATTCTCTATTCCTCTGCTAATCGTTTCTACCCTTTCATAATTTTCTTCTTCTTCTACTACCCACTTTATATTTTTTTTTGTCCAGGAGCCCTCTAGTGATTTAAGAAAATGTTCTTCCATTTCATCTTTTTCCATATAATCTCGATAATTTGTAAATATCGACCTATTTCTGAACTTTTTAATTAACTCCCAAAATTCTGTTCCCGTTTTTATTCCTATAAATTTATTTGTTAGTTCTTCATTGTATCTTAATTTTTTTTCTTCACAGGTATTTCTATATATTCTTTTATCTTCTAGATATTCTAATCTTAATCTTTCTTCATTATATTTTCTAAAATTTCTAAGACTACTTTTTACTTTCTTTTTTTTTCCTTACATTCATTGTCAAACCAGCTTATGTTTCTGTTTCCTTCTCTTGTTTTGTTTTGTTTTTCTTTAGTTTTAGTTATTCCTTTTTCTAATGTGTCTTTAAAATTCTTGTACATCTCGTTTACATCTTCATTTTGCCCTAAACTGTCCATATAATTCATTATTACAGATTTGTATAACTCCCCATTTTCTTTATTAAAATATATATCTAATTTATTTATTTTATTAATTTCTTTTCTTTTTTCAGTTTGTGATTTTGTATTTTTTATTATTATCGGCATATGGTCTGAAATTTCTGTTTCTAATATTTCAAAAATAAAATATTTTTCTAACATTTTTTCATTAACAAATATTAGATCTATTGCTGAGCACCCTTGGTCTCCTATAAATGTCCAATTTCCCTCTACATCATTTTCCTTATTTCCATTTAAAATTTCTAAATTATATTCTCTAGCCCAATTTATCAATATTTCTCCATACTTGTTCACAATCTTATCTTTTGAATTTCTTTCGTACTTTTCTGTTTCATTATCATTATTACATACACTAATTAGTTTCCCTATTCTACTATTAAAATCCCCAATTAAAATAACATTA
>JAFIDM010009631.1:23194691-23211226 GCA_023159025.1 Thereuonema tuberculata | reverse complement strand
GGAGAAGGTTTGAAGTGATAGGGGTGTCTAGAAGGGCAGAAAGGGGTGGGAATTCTTATATTCTCCGAACTCGATATTAATTTCATATCTAGGGTTTATCGAGTTATAAAATAGGAATATAACATTAATTTGTAATAACCACGTGCCTTTTTTACCAAGTGGAGAAGGTTTGAAGTGATAGGGGTGTCTAGAAGGGCAGAAAGGGGTGGGAATTCTTATATTCTCCGATCTCGATATTAATTTCATATCTAGGGTTTATCGAGTTATAAAATAGGAATATAACATTAATGTGTAATTACCACGTGCCTTTTTTACCATCTGGAAAAGTTTCAAAGTGAAACACAATTACAATTTCTTCGTCATCAACATCAGGACATCTCTTTTTATAAACCGAGCGAAGCACGGGTATTTTTGCTATATTCTTATAAGTTTGAAAGGGAGAGGATTTCTATAGGCTTTTGAATTTTATACCACATTTGCATTCTTTGAATATGAATCTCTTGACCAAATTTCAACTTTAAATTCAATTGTCTACGTTACTAAATAGTCGATTGAAAATAAGTCAAATTTGCCACTTTTCACTTTACTGCCAATTTTAGAACATTAACTAGTTTTAATCGGAATTGCTTAATATTTATTTTACATATCAGATACTACCTATAGAGTTTTTATTTAAAATTTCATACGTATCCAGCTTTATTCTCAAAATCTGCGAAGGTTTAAACATTCACTTTTGTTTTCGATAACATTAAAAAATACCTATTTTGTATGCCTGTCTCAGGAAAACTAAAAGACTCAAACTAATTGTAATGCATTATTTATTATGAGATATATAAATACTCTCAGTTTGTGAAAGCTTGTTTTTCTGTATTTCGGGCTTTAGAAATGCCCGAAAAGTTTACGGAAAACAAGTTACAAGTTGCAGATCTTATTTCTGAATGCTATTTCTCAGAAATATTTAAGGTTAGGACAATAACATTTAGCAGGTTTTCATATAAGGAGTTAAGGTACCTTTGTGCCAAATTTCATTAAAATCAGAGAGGGTCATCTGAGAGGCATTTGCTGATTTGATGTGGAATGACCTTTAATTGTTGCAGTAGCTAATTTATTGACATGTGTTTTATTCAACATTGTTTATTAAATCATTCATTCCTATTTTGCTTATTTGTCTTTCCTTTTATGAATATTTGCAGTATGTTTTCTTCCATCATACTGTGCCAACAAAACAAGAAACAAACACACCTACATTAAAAAATGATACACGACGTTTTTATCGAAAACTATTCATTTTCAGAAACCATTTTCAAAACTATTCATTTTCAGAACCATGTTTATGAGAACTTTTTGCTTATTTTTAGAACCTATAGCTCAATTTTTGACTCACCTTTTGAAATCACCCTGGTTGGTTGGTTGGTTGGTGTTTAATGGCGCAAAAGCAGCTGCGGCTAAGCTGCGCCAAAAATCACCCTGTATATGTTTTATTTTGTATTTAATAATTTCAAGTAGTTCTAATAAAAAATAAGTGAAGGAGAATGTTATTTACTTATTTCTAATTATATATTACTTTCCCACCTAAAATTCCTAATATAATCAGGAAAAAATAGAAAAAAACCTAAATTACATTAAAGATAAACAAGAAAGCAAATAGGGAAAAATTAAAAAAATAAAAAAAAAAAAAAAAATATTAATTAAATAAGAAAACGAATAGGAAGTTCATAAGCCAATCCTCGAAAGTCGATGAAAACAATGTCAAATATCTCGAAAACGCTTGGGAGTTGGCCCCTAAATCCTTATATATTTTTGAATTCCTCATCTCATAAAATGGCATTTTTCCGATGTACAGACCATGACCTCTCCTTGTAAGTGTATATAATCGAATTTTGTCAAATCTATTTCGGTAAAAGCAAAACAAGTAACCTTCTATTTAGATTTTTTTAAGAATTCACTGCTGTTTACCACAGTCTTATAAAATGTAGAATTCGGTCATTTTATATCTATAGTTCCTGTTTTTTTTATATTTAGGAGATTTGTTTTTTTTTAATCCCCAAGACTTTACTCTTTGATAAAGAAAGAGATGACCTTTGGAAGACCTTTCTGTAATTAACATCAGGATGGAAAATATTTCGATTCACTCACAACCCTTCTACCTTTACAATTTTCTTACTTCATTTCGACGTCAAGTTAACCTCTTTACAATATCATTACTTTTATTTTTAGTATTAATATTTTGTTTTTAGTAATTACTTTTACTGAATTTTTTTAAGTTATTTAATCATAGGCGTACAAGACAGTCGTAATGTCCCTTTAAGTTTGGAATAGCCAATAATGCTGTATAAAGATTAAGGAAAACATATCAAGCCAAAAAATAAACGTGTGTAAATTTTGTGTAACTCCCTGTTTCATCAATTTCTTTATATTTCTCCTATCCCAGGTTTAGTCATTACAGCTATTACATGATATTAAAGCTTTGCT
The DNA here is from genome assembly GCA_023159025.1 of Thereuonema tuberculata. Taxonomy (NCBI): domain Eukaryota; kingdom Metazoa; phylum Arthropoda; class Chilopoda; order Scutigeromorpha; family Scutigeridae; genus Thereuonema; species Thereuonema tuberculata. The sequence continues at coordinate 23,208,754 of JAFIDM010009631.1, read as the reverse complement.
CTAACGTTTCTGATAAGGTTTATAACAGTTTTAGTGAACATCGGAAAGAAAATGGGTTTGACACAAATTAAGTGAAATTTTACTTTACGTCAAAATACTTCATGTCTGTGCGTCTGTTTGTCTTGGTGGCTCAAAATTATACATCCTAAAAACTAAAAATTTCAATGTACCTGTAGATTGTTACAAAAAAGATCCCTGTTGAATTTGGTATATATTAAACTAATAGGTAAAGAGCTACAGACAAAAACCCACGTGTTCATTGCGTCTATGATCAGGGTAATTCAAAACTATATTTGTTCTCTAAGCTGAAACTTTTGTATATAGATTAGGTGCTTACATAGAAGACCGCCATTTTTGTAAAATTCAGACCTGTAAGTAATGAGCTAAGGACCAAAAACCATCAATGCAGTGAATAAACAACTGCATACGAGACTCTGGGGGAATTTCTCACATCTTTGAAAATAAGATAGACGAAGCCTTTTGTGTCCTACTTTTCAGGAATCGTCTTCAGGTCTCACTTGTCAGAGGTAGAGAAGGGAGGTTGTATAAAAAACGGACGGCAGAAAGAAGAAACAACTGCAGCTTTTTTCTTTTTTTAATATTATAAGCTATTATTTGACAGTCGGTACGCCAACTACATCTTGTTTTCAGTAATGGATTCTAACATATCTAGAAAATTAGATTGAATAGTTTCGATTAATCTGTTGTTGTTGCTCTATTACTCTTTAGATGGAAAAAAATTGTAACTTGTTCTTTTCGAACATTTTGCTGCAAAAGACTTCTAGTATTTGGAATTGTTTGAATGTGACTGCTTTAAGACTAAATTTTAAAAACTATTCAAATGTATCTTCATTGGCATTCTTGTCTCATCATGAACATCTCAGAAGGTGACTATTAACAGTTTTTATTGCTTTCCTTCCTTCCATCGACTTTGGCCAACTATGGACCACGGGCTAGCCCTACCTGACAACGTAAGGGTGAGGCTAGGAAATTCCAGAAGGGTGGACGAGATTCACATCCCGTCCAGAAATAACCCTGATATAGTAAGTCCCAGGGGAGAAACGGACGAAACACAGAAGAAGAAAGATGAAACATCCATGCTCTCGACCGGGATTTGAACCCGGATACTGGCACACAGGAAGCACGGCAGACCGACGCCTGAGACCGCACGACCACGCCGGCACGGCTTTTATTGCTTTATTATTATTATTTTACATTTTTCAAAGTTAAATTCGATATTTAAAGAAAAAAATGTAGCCAAAAATATCTGTTTTTGTTTTTTCACCCCCATTTTCTTCTTGTTAGTTGATCTTTGAACTGTGTTTCTTCTTAATCTGTAGTAACTTTCAAATGGTAACCTTACCTTTATTTTTCTATTTTGACAATTTCTTTTTCGCTACTGAACAACTGTCTTTCCGTTTTTATTTCTAACTACACTGTTCATAAGGATCTTCGAAGGCTGGTTTAGACACTGACTGTATCTTGTTGTGATTACATAGAAACAATTTGTTGACTCTAGTACTGTTATTCATGATGCGGAATAAGGGATCTGAATTGCCCCAGTATAGTATACAGTATCTCCCTTAGGGAGATGAAGTTTCATTCCATTACTAAACTGTGCAGAAAATTATTTAAAATATAAATTTGCTTTCACTTCTTCTGTGTTTTAGGAGTTCAGAGATCCCATAACCATTGCTTATGCAGCGTTCTATAATAATTAATAATTATAAATATTAAATTAATTAAATTAATATTCAGTTAAATTTAAGATTGAATTATTAATTAATAATAATTACCATTTGTTAGTTTATGAATAATTTTAATTCCATCCATCCATCCATAGTACTCTGTCCGGAGACAGGTCCAGTTCTATGGAGGTCACATGGAACTCCTAGAAACACCTGAGGAAAGATACTGGGGGTGGTTTCCCGTTGCCTGCCCCCAGGACGCCATTAAGGAATGACGTCAGACCGAAGAGAAAGCGAAGAAGGGGCTGGACAACACAGGAAAGGAAATTGAAATATCCATGCCACTGCCGGGATTCGAACCCAGGTACTGGCGCTTTGGCCACAACGGCAGACCGCCGCCGAGACCGCTCGGCCACGCCAGCACGGCTAATTTTAATTATTAATTATTAATTAATTATTGTAAGGATATTTCGCATTCTCCCCCTCCGCAAAAATTTGTGCGGGCGCCCATGCACCCTGTAACTAATTCGCTATCGAAACATATATACAGTAGAGCATCGATTATCCGAAGTAATGCTGCACGGGGGGTGTTCGGATAACTGATATTTCTGATAACCGATCATTTACGAAAAAATTATACTAGTGTCACAGGAGCAATATGAAACACAGAAACTGTGATACATATTAAGCACAAAACCTTACATTGTATTTTAAACATTGCTAATTATGGTCCAGGTCACGTTTTAGATAATAAATTATCTTATTTTAAATCCGTCCTGTTACTTCGTTGAGTTGTTTTTGTCGTTACGCGTTTCGGGAACTATGTCCCATTATGAGATGTATCACTCGGAAAGAGATCGTCAAATATTAAAATTATTTTTTTAAAATTTTTGGTCTACTGAAAAGCCTTCGGTTAACCGATGTTTCGGTTGATTGATAATCGGATAATCGATGCTCTACTGTATATGTATTCTGCTTTAGCATGATAAATCCAAAGCTTCAGAATTGGAATAACAATGTTTTTTTGTTTTTTTTATTATGTTTTTGTTATAGAGACAAAAAATTAAAAGAAAAAAAAATTAAGTTCCAAGCAGAAAATGGGTTAGCCTGAACATGGAAAGATGAATTTCTGAAACACAGATAGACTGATTTGGTATTGGTCTTTTGATACTTCATTACTACAAGTCGACCCGATAGGCTATGATTTTAAATGACAGGATTTAAGGGGGGGGGGCTGCATTGGAATTACCCTTCAATCTCATGGATTGGGACATATGTTGATTCTCTCTAACTTATAATGACATCCAGCATGCTGTGTTGAAGTAAGACGTTCAATTCTAAATGCTGTGCATGGATATATAAATATGAAGTATATATATTTAAAAGAAATAAATGTATGAAATTTCCAAGACTCTGTAATCGTACGCACACATATAGTATTTGTAGATTACTTCTAATTCATATACTTTTTCCTCCGACTTATTTTAAATCCATTTCTTTGACTAAAAAGAAATAAAATGCAATAAATAAATAAAACAGGAATTATAAGTTATTTTTTATAATTTCAACCAAAAATACGAGGAAATTTATCTTAAGTAGCTTAAATATAGGAATAAAATTTCACCTTTCTACGATAATTAGTTTATAAATTGTAGCGATTATGTGGCACAATTAAAACACATGCTAATAGTGGAAGAGTACTTACAATAATATTAATGCAACTTTCTGATAATGCAATAATTTCTGCATGGCATCCTTGATATTATGTAGAAAATATGTCGAATAATAAAGAGGAATGTTTTCTTCTTTTTCGGTCAAATACATTCGAAATTGATTTTGGGGCGAATTAATTTTTAAGATCGTGGAATGTTTATTGCATTATTACTTCCTAGTCCGTTTACCTTGAATTGCCAGTGATAATAAAAACGATTGCTTCGCCATCTACTGGGATACAAAGAAATCATGATATAGCTATGAGCAAATCTATTATTTTTATCGTAAATACCTTTAGGAAAAGTCAGGCAAAACAACTGAAAAATACCTACATTTTATATTTAAGATTCAATCTACACGTATCTGAGATCTGTATCTAATCCAAGTTTTAAGTAACCGTTTCGAGGCTAATTTTCAGAGCCACCAAGTAGTATTCTTGTCAGTCAAAACCCATTTGATCAAGCGTAGCTAAGAAAGTATCTGATTTTAACATTAAACACCTCTAATGAGGGTAGGGAAACCAAAAATCAAAAAACATTAAATCGGCGTAAGCGATTTTTAATTACAGTAATTATACGGATGAACGAAGTCTATTCTGAAACCCTACTGTTTCCTCCTCAAAATAAGGCACTGACTTCTGCAATATTGGTGGTATTAATCAACCAATCACTTTCTTTCTGTAATGGTATGCGATTTACCTGGCCACGAGGCTGCCCCTGCCAATAAGATCTGCTTCTTTAAACTTTTTTTTTTTCTTTGATTTTTCTGCCAAGTGTGCGCACTTTCTGTGTTGAAAATATTGCTGATCTATTAGAAGCACAAATAGACCAGAACTGGTATTCACAGGCGTTGAATAATGTTCTCATGGAATAGTTGGTGAGAACAGGTCCACTCAGATACAGAAGCCATTTGCAATTCTTACTGACAGAAGGAGAAAAGGAAATAAAAATAATATAAATCTGTGAAGATGTTAAGAAGGGATTTATGTTAATAAATGTAATTACATTCAATGGAAAACAAAGTAAAAAAATAAATTAGCGAGTAATCGAAAAGAGCTCAAATAATATAAAGAACAATATATCTTTAAATTGAGTCCTAAAAATTAACACAAAACTTACTTTAAATTTCAGCATTGATAATAAGTTAAATCATTTATGATGCCGATTTATTTATGCATTTTTTTATTTTATTTATTTATTTATGGAATTGATAAATAAAACTTTCTTGTCAGCGAGTTCTGAATAATATTTATATAATATGTAGTACAGAAATCTACAAATATAAAAAAATTGATTAATATTATTTCTTGAGATTTTTCTAAATCTCAAATTTATTCAAGTATATAATTAAATATTTAAAAATTAAAAATTAAAAAGATAATGTTAATACAGTTATATATTAAATATATCATAAATATCAATAAGATTGTTTACTAAATATTATGCTATGATATGATCAATTATCTATACCTAAAATTTATTCACTAAAAGATAAAATAAAATAAATGGTGAAATACACTGATTTATAATGAATTATCAAATAATAAACTATATAATAAAAGATTAATATAATAATAATAATAATACATTAACAAAATATAAAAAAATAAATATATGAATAAAATACAAAATTCTAATGCCAAGAGAAAAAATAATGTAGTCTATTCTTTAATAACAACATTTTTTTTACAAAATAAGGGAACAATATAGAAATAATAACTTAGAAAATAATTCACGAAATAAACTAATACAGATTCTTAATTATGAAAATCCAAAGAATAACTTTGATCTTAGAAACCAGAACAGAATACTATTAAAACAATTTACACAAATAGAAAACAGATTAAAACAAAATGAATTTAATAAAATAAGTATACTAAAAAATGAAATATTACAAAAAATAATACAGTAAACTCCGGATTATCCGCGGAATTGGGTGGCGCTGCAACCACGGATAAGCGAATTCCGCGGATAATCTGAAATAGACGAAACAGGACGAAAATCAGCACAAAAATGCTTTTAACATATTTTATTTACATCAAAATGGCAATAAGTAGAGTTACAATACATACATTATAAGCAATTATTTTATTTTAAATTATTTATTTATTTTTAAATTTTATTATTACGGGAAGGCTCTCCCGTAATTTAGTGTAACCTGCCGGCTTAAGATCCGCCCACAGGATCGTTCTTTAAATTGTTTGTCTGTAATTGTCTTCACTTATTTTGTTAGCCTCTTTTATTGTTTACCATATTCTAGATTATTTTTTTTTAATTCCGTAATTTATTGTACAGTAAAAAAAAATGGAAACAGAAGAGGTCCGCGGATAATCGGGAGTTTACTGTATATGGAAAAATAAACATTGAGAAACCGCTCTCTTATATTAAATCAAAATCTTACATTAATTTTTTATTAAATTATTTTTAAACTATTTAATTTTAATTATTTTTTTTTATTTTTAAACTATTCTCTAGCAATGATAATTAATTCCATTACTTATTGTTTTTTTTAGGTTTTGGAAGTTTTTTTTTTCCCTTTCAACGGAGTTCCACTCCTACCACCAGTTGTAATAGCCAGTTACTACATTCCTCCACAGAGGACTCTGCAGTGAATTTGTACCCCACCACCTTGTGCTGTTGATTGTATTTTTTGTATTTAGGCAGTCCCATCAGTTGATGAAATTCATTAGTAAACGGCTGGTTGAGCCCAGCCCAAACGTAATTTTATTCTTTTAAATGTAGTAATATAACCTTTTAATTAGTGTGTTGTCCTTATTTTTTTAGTAGAAAAATAAAAAGGATATTATGTAATTATTTATTTAACATTGTATATTGTTTTTAATGTAAACTTATTGTTATATTTACATTAATATTGCTATATAGTAATACTATTATATTTATTAAATAACAATATTTGAATAATTATATAACAAATTATATTAATAGGTATATTATCTGTAAAATCTTAAAAAGATATATAATACAGAATCTAGAGACAGATCCTAATTATATTGGATCTCGTAGGACTGAAACTGTAAGCTAATTAAAATAATAATAAAAATAAAATAAATAAATGGCTTGTGAGACATGCAAAATTGGAGATTAAAAAATTATATTATATTATTCAAAACAGAAACCAATGCTGCACATTTCTGCACGTTAAATTTCTTTATATTATTTTTTATTTATTTTTATTTATTTTGTAAAAATTGTATTGCTTACATTTATATTTAATGTAAGTAATATTAATATTGAAAATCTAGAAAAAAATCACAAAAAGCAAGTGAAGCTGTCATTTCAATCGATCACAAAGGAAATAAATAGATTGTATGACCTAAAAAAGAATCCTTATCAATAATATCAAGCTTTTGTAAATATTTAATTTTAAATGTTAACTCTTTTAAATTAATATTATTTAATCAGAAAATATAAAAGTACCACGCTTGAAGAAAGAAATTTGCTGATGTAATTAATTTACAACTATCTTTGTTCACGCTTATATTTTAGCAGCTGAGTTAATGATATTTTGCTCCAGTCCTTCATCACAAAATCTGATTAATAAATAAATAAATTAATTAATAAATAGCTTTAAGAAAAAGATAAAAGAAATACAAAGAAAATTTGGGTCTCTGGCCTCTTGCTATTGAAATGTACTTTTCTGTTTTACGATCCCCTTTCTAAAAAATCTCTATCTATCTTCAGTGAGATGGTAGGGGCAGCAAAAATTAAAATATTCTGATAAAAGATCGGGAAAAATAGTAAAACCTAAGTTATAGGGATTTGTCAATGTGTCAGAAGTGAATTTTATATCAGAATGGAAGCCAAAAATATTTTGATTAGCAGAGTAATTTTTTTACAGATGTAAAATAATTTGTATTGGCAGATAAAGAAAACAATTAATAGTGAAAAGTTAAATGATAATAATGTGATAAAATATAAGGTCTAAGTAATGTTGAAAGTGGATTTCTAAATTATTGTCATAATAATTTTCATTCTTAATTTCTTTATAAATTTGATTGTAGAATTTGAACTTCGTTTTTTCGCGACCTTTAATTTGTGAATCACTGCCTTATAATAACTAATAATTGCGCCTACAAAATAGACAGAGTCTGAGGTTGTAACCCTTTTAGCTCTATTAGCCTTTGCTTTGCTACCCAAAACAAATTAATGAATTCCCCAACACCAAATCAAACATAACCCTTCTAATATCACTCTTTTTAAGTAAAAAATTTAAAATGAAAAAACTTATTTATTTAAAATAACATCAGTAATTAATCAATTCAACCAACCTTTCTTTTAATTCTAATAACAGATAATGAATAAAAGTGGATATGTAGATATCAAAAAGAGATATCTACATATCCACTTCTCAATTATTTACATGTTTTCTTTCTTTATTTCATTAATTTATTTTCATATAGTATTATCAAATATATTGCAAATGTCTGAAACTTCATAAACCCGCTACTATTCCAAAGTTAGTAAATCCGGTACTAATTTTATTTATTGGACAGTTTTTGGAAAAGAAGCTACTCTTTTTTTAACTCACTTTAACTCACTTAGCTGTACTTTTTTTGAAGTAGGCCTACAGCTAAGTAATTTCACTGAAACTGGTCTGATATTTGTTCAACCAATTGGTCATTCCTGTAGAAAATCTGTAGAATTATAAACTTATATAGTTCACGAAACTGTGCACTTAGCTCATCAACTTATATAATTGGCTAAGTTCGTCTGTCTGTCTGTCTGTCTGTCTATCCGTAACTCGATATAATTTTGTTATCACTGCACCGATTTTAATGAAATTTGGCATACTTACTCAGTTTTTTACGCTGATTTTGAAACTCAAAACCATTTTTGTCGTAGTAGCTTCGTTCACAAGTTAGAGCATTATTTAGATTATACAAAAGTGAGTTTTAAATGCCTTTCGGCGTTATGAATCAAAAATAATAATTATTCTTTACATAAATTAAATTTAGATATGGTTGGTATTTCGTTTTTCTTTTTGGGTGGAAAATGATCCTGTAGATTAAAGTCTCAGAACCTATATTACAGGTGTACCGGTAAGAAGTACACCTAAATAGGTCTGATAAACATTAAAAAAAAAATTCAAATCAAATCATCAATCGAAACATATAAACATATAAATTGGCTAAGTTCGTCTGTCTGCCCGTCTGTCTGTCTGTAATATAATTCAGCTGTTAAGATAGATCCAACGGTTCTCAATGGTACCATTGAATCAAAGTACTCAAATTGGATGAAAATATTAGTTCACTGTGTCATTCCATGTTGTTTCCATCAAATTTTATTCTTGGCAACTGACCTCAACAACTGAAATTCTAACAAAACATATGTTCAAAACCAAATAATTTTGTTACCACTGCATCCATTTTAATGAAATTTGGCATACATACTCAGTTGTTTACGCTGATTTCGAAACTCAAAACCATTTTTGCCGTAGAAGCTTCGTTCACAAGTTAGCGCAGTATTTAGATTACATTTACTTTATATTTGATAGTTGATAATAAAATGATTTTTCAGATTTTTTTTTGCCTGTCGTCCGACACGCTTTGCTGCTAGTAAGTTTATAATTAATAAGTTTGATGCTTCAGTTGTTTTTATTTTTTTTTTCAATGAGTTTCTTGAGAAAATTGATTTTTAAATTGGAAAATTTGGTGACTTCTGCAAGTGATATGGGAATATTGAAATTGAAATTAAATAAGCGCTAATACATTCAAAAGTCTGTCTGTTCACCTTTATCCTATCCTCTTTCTCCCAAGGGATGGTCATATCCCAAAAAAAAATGCTTTACAATACTTTTACATAAAACAGCAAGTTTGAAATAAATTTATTACATACAAACAAATTTTTTAAGCAATAAATCTGCATTACACACAAAAATTTTCTTAATCGCGAAACGCAACTAGATCCAATAATTTCTTTGGAAGTTTATATTTATTAGCAGAAATACCCGTGCTTCGCTCGGGTTACAAAAAAGTGTTGTAGTGATGTGGATGACGAAGAAATTGTAATTGTGAGATGACTTTGAAACTTTTTCAGTTGGTAAAAAAATCACGTGGTGGTGAAAATTAATGTTATATTCCTATTTTGTAACTTGATAAGCCCTAGATATGAAATTAATATCGAGATCGGAGAATATAAAAGTTCATATCCGTTCTGTCCTTCGCCACACGCCTATCAATTCAAACCTTTCCCCAGTTGGTAAAAAAGCACGTGATGATAAAGTATGGTATAGTATGGTATAATCAAAGTACAAAGTATGGTATCTGATTTGTAGCCTGAAAACCCCAAAAACGAGAAAAATAAAATAATAGACTACCAAAAGAATTAAAATTATTAGTTTTTTAATTTCAATTTTAATTACTTATGGAAACCATTATAATGACAACCTTTCCGTGCAAAGGGTTTCTCATTACGGTTTCCATGAGTAATAATATCCAGTGGCGTAGCAACGGGAGGGGCGGGGGAGGGGGCAGGGGTGGTCCGCCCCGGACCCCCGCCTGGGAGGGGCCCCACGACGAGACGAATTTGTATTTAAAATTTATCATTAGTCCTATCCACATAATTTTTTTCCATAAGTTTTTATGGATATAAGATTATGACTTAGTTTTGTGGTACCGATAATAGAGGCACAATAAGCGGAGTGCTTAATAATGGGGGGAGGGGAGGAGGCCAGGAACTCCCGCCCCGGGCCCCCAAAGGCGTTGCTGCGCCACTGATAATACCTTCAAATAATACTTACATCAATCTTTTGAATAATGTAAAATTAATCTCCTTAAACATCTTTACTAAACGATATTTAGAAAATATTTGCTATTTTCTTCTTGAGGTTAAGAAATAAATAAAAAGAGAAGAACTTCTTGTGTTCCTTCTCCAAAACATATAAAATAAACATGAAATCATACAATGATGACAAAAACATTATTATAAAACAGTAATCTATAGTAATAGTAAATGTCATCAATTTTGATAGTGTTTAACTGTTAAAAGAACGATGATATAGTTGATAAACAATTCATTGATAAATAGTAAATGACATCAATTTTGATAATGTTCAATTGTAAAAATAACAATGATGTATTGTAACAGAATAGCTTTGTTTAAAATTAAAATAATGCTAAACGTTAGCATCTCGGATATATTTTTTAAACAAGTTTAGCGAAATGCTGTTTACTTTTAGTGATTTATCCTTATTGAAACATGTTTTGGAATTAATAAAACAGGATTCTAATAGTCTGTCTTGTTCATTTTTACAATTCAAATATTTCTGATTTTGTCATTATTTTATTTTTGTCATTTAGCAACCATAAAACAAAATAGTTTAGCACAAAATAATTTTACGGCTTTTGTTTTTTTTTTTAACCTTTTTTAAAATTTAAAAAATTTAATTTTTTCCCCCCCAACCCCCGCCATCGATTTAATGTGATCCCATGTAGTTGGCGATGTTGTCTCTATACTATACGTCATCCAGATTGGACTCGCCTGCCTGACTATTAGTTGGCTTCTTATTCCCCAAATTTTATTATATTTGTGGTGGTCTTCAATGTAATTTTAGTAAGAATATTATTTATTTCAAAATAATAAAAGAAGAAAAGAATAGAAGAAAAGTAAAAACAAGAAAATAACAAAAAAAGGAAAGAAAAAGAATAAAAAATAAAAAAGGAAATACAAAAAAAAAATTGTTGCCATCAGGAGTATTTGAACCCGTAACCATACCTCTACTTGAAAATTATATAAAAGTGTGAAGGGGATTAAATTAGGGATAGAGGGAGATTTCTTCAGGTTTTAATTATAGCCTGTTATTTCTACGAGTCCTAAAGAATAATTCTTCAAGGTTTGGCCCAGATCGCTCAAATGGTCTAGGAATGTAAAGCGAACGAGCACACACATAAACAAACAAACCAACAAACGTCCTCCATTATATTTTTAGAAGATTAGCAGTTTTTCTTAACCGAAAAATTCCTCTTGTTATTATGTTTTCGTGATTCTTTTGTTGAAAGTGATTTATATACCAGAATAAAGATTAGTAACGAATTTTTTCCTTTTTGTTAAAGTGTTTTATGTTACCATTTCTTTTCAACAAAATTATTGAAGCATTTCCTTCAGTCATAAAGTAATTTTCAAAGCAATAAAATTCAAACAATTTGCTTTCAATTTTCTTATTATTCCTTTGGTAATTAGCCGAAATTATTAGATTTCCAACTAGTTAAAGAAAATGACCTGATTTGAAAGGTCAACCGATTTTCTCTTCCATTACTGAATATATTTCTGTATTTCAGTGCTATTTCACTGATTGTAACACTTAAAGTTAAGCAATCCCATAAACAGGCCATACAGGCTCACGGGAGCGCGGGAGGTAAGGCTCCCAGCGTTTCGTGACGAACGGGACTAGATTGAGGTCGGGAGGTCAGCCCGACGCCCGCCCGCCTTAACTCCCGAGAAAGAAAGCCAGTACCCATTCTACAGAGGGCTGGGTAGACCCTAGGACCCGTTTGGAGGAGTAAGAAACTGATTGTAACACTATAATAATCAATTGATTAGAAAACAAACTATGTTTTACCGCAAATCAAGAGGCTGTTTTTATTTTTGAACGATGTTTTACGCATGTCTATCGTAAGTAAATCGTCAAATAATGCTGCCCATTATTTAATGGTTTTGACCTAACTAGGAAAAATCTAGAGATATGAGAACAGTGACTAGCCATATACAAACCTCAAATGAATTAAATCAAAATGTTATGGAATTATTGTTTTGTCTAAGAAACTCAAATTGATGGTGAACTCGAAAACTTTTTATTAATTTGAAAGAGAAATTTTAAAGAAGAAATATCTCTGCCGAGCATCCAACGCGGTAAGTGTATTTTCCAAAGGTAAAAAAATGTTTAAAACTGTATTGGGATATTGGTCTAATCTGCCACGCTGATAAGGATATCTAGTACCCATAAAAGTCTTTGCTCAAAAGCTGAAAATTGACGGCAGTTATCCACGTCCCAACTTTGGGGTCAGGTTCCACTTGCAAGCTTGCCACTAAAAACCCGTGAACAGATGTCGACTTTTTTTATTACATAGGCGGGTGGAAATTGGGTGATTCGGTGCAGGATTTTGAATTGGAATTTGCTGGCCATCGAGTTTATCATGGGTTCCCATTAAAGTATTTTGAATATATTACACAGCCATCAAGAATACATCCATTCATCAGTCTCCAGCTGAAAATCACGTGAAGATTTCGTTGTTGACGAGATCTAACATGGTCATCGACGGAATCGTTGAAGTTTGGGCTCTTCAATACCGTCATATCTACGTTTTACTTACAAAAAATAAACATTGATTTATTCAATGCATCGAATAGGCGAGAGATTGTTTTTAATTAATTAAAACAGGGAGTATTTCATTTTTTTCAAAGTTTTGTATTTCTTTCTTCTCAGTTCCGATATTTCTCGTTAAATCTCGACAGACAACCATATGTTTTCGAGATTTAAAACGCTAGCTTTTTCAAATTTTTAAGCCTTGATTCTGTTATGAATTTGGTTAATAAATTTTTGGAAGCATCAACGAAAACATAGGGAAAAGATGACCTCTGTTCCTGCAAATCAATTTTGTAGTCAGTAATTTCATAAAAACAAATACAAATCAATTGGACTTAAAAGTTCTTCAATTCGCCATCAATTCGCGAGCGATGTTCGCTATCAAATCATCCAACCAATCAGCAAGAAAATAGAGCACGTTCCAAAAACCACTATCCAGCAGAAATTCCCAACGCAGAACCATCCAAATTTCACCCATCTAAAGCTAGTCTTATTTATAATTAAAACCAATGCCCTAAAATATCTAAGAGTTTGTAGCAAAAACTCTGAAACCAACATGAATATAAGGTTTTAAGTTAGGAAAACTCGTCAAAAAGTGGAAATAGGTAATTTGAATGAGTGGAAGAGTGGAAGAAGAATTTGAATGGCTTATATAATCGTAATCTAGGACACCTGTTCGGCGTTTATCACAGGAACCAGGACTCATCCGTTCAGGTAGGATAGAACGCAATAGTGTATTTTTTTCTTTGGAAAATAAACTAAAGGGAACTCTACAGATTCTAATTTGTCTGAAATAATAAATTTCTATTAAGTTCTTCTTCTTAATGATACCTAGTGGTGTAATGCTTCCGTAAATAACAAGAAAATAGCATAAAACTTTGTGTTTATAGTTTAGTAATTCTAAAAGATATTAATAAGTTAGATTAATTTCAAAGAGAAATTATGAAAGATTTGATAAATTCTCTCTATAGCTACAGAACAATCTTTTGAAGAAATAGATGTAATGTTGGAAACTGAATACTAGATTAGATATTCAACATTAATCCTCAAAATTGGTGAGTTCCAATTGATGAAGTCCTTCTATTTCTGATTATTCTAAAAACTGAACTGCAATTAAAATTATTTCCATTTTCAATTCCACCCTTCTAAAAAACAAGGGGTGGAATTCCACCCTTCTAACTTCGCAGTATGCAAATGAAATTCGATTATTTTGATTACTCTCAAAATCGCCAAGTTAGCGTGAAACACGTTATCTTGATATTTCTCTAATGCAGTGTTTCTCAACCTTTTAGTACTTGCGACCTAATTTTCAATCACAATTCTCATCGCGCCCCCCCCCCC
>JAFIDM010009631.1:23174544-23194591 GCA_023159025.1 Thereuonema tuberculata | reverse complement strand
CCCCCCCCCCCCCAGGAGGGCGCGCTCCACAGGTTGAGAATCGCTGCTCTAATGAATATTGATCTCAATTTTAATGTGTTTAAGTATTTTTAAGCGCTCTTTATTTCAATGCACATAACAAATTCATTGAGGCTGGCAGAGACCAAAACATGAATTTTTTGTTCATTATTTTTAATGTGTATTTTAGTCTTCTGATCGTATAAGAAAATATATTCCCGTTTTGTCTGTTTGTGGACAAGTATCATTAAAATATCATTAGCAACAATTACAACAATCGCAACAATTGCGTCTTTTGCATGCGCAACAATCACATTTATAATACAGCTCTACAACAATTACAACAATCACAATAATTTACAAAAGCTCCACGTACCTCATTGTAGTATTTAAAATAGATTTATTAAAAATACTGGAAATTGCGAATTTTTGAGAAGTTTAATTCGTCTTCTCTTTTTCAAGCATATTAACATAAGTGGAATACATATAACAAAAGCATAAATGGTCAGAAACTTAAACAAATTCTAAAAACTCATGAATCATATAATTTGGTTGTTGTTACAAAAAATACATCAATAAGAAATCATCTAATTATTAAAAAGAATAAAACAAAATAACAGCATGATAAATAGAAAATTTTAATAATTGAACACATCGATTGTTACCGGTTTTTTTTTTTTGGTTTTTTTTGGTATTTGTTTTTATTAAGTCTCTCATTAATATGATAGTGAAAGGGTCAACTTGAACTCCTTCGTATCTGATGAAATTTTTCTCTTTAGTTTACTACTACTTTCTAAGATTTTTCTTAGTTTTAAATTACATTCTTTTTATAATACTTTCCCATTACTGTCCATGATATGCCCTTTTTTTCAGACATATTATTCTAGTAATGAAAAGGAAGAATTTTACAGGCAGAATATAGAACTTTTATATATAATCACAATAATCGCAACAATTGCGCCTTTTGCATTCGCAACAATCACATTTATAATAATAAGGAAATTGAAGCAATATCAATTATATTTTCTTATACGTATTAGAAGACGTTGCGAAGCATTGTGATTGGTTTACTAATCGCTATCCCTACTTGTTTGTTTTTAGTTTACATTTGTAGAGGTACCATAATTCTATAATGCTATAGAGCCTTCTAATAAATGGCAATAGAAAGAAATATGGAACCAACTAAAAACTAAAATTTAAAATAAAGAACAAAAAATGCGAGTGCTTATATTATCTTGACCAGGAGTTCCAAGTTTCAAGATGTATCCAGAGGTTTAAAGAGGAGTACGGGGAACACAGACACAAGCCGTGAAACTCTCTTTCCTAATAAAGGAGACTACGGTTATTTCAAAAGGCAGTTTTATTTAAATTTCTCCGTGAGATTCTTTGGTCAGGAATTTAAAATTGTATTCGACACAAAGAATTATTTCTGTATTCTTCCCTTTTGTGGAGTAATTCACAGATGGATTTCAATGATCAGAAACGATAATTAATAAATTGTAAAGCTCAGCAAAGATGTGGACTGAGTAAGCTTGAACATCTCTCGTCTTGTTTCTCTGTTTCTTTGCCTATTTGTGCGCCATTCACGCTTAATTTGCTGGATTTCCCTTAAAAGTTAAGGTACAATTTAAATATAGGCACCTCCTTAATCCACCTTCCTTCGAAAATGCTGCATGCTCAGTGCTTACTATGCTAATTAATTGTCATTTGTTACCAACCTCCTTGTAAAATGATTTTGAGATTATCCTTTCCAATAGTGAAAGGAAACTTTTTATTGGTAGTGGTTCTGAAAAACCCTGAAATTCACTGGTTTCAGACAATTACTGACATTACATTTGTGAGGAGTTGATTCTATTTTTTTTTGTAATAATAATCATAATGAAATGTTTTAATCTGAATGAATAGAATTTTTACGAAAACGATGAAGTAATATTTGACTTTCTAAAAGAATAAGTTTCTTTAACTCTCGCGTTATTTTAAAGCAGATCCATTTAAATGATAATTATTCATATTTCAACCCATTTTTCTTTGACAGGTTAGGAGGATTGATTTGCTATCAATTTACAATTTTATTGTCACTTTCATACTTGTTTTTCTACTATTAATGCAGATTTAAGCCTAATTTCAAGTTGTACTTTCTGTTCTATATTTATTGTGGAAATAACATACTTTCTTTTATTTCAAACCTTTCAAAACAATTTTGGTAGAAATGCAACCAAAGATAGCAGTCCAACACGATCTAGAATATTCTTCACTGACGCCCAAAACGAGGAGAAGGGGTTGGGATAGGACTTCAATACTGAAAAAATTAAATTTTACTGAGTTATTTAAAACATAGTAAAAATTACATTTATCTAAAGTCATCACCTGTAAACTGTAGTACCTTGGACTCCCTATATTAAGTAATAGCATGGAAATTTAAGGCAGTGATACTCAAACGTCAGTCCGTGATGAAATCATTGGAGAGAAAAAAGGAAATTAAGTGGGTTTTTAGGTGTAAAACTGAACAAGAAGATCATGCGCGGAAAACCGTAGCATTTTTCAGAAGGTCATAAAAGTTCTCAAAGCAGTCTCTAGATGGTGACACAATTCGTACCAATTATGGACATTCGAAAGAAGTAAACATTCCAAAGCTGTAATGAAAGTACGTTCGTATGGTTATAACTTTAGGAGTATTTGTGGAGATGTTAAAAGAGGAATGAGAGACAGCAAAGCTCTAAATTTTTATCCAATCTTGTTGAAATTTAGAGTTCATTCTTTCAGGAACGATACTCATCCATTAATATAATAAACTAAATTAAGCTGTTAATATAATTGCAGTTTCATATGTACAACCAGTCGATACATAAATCTTCTATGTTTTTTAGGGTACTTTTTAATGATGTCACCCCGGAAAATGGAAATATTATACAGTTATTCTTGGCAATTATTTTTGATTATAAAGTACAAATTTTGAAAATTAATTCAGTACCAATTCTAATTGTTAATAACCTCCGTTTTATATCATATTAAATTAATCTTAAATTATTAAATTTTAAATTAATCTTAAATTATTAAAATTAGATTATCCCTATTTGTCCTTCGTATTCATGCTAAATATCTCTGTTTTCTATTTCCGAAAATTCCAAGCAGAAGAAATTGTTTTTGATACAATCGTTCGTTTTGGTAACGTTTGTTATTTCTTCTGCAAAAGATATAACAGTTTACTGATATTGAACAATATAGGTCACACAATCCTAATGAATAACCAGTCGTTGTATAATTAGTTTTTGTTTTCTTAACACCCAGCCAAGCGTTTAGCATCGAAATCAGTAGATTTGCTCTGGTACGCTTCAGACATTTTGCCCGCAGGCTCTTTTATAACATATTCTTTCTTAATAGAAGAAAAAAAAAAGGTAGATAAAAAATTGGAGAACGTGTGTTGTTGTCGCTAGCGTACGTCTCATTGCTGAATGATACGAAATTAATGAAAAAAAAATATCTCTTTCAAACATCAGTTTGTTTTTCATTTCTTTTTGAGTGGAAGAGTAAAGAGCATTTGTCACTTAAAGCAAAAGATATGTTGAAGTGATTTGCAACAATTCGGGCAGATATTAATCATTTTGACATTGAAGTGTGGCTGTTAAAGGTGATAGAATAGTTTCTATCAACAATATCCTTATCATCTCCTCCAAGAAATTCGGAAGAGAAGAAAGGAATGAAAGTAAACAATGAGGAATCATACAAGTTTTCCTATCCAACAAGTAAGTGAATATTTGGTAAAGTGATATTCTACCTTCTTCGCATTCATTTCCCTCTGTCTGAGGATTATCTGCAATGGCGAAGAATTGTAAGAACTGTAACGGTATGAAAAATAATGGAGTAAGTCACAGAAAATGGAGCAATACGAAAAACTAGTTCCCGCACAACTATTGCGATGAGAAGGACTGAATGCAAGCACAGTTGACATGTCATTACGCCAATCGGTATCATCCATTCTCATTATTCCCCAGTTATTCACTCATTAGTTCTCTATTCTGCTTATCCAGTTAAGCTGACCGCGATCCGCCTACACGTCTCCACCTTTCTGTATTGATTTCTTCCGTTTTGTTTGTAATTCTACTTTCTGTGCTTTATCATTTTTTCATCCTTCTTTTGAGCCTTTCAATGTGCCCTGAATATGTCATATACGGTCGGTTTCGAAATTTGCTGGACTATGGTCAACTTTCTCAATGAGACTTCACAACTTTCTATTCAAAAGAAAGACACAAACTTTACCCTATTTAGAGTTGTTTCATTTGTATTGAGGATTTGAGATTACAATTCTTACATTATTGGTTTAAGAAGACTCACTCCTCGGAAAAATACAGTAAATACTTAATAGGAAAACATTGCTGTACAAAAAGTAAATTAATTTTTATATCTAGAAAAGCTTCGAACTTGGTAACGTTTCAATTTTAGTGAATTTTATCATCACTATTTTATTATTAAAAATATAAAAATCATTTAAAGTTAGTATTAAGTTCTGATATGGGCCCGGTAGCCAAGTGGTACGACACTTGACTGCGGTTGGAGGCACGCAATTTTTCCACGCTGAATTCTCTTCCCTATGGATCCTAGGATCAACCCAGCCCTCTACTTTGGGTACGGGTTTCTTTCCCGTATAGGTGGGTGGTGTAGGCGGGCGAGCGTTGGACTGACCACCTGATCTCATCTCAATCCCGAATCATTGAAAAGTTGACAACCTTACTTTCAGCGTCCCTTGGGCCACATTGAGCCTAGTGGGATATACTTATCTACCTACTTATATATTATGTTCGGATAGATCAAGAATTACAACAATTCCTTAATTTAAGAAAACTGAATATTGAATAGCCACGATTTAAAAACTGCATAACAAGATTTATTAATAAAGTATCATATGTTATTTACAAACACTAAACTAAACCATGAATTAATTTCATTGTTTTTTTTTTTATGTTATCGAGTCTGCATGTTGAAAAGAAAATTTATTAAAATAAAAAATGTATAGATAAAATAATAAAAATACAAATAAACCAAAGGCCATTTACAAAGTAAATAAGCATGGTTCTTCACATTTCATATCAGTGTTATAATTAGTAAATATTAATTAATGTTATTAATTAAAATGTTAATTTGTTTTCAAAGTATCAGAAAATTATTTTAAGGAAGAGTGTTTGCGTTATATCAAAACTTGTTCCCATACTGCACTAAATTTCGGTTTTAAGTTTGGCATATTTTAGGTTAGGTTAGGTGTATCCTACAGGGGTCCCATCTTGGCCCATCGGGCGTTGAAGGCAAGGCTCCAACGTTTTAGTGATCCAGGACTGAGATGAGGCCAGGTGGTCCCAGCATTCGCCCGCCTGTACCCATGGGAAGAAACCCATTCCAAAGAAGGCTAGTGAGGCCTAGGACCCGTTGGAGGAGAATGGACCGTGGAAAATCTCCGCCGAGGTCTGAAATCGAACCCGTCACCTCCAACTCGCAGCCTACCGGCTACCGGGCCCAAATATTTTAATTATTCAATATTTAATTTGATTATTAGAACACCATTTAAATTCATATTAAATGCAATCCGACCGTCGGTCATAGAAGTATCACGCAACAAAAAAAAAAAAAAATTCCAAATTTTTCATATCCACATTAATATATTTACAAGTAAATAAATCAAAACTACTTTCTTTCATTAAATCTAAGTAACCAGATTTTCTTCAATCGATCCCCGGCCTCGGTGGAGGCGGAAATTTTTCCACTCTCCATTCTCCTTCAAACTGGTCCAGGGTCTACCCAGCCTTCTGCAGAATGGGTACCGGGCTTCTTTCTGGGGGAAAGGCGGGCGAGCGCCTGACTGACCATCTGGCCTCAGTCCCGTTGGTCAAAGAAACGTTGGATCCTTACCTTCAGGGCCCTGTGGGCTGTGAGCCATGGGACAAATCTAACCTAATCTAATGAACTTTCAACCAAATAATTATGAATTTATTGTACTAGTAGCTCTTCAACTGAAGTCGTTATGGTAGCTTTTGATCTGTGTTCTATGGGCCTAATTTGTTAAAATCACAGTTACTCGCATTAAACAAAATAACATTAAAGTTTCAATTTAATAAGTCGTTTTTGTATTTGTGAATATGGGACATATACGTTCAATAATGTAAAGGGGTTTTGCTTGAGATGTTTATTCCTTTGTTAACGAATCATAAATTAATAAGATTTTTTTTAACTACAATGTCTTAATATAAATAATTTTTGAGATATTTTGATCACAAACAGCGTTTAGGACAACAGACATTTTTATTTCGACTTTGTTATTCTAACCATTTGTTTTCTTTCGATACAAATTGAAAGTATGTCAGATAGTAGACTTTCGACTTTGAATATATTGAAATGGCGTTGAAAATGAAAATGGGAATCTACGAATCATTCCAAAAGACAGGTGAATGTTGAGCCATGTTTAATGATTGTCATTTATATTACCAAAATCCTTATATAAAGGAACATATTGAATTTTTACAATATTTTTATTATAATCTTACTGGCCAAAAATTAACGAACCTTTAAGATTAAACATGCATTAATAAAGGTTCGTTCGTTATGTTTTGAACATTTGTGTGCAAATTCTTAGCTATTTTGATTCTGCGAGAAGAGATACGAAATTTTTAAAGGTAAAAAAAAATATATATAAAGTCTTTTGAACTCAAAACAGACATTTCGATAAAAAAAAGCCCATACAATTTAAAGTGGTTTAATATTTTAAAAAGAAATATATGAACTTTCTTACTTGTCTAAGACTTAACTTAAAGCCTACTTGTCTTAAAATCTTAACTTATTTTATTTATTTTTGATTTTTAAGGTCATAAAAGTAATATGAACGAAAAGCTTCCATTTATTTTAATTTATAAGCAATATAAATTTCCAATTTTGTATTGTTTAATTAAATCCGCATTATCCTTTTAAAGTTTCTAATTCAATTAATTTGAATTATATCAAAGAATTTGCACGAGATGGATTAATGACATTGTTTAGACATCATAGGTATTTCATTAACTGGAATTTTTGTAACTTCACTCTTAATTTTCTTGGCCTGGACTCGCATGGAAAAATTTTGAAATACGAATGTTACATCGTTTCTTGTTCTTTAAATACGGGTATCAAATGTCAAGAAGACCTCTGCACGGTTCAAGAGTTATTAAGGAAACATAATAACTTATTTTACGAGTCTACCTTACCTTAATAAAATAGGCTAAAAAGGTTTTTATTCCGGTGAAGTGTCTATACAGCACTTTATTTATTTTTATTTTTTTATTTTTATTTTTTTTTATAATTTTTGAATTCTTAACATATGACAATGATTGCATCATCATTGTCATAATTAAAAAATATATTTTTCCCGTCTGTTTATATATAAATAAATAAAATCTCAGTTCTGATAAAAATAAATTAATTGAATTAAATTTAATGCAAATAAAAAAATTCCAGATCTGAAACTAGATGACAATTGTCTGTGATAAGTTCAGTCCCAATATGCAAACATTGTATTGTCCGACCACCAGCAGATGAGACTTGGCCACGCCTATGTCACGTGGTACGCTTTTTTTTCTATTTTCATTGCAAATCGTTTCTTGTTTATAACAGAGGAATTGATGATATGAAATACGACTTATATATCTACTTTTCTTATATATTATAATAACAATGTTAAATCTTAACCGTAACGATATAGAAAACTGATTTGCTGTTTAAGAACTGTTTTATTTATACTGTTTCTTATTTATTTAAGTTATGAAAAATCATAATTGTATAAAATTATATTAACTAATGTAAGTAACAAATATATACACTTCATGGTAATAATGTTTTATTTAACAATTAATTGTTGACAGTTAAAAAAAAACAACTTGTTTACAAAACAATCCCGTAAAATTCCTCAGAACATTTACAAATATACAAATTAAGACCTTTGGCATTCGCACTTTTACTAAAAATAGAAGTAGGTTGGCCATATTATTATTATTATTATTATTATTATTGCTATTATTGGTCAATCTATTTCTATTTTTAGTAAAAGTGCGAATGCCAATGGTCTTAATTTTTCCTAATTTAAATAAATAAGAAACAGTATAATATAACAGTTCTTAAACAGCAACTCAGTTTTCTATATCGTTACGGTTAAAATTTAACGTAGTTATTATTATATATAAGAAAAGTAGATATATAAGTCGTATTTCATATCATCAATTCCTCTGTTATAAACAAGAAACGATTTGAACTGAAAATAGAAAAAAAAAAACATCTACCCCTCAAATGGTTTTATAGAACCGTCGCGTACCACGTGACATAGGTGTGGCCAAGTCTCATCTGCTGGTGGTCGGACAATAGTCATGTGCATCCTCTTCCTTGGCATTTACAAAACAACAAATTAAATATCGAATTTGTAATTGACTGTTTCCTTTATATGTAAATATCAATAACTGTTAACTTTTATTGAAAAAATTATTTTAATAAAACCTTTACAATACAAATACATTTATCGAGCAGTGAAGTTTTCTTTCTTTATCTCCGGATGCTATTCATAGAATTTCGCTCATGTTCTACAGAAAAATTATAAGGTCCAAAACAACGGATCAACCTCAAACGCTCAAACGTGTTATTGTAATCCATCGTAACACCGTACAAAAGTTTCAAGGTCGTTGTTTTACCTTGATTTTAAAGTTGTAAACAAGCAAACACGAAGTTTTATAAGCTTAAATTGAACGTATTGATATGAATGCGCGTAGATTGGATATGATTAAAATTCATTCGATTTCGACAACGCAAGCAAATATTACAGATTTATTCCTTTTTTTTTTTATTCAGAAAATAGAAATTGTGTACTGTTTGTATTCATCAGATATCATAATGAAATGGACTGTAAAGTCATTTTTAAAGCTTAAAAAAACAACATAAAGAAAAATATAAAGAAATTTAAGATATAACATTGTTAAGAAAATAGGCCTTTTGAGGTTCTTGTTAAAATTTCACACATTTCACAATTATTAACATACATCATTGTGTATATGAATTTATTTGTATTGATATCTTGTTTAATTTTGGGGGTGATTTCTTACTACGAATTGCATTTAGAAATTGCTATCATCAACCATTGATGTTTTTTTGTTTAACTTAACGTTAAAAAAATGAAATGATATCTAACTAGTGGTAAATCGAATTTAGCTTCCCACGAGACCTAACGATAATTCATTGAACTACAAGTATTGTCTTTTTTTTTTTTTTTTGTAAAAAAATATGTTTAACAAGGAAAGTAATGGGAATTCCATTTGAAATCAAAAAATAATTATTGTGGAGAGAAAAAAGTAGTGATCATGGGACAAAATGGCATTTAAGATCAATTGAGCATCTGAAGTGTCTTTTTTTTTACTCCTTTTTGTTCGTTATTCTTGTGATAATTAGAAGAAAATTTGTCTTTCCTTTTCTTCTCTATTCACCTGCTGAGAAACTGAATGACTTGCTTTTAATACAATGACTTTGTGAAATAAAGGTCATTTGTGTGTCAATGAAATAACGGCATTTCAGTAATTTTACCTTTGAAAAATAGGTACAATACTAAAAGCTTAAGTGTAATGCTAAAAACTGAAAGAGGAAATTTTTATGAAATTTGTAGTGAAGGACAAAGATAAAACTATTAATGACTTTAAGTTAATACCGTCAAAATTTCAATTAACTTTTTAATTTGTTCGGTGAAATATTAATTACTTTCGCACAAAATAATAAACAATGCGCATAACACGATCTAAAAACTTTTTAACCAACTAGAAAGAATTCAAAAAATAGAATAGTCAGACGTTTCGACTAATTTGGAAAATAAACATCAAACATTAAATACCGTTAAATAGCATATGTTGCTTTTTCAACTTATTTCAATTTAGGCCTATTAATTTTCTATATGCGTCAATTGTCATTAGAGTGAAAAATATTTTAACATTTTAAATTTTGTAAATTATACTGGGTCAGCTTTGTCTTTGTTTTTGTTTTTCTTGAAAAATCCGAGTTGGTTGCTTCTTTTATTTTGTTTGGATGCAAAAAGGCTAGTTAGGTTACCGCAATAGAAATTATCTTAAAAATTAAATTGGACAGCTTAAACCTGCATTGGAAGGTGTCTACAATGTTATTTTCCTGTTCCTGCTTTCATTTGTTTATGATCCCATGTCCGATTTTTGGGTTTTCTATAAGCCTTATGTATTACATATCAAATTTCAATTTCTTCTGAAATATTCCCAGAAAAATTGATTAGAGAGAAAAATAAAATTAGATAAATATATTCCTCTCCTGTACAGCCTAAGTTTCAACTTCCTGGCTTCAGAGTTCCTTATTTTTGCACAAACACGAATGTACCACAATTTGTATTTTATTTATATTGGCTTAAAGTCCTAGAAATCCACGAAAAAGAAAAAGAAGTATTCAGTATTCAAAATGTATTTATTCTGCCTCAGAATAAATCTCTTCTCTGAAATATTCTTGCATTATTGAAAAATGTCACTGTTCTCTTCAATGGTCTGTGGGTTATTTGACCATTCTATTAATAATGGCTGACAAAGAAAAACAAAGTAACAATTAACCTGCAATTTTTGGAAATAGATTTTTTTTTTTTCATAACCTTTTTCTTATTTTGACGCATTGTTTGGAAGAACAGGAAAAGACAAAATAAGATACGGAGTTGTCCTTTGACTTTTTAAGCATTTTTATTTTATTTTATTTTATTATTTTAGAAAACTGGGAACAGATGAACCGGAGACTAACTTTTGTTTTGTTAAATAAATGAAGATTGATAATATCATGTATGGTTTTTAATCATTTCATGCACAAATAAAAAAACAATTTTGCTGACTATTCAAGTTTATTTTAGTAAATTTTTGTATGGATAAAACAGAGCTACTCTCTTCATTTTTGTATTTCAACCTGATAGTTCAGTGGTTAAAAGTAGTCTGTAGCCCGATCAAAGACAGAATTTTAGGCTTACTAATAACAAAATACTCGGTTGCCACCTCAGAACTAAGTCTCCCCCCCCCCCCCCCCAAAAAAAAAAAACCAAAAAAAAAAAAAAAACACACACATGCATAGGCTACATATGAAATGTTTTTATATATATAAATTAACAAATTCAAAACTCACATTCCTACAAATTAAATACAATTATAATGATTACAGAGTAGTTGCTTAGTGTTTTAATAACACAGCTTTCTAGGATTTTCCTTAAATTTAAATCTTTTTCTTTAAACATAATTTTAACATTTGGATCCATGAAGTGCCCTAATTTCAAACAATGTTCTGCAACGTCAGAAATATCTGAATTTTTTACTTTTCAACGCTCTACCGTGTTCTAACTACAATAAATTTGAGTATTGTTTTATAAATTTATTTATTTTTTGTTATTTATATGTACATATTCAATTTTATTTACACAACCCGGAGAAATAATAATTAAATCCGGAGTCCGGAGATAACTCACTGAAACCCGGAGAGGTGGCAACCCTACTCCTCAGTCTGACAGAATTTATTTTAAAAGTCCAAATCGATTTAGTTCCTGTTGAAAAATTTTGTTTGAAATTAAAAAAGCTTTGCACATAATAGAAAGGTTACGCAGATCCAGGCTTTCAGGTTTTAAAGCTTTTTAAAGTGTCCAAATTATCTATCTAGAGAAGTGCAGCTTTTCAAATTAGTCAGTCTGTGTATGATATCCTAACAACTTGTGAATAGCTGGATGGATCTTCTTGGAACTTGGTATGCATATTTAGTGACTGCAAACAAACTAACTTTTACATTTGAAATCTCTTCCAAATAGGTGATTGTTGAGAAATTACTATATAAAAGCGATAAAAATTCATATAGAAAAGCATTATAACAATGGATTTCTATTTATGTTCTAAACAGTGGATATTAAGCCTTTTAGTTATCAGTTGTTGGAGATTTGATATGATTAGAAGTAATTCGATTTAATACAACTTAAACAAGTAATGAAAATTTAATTAATTAATTTTTCAGAAAATAGAAAATTTGCACAGTTTGGGTTCAGGAGATATTGTAATTTGAAAACGTAGGATTTTAGTTTATGTTATTTTCAGTTCTTTAAAAGAAGTACTTAAAATAATACAGAAATTATAATGAATAACATTTTAATGAAAGAAAGCTTTTAAGTTCTTTTCGAAATTGATCCTATGGAATAAGAAACTCCTAATAAATATCCAGGTTATGTTATATTAACACCCATTCATATATTAAGGGTTCTCTGAAATGTTCTCTCTTTTACGTTCAGTAATAGGAAATCTTGGACTGAGACTCCAATCAAAAAATAATGTTTCAAATCTATTTTATTGCATTTTTCACTGCTATAAATAGAAGGTAAATGTTTTATGGGTATCTATAATTATTTGAAACAAGCAGGTGTTTTTAGAAAACGGCCATTTTCTTTTTGTTTTCTTGATTGAGTTACTTCCGTTGGTAAACAGAAAGAACACATTAAAATAGAGTAATTTGTAAGGAAAAAAATTAGTCATTCAAAACTTTCAACCAAGGATGTAGATACACGAGCTTACTTTACAGCAGCTACAATAATTATTGCAGTCCCAACAGGAATTAAAATTTTTAGTTGACTAGCCACCCTTCATGGTTCAAAATTTACATATGAAGCTCCCCTTTTATGAGCCCTAGGATTTGTATTTTTATTTACCGTAGGAGGTTTAACAGGAGTAGTTCTAGCTAATTCATCAATTGATATACACAGAGCATTGTGTATATATCTGAAAATGAGTAATGCATGTATTGGAATTATGGGAAAATATGTTAGATCAACATGTACTTTAAATATCAGTTTCATATAGTAACTGTAACGATACTTTTAAAACGAAGGTTATGAAATTACGATCTTTACAATATTACAACTACACAAAATTGAATACAGAAAATCAAATGTCAAGTCGTCGTAATATATTGTAAAAACTGATCAATTATTGTGGGAAAAAAATTGAAACCTTCATTTCCAATTATTGAAATTAGGTGTAGGAGATATTTCTTTGTAGTGCCACATTTCAAATTTGCATTGTGTTACGAATATTCATTCCCAACATTTTTTTAGCACTTGATTTGCCATTAGATTTCATTAAGATAATTGACTTCAATTCCTGAGTTTCACTCAAAATAATTACAATGACTTTGAGAATGATTTTTTTTTTTTTTTTCATTTTATTTCACCTTGAAAGAGGTCAAAGAACATAGACTGTTGATAAATCTGATCTCTTTATTGAGATATATCTAAGCGTGGGTGTTTTCCAGTGACACTATTTCAACTTAGGATTTTTATTTCAAATATAAAGAAAATAACGTCCAAAAACAATAATCAGTGCTGACCTGCTTCCGCCGTCAACTGTCTTAAATTATTTCCCTTTATTCTTGACTTAGACCTCCTACTTAATTCGGTCTTCAAGGACAAAACACAATTATTGGCATGAAAATAAAGAAAACAATATTTACATGCGAATATAGTCTACTTTTCTCTGCATTAATTATTATATGACCCAAACAGTCATAAGCAAAAACAGGAAGTGATGGAGATTTTACTGAAATGCTTTAGTATAAAAAATGAATTAAAAATAATATTTTTCCTGATTAATCTTTAAAAATAAGTCAAGTGTAAATAATTTTATTTAATTTCAAAAACCGTAGTTGTCTTTAAATCTATACAGTACACCCTCTATTAATATATGATATTCTTCATTACATTCTCCATCTTCTTTTTATAACAATATATCGAACAGCTACAAATTCTTTACTGATCTTCTTCAGGTACAGTTTTTAGATATAAATCCCTTCTTCTAAAGATTTAAAGCTAACAATGTATGACATAACAATCAATACTCAATAATATCTTCGTACTCTAACAATTTATGCATAAATTAATTTTTTTTTAATTCATAATTGTTTATTGCATTAATTGTTAGAATACGAAGATGTTGTTATTGAGTATTGATTTGTTATGTCATAAACTATTACCTTCAAATCTTATGATTCATAAATTCTTTATGAATTAGGGATTTATCTCTACAAACTGCACCTGAAGACGATCAGTAAAGAATTTCTAGCTGATCGAAATATTTTATAAAAAGAAGATGGAGAATATAATAAAGAATATAATGTAGTTGTCTTTGTTTCTTAAGTCCGCTGAAAATTTTCCTTCTTATTTAATAACTATAATAATTAACTAATAAAGCATCAAGAGTAATTTATATTAAATTCATTTATACCAATTAATAAAATAATAAAAAAAATCTAGTAAGTGAATAAAAAAATAATAAACAATAACAAGCGTGAAAAAAAAAAAAAAAAAAAAACTTACAGATAATCAAAATTAATGAAATAAAAAAAAAAAAACGTTTACATTTCTCCTTTTAATTATATTATTCCCAAATTGCATCTACTTCGTAATTGTCTGAAATTGATCTGCGTAGTGATGTTTTTAGAACTTTTCATTATTTTTTTTTGTTTTTCTTTCTTTTATAATTTTCATGTTTTTTTTATTTGTTTTTTTTTTTGGTCCCCTGTTGTCCCTCATGGAAGCTAAAAGAGTAACTGCCAAATACAGGAACTGAAAAATATCTTTCTTCAGAAGAGAAAATAAATACTGTATTTATAGAATTTACTTTTCTAAATAAAATATATATTTTTCAAATATTTAAATAAATAATAAGTATAAACAATTATAACTATAATCTTTTCGAATAAGGATTCTTTCCAGAGATAATTAAATGTATTCTATTCCATGACGAAGTATGATAATAGATATTAGGTAAGGGACTTAGAAATGACATAAATAATAAATTAAGAATTTTTATATCGCCTGGCGAAGGGAACCGATCATGGGTTCCGATAACATGTTCCAATTTCTTAATTGGTTACATATGCCATTTCTAGTCCCTTATTTCATGTTTGTTTTCTTACTATATACATGCTTTTTTTTTAGGGATTTTTCCCACTCCGGGATGACATATTTTCCCGTATGAGATATAGTGAGTGTGCTCACCATGGCTCGGAATGAACAACAAAAGAAACTTATCCGAGAAACTAATAACGGAAGTTGTTCGATTTGCGCCCACCCTGACGTAAATACATCTCCCGAAGAAGGCCCGAGGCACTGGGCCGAAATATTGAGAAAATATCTCATCCCGCAGTGAGGAAATCCCTCAAAAAAAGGATCTATATAGTATCATGTCCCACTCCTCCTTCAGAGCCAAACTGTTTGTGTTCTTTTTAAAATAGCTTTCTCTAATCAGTAGCTCAGTTGTTGAGTAGTAGAATTGATATTTTGTTCTATTTAACCAAATCAAATAAAAGTTGAAAGATACACATCCATGAAAATCACCGGGTTTTTTTTCCTTTTCCTTCCTTTTATCGAATTTGGCCAACTAGGGACCACGTAACTAGCTCAACCTGACAACGTCAGGGCGAGGCTAGTGAAATTCAAGAAAGGGGGGACGAGAATTATATCCCGTCCAGGATAACCCTGAGATAGTAAGTCCCAGGTGGGAAACGGACGAAATACAGAAGAAGAAAGAAACAGCCATGCCACCACCGGGATTCGAACCCGGGTACTGGCGCATCGGCCACAACGGCAGCCCGCCGGCTAAACCGCACGGCCACGCCAGCACAGCTTTTTTCCTTTTATTATAATTAGATGCATGTTAATTACAGAAAATACCCTTGCAGCTTGTTTATTTGATTGTGAAGTAGAATTCGTCTTCTCTTTCCTGAAAGCTTTGAGCCCCGTAGTCCAGTGGTAAAGGCCAGCTGGAAAAGGCAATTGTAGGCGAAGCGAATTCAATTTTTCTCGGGTTCACCCACCTTCTGTAAAATGAGGGTCCGATTTCTTTCTTAGGGTTGAAAGATTGATTATGTCGACTTGACCACCGGTCTCAACTTCATCCTGATGGTCACGAATCGTTAGAGCCTACACCTCCACCTGCATTTATGGGTCTACATTTAATCTTTTCTGGAAGCATGTCATTGGAAACGTAACACTTATCATACAATTCCTGTTAGCATTTGCAGAAAAACAGAACACTTTATGTAATAATAGTATCCAAAAAATTCTTGAACCTAGTAGATTTTTCTTTCTAACAGTTTTTAATCATTTTTTTATTATTATTATTATTAAATTTAAGTAAAGATTAAGTAAAAATGCTACATTTTATTAAATTTAAGTAGTGTTATTTTTTAAAAAAACTACATGTCTTATATTTTACTAATATTTAAAATAAAATAAAATAAAGTAATTATTTAAAGTACTTATTTAGTATAATCTACGAAAGAGCTATTTTTGAATTGCTGTTACCCTATGTTTGATAGAAGTTTATACTCAACGTATTTAAGATTTTTTTTAAATTTTTTTTTAGGGGATGCTGTAAATTTTAATAATTTCAGTCATTATAGGAATTACAATTTTTTTGCGGGAGCAAAATTTGACAAACAAATGGTTGAAGCTCGACAGATTTCATTGAAGACATCGCATTTCTTGAATGTGCTTCGTGTTATCACATGAGACGGAACTATGGTGGAATTTGGTGGTTTCTTGTAGGTTGTAAATATTAATCAGAGAAAGAACTACTTTTATTATTCTTTTAAATTAATTTTTTATCCGATCATTAGGTAAGGAGCTTGAGGTAAAAAATTGTCCGTTCATTGTTCGTTCTTCTGTGAAGAAAATAACTCAAAACTATTTATCCTGTTTATAACTATTTAAGGGCTAGAAATTTTCCTACACGCTTTTGGTGTTTATATGTAAAATCCCCATTGATTTTCGTAAAAATCGGGCATTTAGGTAAAAAATTACGGTTGTGGAACACCGCCAACAAAAGTCAACAACAATTTTTTTTTAATCAACATCTCTTACCGTGGTAATATTCAAAAGTTGGTTTGGCAACAGTACCTTGTTTTTTTGTTTACTTATTTCTTTGTTTTTTGGAGGGAAATCAGTTCCTGTGAAGACAACAAATGATTGATATATTACTAGTAATATTACATTTTAGGTTATGTTAAGGCCTATTATTTACCTAAACACTTCCTAAGCATTCCTAGACATTCTACCTATTTTATTCTGTTTTCTTATAGAATTCCCCTTCTTTAAACACGTGAGACGCAGAGCCTCATTACATATTACAGCTTTGCTTAACACTTCTCAATTTCGTTTTTTTTTTTTTAATGGCAAACGAATAAATTAAATGGCGTCGCATTTCATTCCGTCTCCTAACACTTCTAAAACTTCCCGCAAAATAAACTGAAAATTTCATTAGATAACGAAAGCACGAAACATAAGTTGACATTCAAGCTCCAAACAAAAGTGCAACTTAAATATTTACATTCTGTAAATCCACTGACAACAGCTCCGAATTGGGGCTACTTTATTTGTGACTACACACAAGATTATAAATTCCTCTAACTTCTTTGTGGATAAAAAAATAGAGAAAAATTGAATTAGAATTAAAAGCTTTAAAGTAGACATAGCTATAATCACAAATTTATTATCTTGGGATGCTGAAATTTTAATGATAATTTTAAATTCAACGCTAATAAGAGCAGCAGTTGTGCCTTGGATAGAAGATACTTTTAATGACACATAGTATTCCAAAAGGGTAAGTAAAAGTTGGCACGTCAACACAATTCTCTTATTTTTAAAATTTCTGAATATTCTATTTTGTACTAATCAGTGATATGTAAATCAATTTTAAAACCTGTGTGGTTTGATCTCATTCGGGAATTGTCATTAAGAAAGATAAAAGAAAAAAACCTTTTGTTTGTTGAAGCGTTTAATAATGTTGCTATTTTGTACAAATCTGTCATCGGATTTGAACCTAGTCAGTCATTAGTGGTTCAATTCTAATCCTTTTTTCCTGGTTGTTTTTGGAACCATTTCTGAATCTAGGTTTCAATATATATTTTTTTTTTTCTTATTGATCTCAATGTTCTTTTAAAAAAAAAAAGTTCCGTTTAATTTTTTCATGACAAGTTTTAACTTTAATCTGTGAAATCGTTCGTTGCTGTCTATTCTATTTCTATTTGTGCTGAAAATTTACTACAGCGGTAAAGGACTTTTTAATGGTTCAATTCTCATGAATAAAAAAAGATTATAGTTAGAGACTATTTTGAAATAGTCTCTAACTACAGAGTTTTTAGCGGATTAAACTATGTTATGAAAATTTTAAACTATTTACATCTAATCTAACTGTTTGCAGTATATAAATAAAAAAATTAGGCTGGTTTTTCATAATTTTTGGCAGTTTGAAATTGCTGTTTTGGGGTCGTTACCCTTCGTCAGCCAAAACTATCCACTACTGTGAATTTCTACGTAAAGGAATCAATTCAATATTTAAATTTATTGTAGTTGTAGCATCTTAAATACGTTCTATGTTTTCACATTATACAGGAAAACAGAAGATTTAGGCCTAATAAATTATAATTATTACTTTCGTTATTATAATTATTACAGCGCATAAAGTTAATAATTGAATGACTGTAATAGAATTATTGGCTAATATCATATTAGGATAAAACTTATTGATACTAATTATCAAAGTATTGGACTATCATATTTGAAAAATATAGGGATTAGTTTCATTAGTTCATGAAATGATTTACATAGAGCTGAAATTGTAGGTAATCCAAATCCATACGATCCAAACCCTTCTCCACTAATTACCGAATCCGTTTACTTAAAGCCGTCTTTCATTTCCTTATTTCTATCACCTGTTCTAAAAGAAATAAATGAAAAAGCGGATTGTCTTGGTAGTGGGTGGAGTGCAGTCAAATCCCTGTGTTGTTGACAAGGATAATAAACCAATTCTTATGATCCAATCTGATCCAATTTCATATCAACTACTGAAGTTTCTTGTAGAAATGTCTCCATAACTAAGAGTTTCTTTCTGAAAATAATATACAAATAAATAAATAGATAAATAAATATAAAAATAAGCTTTATAATTAGAAAACAAATTATAGGTGTTGAAGTTTGTAATGAATCATAATCCCATCATAAAGTTAATCTAAATATAGTTACAGTATTCCACTGCAAGCCAATGTGGCCGTTGGTAGCGAGAGTTTAGGCTTTCCGCGCTTGCTGACCAATGGCGCTAACAAGTTGAGGTCAGGTGGTCAACCGACACCCGTCTGCTGTTAAACCCGAGAAAGAAACTCGGTACCCACTCTACAGAGGGCTGGGTGGACCCTGGGACCACCTGGAGGAGAAATCGACTTGGGAAAATCTCTGACCTCTGCCAGAGATTGAAACCGGCTCCTCCAGTCCTCAGTCAAGCGCATTACCACTTGTCTACTGGGTACATCATCATCATGAAGCTAGAAATAAAAAAGTATGGATTCAAGTTTATCTTCTATTTTGCGTTTTTTTTTTTTATTTTGCGGTCAAATTAACTGTGTGAATTTATCCAGCCGTGAGATTTTTTTTTTTTTTTATTGTGAAAAAAATAGTTGCTGTATTAACTTAAAAGCTGTATCTGAAACATTTAAACTTGCAAAAACCTTGTTTAAGAAATTCTATAATTAATTTATAGTTTCTACCTAAAGAATCTCTAGGAAGTTTCTTAAAACAATCTTTAACGTGCGTAAAAATTTTTTAACATAATAAAGATTAAGCCCGACGCACAAGATTAAAAATTACAAAATACAAAATAAAAAGAGCTCACGCTAAAAGTTTCTATTTCAGAAAAAGACGGAACCAGATTTTTTATATTAGAAGGACTAGTATAGAGTCTGACAGAGGGCGAATGGTGCGGCGGCCCAGGGCGAAACTGTCTAAAACAGTGGTCGGCAACCTTTTGTTGTAAAAGGGCCAAATATGTTATGTGGGGATTACTGCGGGCCGCACTTGGGCCAAAATGCAAAATCTTAATTTAACAACCAAAAAAAAAAAAAGGAAAATCTTATTTTAACAACCAAAAAAAAACGGAAAATCTTATTTTAACGACCAAAAAAAAAAAACGGAGAATCTTAATTTAACAAC
>JAFIDM010009631.1:23130733-23174144 GCA_023159025.1 Thereuonema tuberculata | reverse complement strand
CATTTTCATTGAAAAGAAACGAATGTATATGTATTACTGAAAAATAAAAATTGCTTGCAATCTGATACTCTGTTATTAGACAACAATAAACTAAAATTTGTTCAAAAATTAAAAAGCAAAAATTTTTTCATTAAAAGCGATATAAGTGACTGATCGATTTTAACCTAAACAATTTCTTTTTCGGAAAATTCTTCTGACAGACAGACAGACAGACACGACGAATTAATAGGCGCTTTTGTTAACAAAGGCAAAAATTCATCTACATATTTAAAAAAGTTGAAAAATGAGGAAATTTCCTTTGCATTCAAATTACCGTTATGTCAGAATTTTTCTAGAAATATTAAATAAAATATTAACACTATTAAACATCGTATTTTACTGTAACTAAAAAAGAAAAACTACTACATTTTCCTTTAAAAGTAATAATGCTTTTCTAAAATTCGAAAGGAGATTTTTATTAGATTTTACAGGCCCAGGAAAATTGAATCATTAAAACCTCTTAAATAAGCGGAACTTAAGTGTTTTTTGAGCTATTATTGAAAAGAAAACTTTTTTTTTTTCTTCTTTTATTTGAATTTGTCGTGCCTATCATAGTAACTCTATGACTGTCGAACTCCGTAATACTTGTTGAATTGAATGAGAAATCTTCGTATTTATTTACCCATTGCCCTGCCCGCTCCTATTAAACGACGTGACTCTCCACCCCCTCGTCGAGCGCCCCCCAGAGGCGCTTTACTCGAGCGTGAGCTTCCACGTGCTGTGATTTGTCGCTTATAAAATTGCACCGCCAAACTCAGCTGTTTCTCTCCGGTTCGATCACCGACAGAATAGACGGTTGAACCACCGTCAGCTCGGATATACTTAAAGCCAGTATGGATTATTTTATCGGCCAATACACACAGCCATGATGCACCGGTTTCGGATACCGGTGAGTCAATTCCCTTTTTATATTATTTCAGTAGTTCTTTTGCCAAAAAACAAAAGTTTTTTTTTTCTTTAGTGAATTCATTCTAAGGTCATTAATAGATTTTTCGATAAATTTAATTTTTTTTTTTACATATTGCTATTTTGTGATTACCAAGTCTTTTTCAAACAATTGATGTCAATACCATATTTTTTTTTAATTACGCAAGAATTCTGATAATAACAATTTGAGTAAATAGTATCTTAAAACAACAAGTGAATTATTGCTTTCTTATCTAGAGAAAAGAAAAACTGAACAATTCCTTTTCTATGATCAAATCAGAAAAACCAATTATCATAATCGTAAATTATTAATTTTGACAAATGGAAATCATTTAGATAGAAAAAAAAAATTGATAAATTTTTTATTTAATTGTTCAAAATGTAGATTTCTAAAAGGTTCTTCCTACTCTATTCTAAGGCAGATTTAGTCTTAATGTATTTGATTTGTATTAATCTATGTAGTTGTTTTTGGTTTTGATCCTTTTTTAATCTTAAAGATGTCCATGAAATCGTAACAATTCTATGTTCTTAAAATAAAAATTTTTTCATTCAAAACTTGCTAGTAATTAGTTGTTCTGGTAAAATGTGATGAACACTAAGAAAAAGCTTTTCGATACATTTAAAAACGCAAATTATACTGAGATACTTTTAATATAATCAATCACAAAGATATCTGAAAACGCTGTGCTTTCAAATGAACAAGAACCTTCACTATACAAGTTACAAAAGCACGCTAGGAAATAAAGCAATAAAAAATGTCAGCAATAACTCCAGATTTTATTTCTAATAATTACATTTTCATAGAAAAATTGCACTAACTTTAATGAACAGCTACAGATGTACAATAACTGCGTTTCTTTGAATCTTACTAACCACACTTTTCCGCTAGTTATCTTTTACCAATCTGTAAAATTGTTAATGGGATACATTTCTTTTATGTATCAGAAGTATTTGATTAGTATTTCGTCATATCTGCATTCAGTTCTTTTTATTTTTTAAAAAATAATTCTGAAGTAGGTGTCAGTTGAATTTATGTCAGTTGGGTTGCGAATGGTACAGAACTCCACCACCATCACGACACAAACCAGCAGATGCTGGTGGCGTTGTTTCTAGTGCATCTGATAGAGTTAACATGTGGAATTGTCTATTTCTGGCCTTTTTGGAATTCTTTCATTAAGCAATTATAATTACGGCAGTGGATAGAGGTAGTCTATTAATGTGAGACAAGAAATTTCACCACAAATACTCCGAATATCTGGGAAAGCTGTTAATGGTAAGAATCTTAATAACATGTTGTTGATTATTCTTATTGGTAAAATGTAAAAATCGTAATAGAATTCCTCCTTTTTTTTAATTTCCAATTTAATAGACCAAATAACTTGTACCTAAATTAATGATGCATTTAAATAATATTAAAAAAAAACTGATTACCACATATATACCATATAGTTTTTTAAAATTATAATACACACACTCTCAATCGCTAGTTATTTGATGCAATTACAATCTACTTCTACAAAGCAAACGTGATATTAGACTTTTACAATTTCTATAATACGAATATTAAATGATAAAATATTTATCGTAGACTGTTTTGTGTGAAATCGCCGATTTATCAACGAAAATAATCTTCAAAATTTATTCAGAAGTATAGCAGAATTTCAATAAAAATTATTTTTATTAAATTATAGAATATTTTTTTAATAATTGCTCCATGAACTGAGGACTGAGATTCCAAGAATATTTTAAAAAATTCATTGAAAGTTTTACAGTAAAGCTAGAATTTTTACTTGGCAATACATGGACTTGAAATGTAGTTGACTTTCCCTAAAACTGTAAATTTAATAATAGATACTGAAATGAGATTTCATTTCTTAAAAACTAAAAAAAAAATTCATCCTTGGTCGAATGATTCTATTCACCATTTACACAACAATTATTTTAAGTAGAGGAAAATATTTTGTACAATTAAAATGTATATTTCTCTATCGTAAAAATGAGAATATAATATATATGAAATCAAAATATACGGGAATAGAAAAAGCTTAGATCAAGGATTTTTTTCTATCAATAAAAATATACTATATGGTTGTACACAGAGCCGTCGCTTGACGTATCGGCGCCCGTAGGCAAAATAGATGTGGCTACCTAGGGATTTTAAAAAAAATGTACTTAGGCAATATACATAGTTACTTTAAAACACGAATACATTAACAAACTTATCTTATAAATTATAATCAGAGGATTTATGGAAAATTTATTATGAAAAACAAGAGCTTGCGGACCACAGCGGCGCCCTCTAAAACGTCGTCGCCCATGTGCGGTGCACATGTCGCACCCCATATCGTGACGCCACTGATTATATATAGACATAAATTGATGTCTATACAGACTTTTTTTTCTAAATTTTAAATTTATTAGTTTATCTTGGATTTATTGCATGCAGTTTTACTTAATGTTAAATATTCACATACTCCTACACTACTCGCATGTTAGCCTTAGCCATTGGAAAAATACAACGTTTTTTTATTTACGGATCTCGTCGACATAGTTAGCATTTTTTTTTTCAGTTATCACTTAATATTGTTCATGAATCCATTGTTTGTTTGCTTCTTGGGAACATTTTATTTGAAGCTGAACCGAATTAGATAAGAGGAAATTTCGTTTCAACTTTTCTTTATGGGAATATTCTATTTTAATCTTCGTTTCACTTGGTTTCTTTTAATTTTTAAAATAATTTATTAAGAATCATTATTATAGTTAAGAAAATAAAGGAGAGGTAAACACAACCGATACTTTTAGTTAGATCATTATTTTTAATTCAAAATGGGATATCTTTTAATTAATTTTAATTAAGAATTCTTTTTGTTTGTTTATTTGCTTTTAATTCTAAATTCTTAACTTTTATTTTTCAAATTTCATAATCAAGATTATTATTTTTTTTTAAATTTAAACTGTTACAATTCAAGGCAATTTATGTGTAATGAAGGTTAACATTTGCTTTTAATTTATCTTTTGTGTTAGAATATTATGATAATAATAATAGTTAAAACATTGAGATTGCTTTTTTATTTTCATTTTAAGGTTCAATAAGTGTCGTAAAATAATCAAAATCACCATTGATGAAAAATAGGAAAGACAA
The DNA here is from genome assembly GCA_023159025.1 of Thereuonema tuberculata. Classification (NCBI taxonomy): domain Eukaryota; kingdom Metazoa; phylum Arthropoda; class Chilopoda; order Scutigeromorpha; family Scutigeridae; genus Thereuonema; species Thereuonema tuberculata. The sequence goes on along the minus strand of JAFIDM010009631.1, from coordinate 23,170,036 downwards.
TCTTTGGTTATGGTAGAATTAGAACCTAATTGCATCCATAAGTAGTTTTCCAACTGGATTTCTGTGAAATAATGTTCAGAAAACGAGTGAAGTGGGCCATTGAATCCTCATAGAAAGAAATGGAGCAGATCTTGGTTCCCAACTTTTCGAAGTTTTTTTTTTTTTTCTTAATTCGATTGGAAAAGGGGGAAAAAAATATGGGGAAAAACATGGTTTCCCAAAGCAGTATTAGGAATTGTAAAATACAATTGATTTAGGATTGGATGATTACAGATTTCGTTACTCAATGAATTTTAATAAAATAATATAAAACGAATACAAATCAAACGGATCTAAACCTTAAATTGTACTTTTGCACAAATATTAAAAAGAAACAACTACAAAAAAAAAAGATAACTTTCATGGTTTTAGGAAACTTATGGTTTTTTTATGGCTGTTAAAATCTCATAAAATGTTCACAGAAATAAACGTTGTGAGCTCCTCCAATATAATTCTAACTGTTTTTCAAATGATGTCTGTCGATCAGGTAACTAGTGTTTGTTGTAATCTTGTGACCTATACGCAATTCTTATTTTTATACTTATAAATCAAAGAATTTTGTTATATTCTCTAGACCTTGTTGGATGTTGATGTTGTTATAGCTATTTTTACGAAGTCCGAATTGCGAGCACGGTTACTCAAGCAGTTATTCTCCCATATGTGTGAAAACTAATATTTAATATTTAAACTTAACTATCAAGGATTGATTAAATTTTGATGTGAGTAGCTTAATTCTAAAAGCATTTTCTCAACATATTTAACAGTTTCAAATGGTAAATTTGATGAAATTTTAGCTTACATTTGCCAATTTTAAGGCCACTTTTACAGAGGAGCCCAAATTTTTTAGTCTGTCAAATAAAAATCTACTGATTTCGTAGTTTACAGCCACTTTCAAACCTCTCTAGGTCTTTTGTGTTGGTCTTAACCTTTGTGAACAGGGAAGCTCAAATATTATTTGTATATTGTGGATTGACATGAAATTAAGTAAATTGGTGAGATACCATTTGTTCTTAACTATTCAATAGATATTTAACTGACTACATAATGCTACGTAATTTGCAACATGCAAATTTCATTTTTAAATAAAAAAAATCTATTGGCAAATAAACTTTTTCACAGAAGCAACAAATGACTACATATTTTAGGTCTTCTGTCAGTCAGTCCAAAAGTTGGTCATTATTTATGGGTTTAAAAATTTAGAATTATATTTTTACAATACATATAAAACTTTTTTTTCCTCCTAAAGATATATTAAGAAAAACTGAAAAGAAACCAATAATGCAAAGAAATCCTAAAATTTTTACATAAAATATAGTTTTGAATGGAGGAGATTGTCTCCAATTGAACACGTTTGAAGTTATTTTTTTGGATTAAAACCGGTAAGGCTGGAGCTAATAATAGATCTTATTCCAACAACAATTTGTTTGTTCATCTGATCTTTGCCTTATTAATTTAAATAATTGGTTTCTACCATTAATTAACAATTTGAACTATTTCTAATATAAACATATTTATATTTAATTTTTGTTCAAAAATTACAATTTTCATAAAATGTCATGATACAATATCAAAATACAAGTACTTTTTTCTTGCCATTTGAATGTAGAAAAGAGAAAAAAAAATCTATTAAAAGTTTTCAAGGAAAAACTGAGACAGCAAATATAAAAAACCAAATTGTAATTATGTTAGCCACTCAGGCAGTTGATGAAAGCGAAAAAAACATTAATGTAATTTTTGTATAAAATGGAATTTTAATTGCCATGATTTTGTTTGTCCCCATATCACAGTTAAGTCTGCGTTGTCATTATTTCTGGCAAATCAACGAACATCTAACCTTTTTATTTCGTTTCTGTTTGTGTTCGAACGAAGGAAGTCCTACAGTGTTTGACCTTATTTGTTTCGGCTGTAATTTACAGTTCAGTAAATTTCACACTTTGAAAACTGATAAAGAAGTAATAAAATTTGATGGATTCGTTAAATGGATATTTCAGGAAACAAACTATAGAGAGTAAGCAATGAAAATGGTGAAAGTTGAGATTAAAAGAGTGTTACGGAATTTGTAAATTCACGAAATATTTTATCCAATTTAATACCTAAGTAAATGTATTATTTATTTAAATTCTTAATATTAACATATTTTGAAATTCTTAAGTCATCGTAGCATCAATTATATTACAAAATGGAAATATTTACTATTTTGTAGAAATTTATAAGAAAAAAATTATAAATTTCATCAGATCATTTCTAATAAAAGCATTTTTGTATATCAGCTAATTATTTTCATATCGACGAAATTTTGTATAATGAAATTACATCAAATTGGCCTAAAAGTAACTTCTGCTAAGACTTTTTCCCAGGAATATTTATTATTTATTATTTTTAATTAAGGTTTCTTTTTTATTTGGTTAAAATTACCATAACTTAGCCAGCACCTTATTTTATAGGTGTTTATTTGCTTCGTCTATTTACCGAACGTTAACTAACATCGAAAGTTTCGCTTGAATCAAGGTTTTTCTTTTAAAGACAATCTCCCTATAATCAAAAGTTTTTAAAAGAAAAACCTTCATTCAAGTGAACCATTCTCTGTAACAAAGTGTTTGAATTACGCGGCTTGACAACATCTACCTGCATCTGCGATGATATTCATCGTTTAATGGTTGCAATTTCAATTCGAACACTTGCTTTTTCGTTATTCCACGCTCTATCTTGAATTAATTGCAGTTTTTATTATTTATTAGTCGCTTTTTAGCAATTTTTGTGTTTGTTATTGTTATTTAACTATACATCATTAATTTAATCTGTTATTATTAAGTTATAAAATTAAGTAACCTAGGAATAGAATTATAAAATACAGAAATTAGTTCTCGCTAATATTTAACACAACAAAGGTTTTTTAGAATGTTAAGCTTTGTGATAGCTGTAATTTGATATTGTTGTCTACAAATACTACATGTTGGTGACATAATAAGGCTATTACGGGAAATTTAAGTTTGCCTTCATTTTATTTATATAATTCGACAATTCGTTGAATCTTTTACTTGGTTTGTAAACGACAATTATGAAGAAAATTGTATATCTGTCATCAATTGACCATTTGCTGCTTGTATGAATGATCTATGGCTCCATCTTCGGCTATTTTGCTTCAACGCTTATCGTCAGCAATTACTAATTACTTTTGCTTCAAAATTGAAAAAAAAAAAGAAGAAAACAAAAAAGATTAAAAACAAAAATGATCTTATTTCCCATGATATTATTTACTGAGAGTTATAGGATGCTTAGAGATATAAAATACAGAGAATGGTAGGAAGAAAATACGGACAAACGCTTATTCCTTTCAGAACTGTAAGAAAAGAGAAGGTATGATGAAATGCCAATATGTAGTTCCAAAAGTAACATTGAAATAACTCTTGGATAACAAAAATTCTATTTGTTCAGAATAGAAGAAAATTTCTAACGATGTGAATGAAATTCTGAAGAGAACGAAATATGTCAACTAAAAGACTTCATGTTCAATTTACTACCAGTGGCTTTAGAATTTACTGTATTTGAATCAGGGCAAAAATAATCAAAGACAAGAAATGGTATATTTCTCTAAGGCAATCAATCGAAGGGTAAGCTATGAATCAATTTCCAAGAATTGCAATCTCCTCTGGTGTTCTTTACATTTTTCTTTTGTCTTTACAAAATTTATTTCAGCTACATAATTTATTTGAAACTAGCTGTACCCGGCATGCGTTGCAATGCCACTCAAAGAAAGAAAGGGCTCGTGAGAAGGGGCCGTAAATATAAGGTCCCAGTGTCGATTTGGGGTGGGACACTTAGGCCCTTGTGTCGCCATCCCCCCACCCAAGTGTGGTGGACCTGTCCCCCATAGGAGAGTGAATTTTTCTCTTTTTTCTAATTGACTTAGAGGCCCCGAGAAGGGGCCCTAAATATAAGGTCCCGGTGTCGATCGGGGGTGGGACACTTAGGCCCTTGTGTCGCCATCCCCCCACCCAAGTGTGGTGTCCCTGCCCCCATAGGATAGTGAAGTTTTCCCTTTTTGCAATTGACTTGGGGGGGGGGGGCGAGAAAGGGCCCTAAATATAAGATCCCGATGTCGATCGGGGGTGGGACAGTTAGGCCCTTCTGTCGCATCCCCCCACCCAAATGTGGTGACCCTGCCTCCCATAGGAAAGCGAATTTTTCCTTATTTGCAATTGACTTGGGGGGCCCGAGAAGAGGCCCTAAATATAAGGTCCCGGTGTCGGTCGGGGGTGGGACACTTCAGCCTTTGTGTTGGCTTCCTCCCACCCAAGTGTGGTGTCCCTGCCCCAAATAGGAGAGCGAATTTTTCCCTTTTTTGCAATTGACTTGGGGGCCCGAGAAGGGGACCTAAATATAAGGTCCCGGTGTCGATTGGGGGTGGGACACTTAGGCCCATGTGTCGCCATCCCCCCACCCAAGTGGGGTGTCCCTGCCCCCCATAGGAGAGCGAATTTTTCCTTATTTGCAATTGACTTGGGGGCCCGAGAAGGGGCCCTAAATATAAGGTCCCGGTGTCGGTCGGGGTGGGACACTTCAGCCTTTGTGTTGGTTTCCTCCCACCCAAGTGTGGTGTCCCTGCCCCCCATAGGAGAGCGAATTTTTCACTTTACACAATATTTGTGTTGTTCTTATTTTCTCCACCAGGCGGATATTGGGTTTTTCAGGGCTTTTACCCCTTTTCAACCCCTTTTGGGGGATGGGTCCTGGTTCTAAGGTAGCCTATCTTTTCCGCAGTGTCCTAAAGAGTAATTCTGCAAAGTTTGGTCCAGATAGGTCAAAGGGCCTAGGAGTGTATAAAGGACAGACAAAGAAAGAAAGAAAGAAAGAAAGAAAGATACATTCATTTTTATTTATATAGATTTAATCTTAAATTCGTCTGTTATTCAAGTTATCAGTGACTTTCTTGAACACATTCAAATACACAAAAATCAGAGCAGTGCTTCGTTTTTAGTATAGAATGTAGAATAGAACGAAACTTGTTAATACAGACATTAAAATTTCACCAAAAATAAATGGCTAAATACTACATTTTCAATCCTGATTACATGAAGTAGTGATAGCAATGCAACGTAAATCATTAACAACAACAACAAAAATGCTAATTTACTATCACCTTCAAATTTGTAAAGAAAAGGAAACAAAGTACTAGAAGTGAGTAATATTTCAACACTAATCCAATTTCCAACTAGTCTGGTCATTGTCTTTCTTCCATTCCGTTAACAACCGTGTTTAGAGATTAGTTAGGGATGCGTTGAATGTGACAATAAATCTTTCAGGCTTCCACATTTCCCACTTACCTCAGTGATAGTAGATCAAGGGAGTCCAGATGTACATTTCCAACTAAACAAGTCAAATATGAATGACGATTCCCAAACGCCCGCTGTAACAAGTAGAATCTTTTCTCAGAAAAATCATATTTAATTTAGAACTTAGATTTAAAAAAATAATTGAAAATAGTTGCAAGTAGTGGAGAGTTCGTTTTATGAATGGAAATCCAAAAGGAAATAGATCGTTCTTAAAATACATTATACACTTTATCTTTAATAATTATCAAATATATAAACTTTGAGTGGATAATTAGAATTTGAAAAAGACAATATTTTTAAATATCATTTTAAAAAAATACAAAAATAAAAATCCAACATATAAAAATAACGTTTTCGAATCTTTTCCGAGATCTTTCCTCAGTATTTTGGAAAATGTCTAAAAATGTTTTATTGCTCAATGTAAGTTTACTTAAGTAATTCTTTTTAAAAAGCATTTTTTTTTTTTATTGGAATGAATCTCTAATCATATTGTATAACTACATAATAAAAACTATAATATGCACATTTAAAATTACAAAACTTTACAAAACTGGCAGGGCATTTGAAGTAGAGGCCTAATTGTAGCGTGGCCAGGATGTGGGGTGCGCGAGAGGTTTAGACTCCCAGAGATTCTCGACCAAGATCGCTTGGGCAGCCCGACGCCCCCGACTAAGAAACCCGATTACCATTTAACAGAGGGTTGGGTTAGCCCTAGGGTCCGTCCAAATGAGAAATAATCGTGCAAAAATCCCCGATTACCGCTGGGAATTGAACTCGGGCTCCTTCAGTCCGCAGTCGAGCATTATACGACTGTGCTTATAAGAAATCAAATATATTTTATGTATTATCGTCGCGGTGAGAGTTAGACCCGCAAACACATTATCATTGACTAATTTCTCCAGTATCAATGCCGTAAGCTCCCGCAGAAAATATCAATCTCAATTATCAAAAATAGGAAATATCAGAAATCTCACATACATCTTGAAATCGACGAGCAACTTTAAGAATAATTTCCCTACTTGATTTTTGAGACCTTTTCCTCGTCGAAATGTTGAATGTGAATCCAACAACCGCCATTTTCTCTTACATTTGAATGTGACCGACAGGCCAGGAAAAGTAAATCTATCATCTGCGTTGCATTCTGGGAGGATCATTTCTCGCCGCGAAGACTTTAGTACATGACATGAATAGTATTACAATTTTTATAATTTAAACTTAAGATGCAATAATAATAATAATAATAATAAAAATAATTGAAACATTTACATAATTTATTATTATTATTGTTATTAATATTATTTATAAATAATTTCTACATACTACTTTTTTTTAAGTTGTATGCGTTACATTTGTTATATAATTAATCACTTTAAAAACGAAAAAGTTCGATTGCCCCCGAAACTATGTCTCTAGGAAAAGTGTCAATGCCATTAGTACTATATTTGCTTAATTTGTGTTTTTAAAAATTTATAGCATTTAATTTTTGCTATTTTTTCCAGATTAGATTTAAAGAAGCCATTTCTTTTATTTCGACGATCAAACATGCATTTACTTAGGTTCATTCCAAATCTCAATGATCCATTTTCAATGGACTACGTAACTTCAGAACAAACGAACGAATAAACTTCATTACGCTAATGCAATAAATATATTATTTTTCTTCTACAGTCACTACCTTTAGCTTCTAATATAATACAGAAATAAAGATATAACTCCCCAATTAGTAAATTTCGAGGGTTTTTTTTTTTTTTTCTGTTCCTTTTAACAAACTTAGAGACGAAGATTAAATTTAAATTTACATCATAATGCTTTTAGAATTTGTTAAAATAGGAAATCACCAAACACACAAAAATTGTTAAAAAAGTTTATGATAAATAAAAATGTTTTAAAAATACATTACAGGTTGAATAAATTACAGTTGTAGGATTGACAAGGGAAACACATAGTTTCCGAAAGCTCTCGACTTCAACCTGTAATGTATTTTTAAAACATTTTTATTTATCATAAACTTTTTTAACAATTTTTGTGTGTTTGGTGATTTCCTATTTTAACAAATGAAAAAAATTTTTTAACACACGTTAAGCTTTTATACAATGCTTTTAGAACTGAAAATTTACAGAAAAACATTTGAGCTAAGTTAATTAGTTCATACAATTCTATATTATTGAATAATTCGTAACATCTATAACTCTTCTATATTTAAATAAATGAAAACATCGTTTCTTAAACTTTCAAACATCTTTATGACTTCTCGATATTTCTATACTCTTTAATTTGACTTAATTTTAAACAAAATAAGACTGTAGTGTTATTATTGTAATTAACTTAATTTTAAAACAATGTGATTGCAATTATTGATAATGATAAGAAGAGATGCTGTAGTGTTATCAGGTGATTGCATTTTATTTCATTGTATTTGTTATTATATTGTAACGTTATTGTATTCTTTTATTTGGAATTATTATGCTTCACTTCTGTTTTTTTAAAATGGAAGAAAGATTTGTATTTTATTTATTTTTCTCCTGAAGAAAATACTCGTTCAGAGTATAGAAATATCAAGAAGTCATAAAGATGTTTGAAAGTTTAAAAAACTATATTATTGAATTTACTTCATTTTTTTTTTCTTAAAATTTTTTCTTAAAATTTTAAGTTTAGTGTCTAGCTTCAAATAGGGAAAGAAAACTGTACCCCTATATTTCGAAAAATACGATTTTATTTATATATTATATTAGACTATGTTGTTGTATTAGATATATTAATCCATTCCCAAATATTAGAAATGAAGAGGCTTCACTGTTGATTTGTACTTTATTCCTCTTTCTAGCAATGGAGAACATTATTTACTCTTCATTTGTGATAACTGGGTAGGGGTGGGAAAATCTAACGTGGACAAAAGGATTCAGTTAAGTAAGACGTGAAGGGCTTCAACCCCGATGTAGGTTGAATTGCTACAACCTAATTCAAAAGGAAAACACAAGTAGACAATTACTGTTTTAAAATCAAATCAAATTTACATAATCATTTAGGCTAGGATATTTGAATAAATAACTTATACTGATAAGAGAGCAATTGGATTCCATAATTCGTGAATATTTTGAAGTTTAATTTTGGTTTATAACGATTTCTATGCTAACATATTTGGGAGAGACGTGTAAAGAATTTAAATTGTTATAAATAAGTAAATAAAAATATTTCCGGGGTATTTTTATTTCTTTATTCTCCTGAAACTAAGAAGGAATATCACAATATTTTAATTTTAATTTTGATTATATCATATGAGAGACAAAATAAACAAAGCAGCTATTTTTTTTTTATTTGTACATAAATAAAAAATGTAATTTTTTTTATTTGCAATATGTAAATTATGTACATTTGCACAATATATAAAAGTTATATGTAATCAATTAGGTTTTAGATAGTTTGTTTATAAAAATTATATTCAATTTTATTTTTTACTTAACTAAATATAATAATTACATACTTTATAATTAAAAATATTAAAAAAACTACAATTAATTAGACATAATAAATTATTCAGCTCATTTAGCTAAAATAATTTATAAAACCTATCTTTAAACTTAATTTACTTAAAAATGAATTAAAAAGTAAAAGATAGGAAATATTAGTAGAGTACAATTGAGACATGTTCGCAATAGAGCTAAAATGGTGTCTCCATGTATAAACGCTAAGTAGACCGTTTTTTCACAATAATGAAATAAATCAATTTGTTTGGTTTTTTTTAAAAGAAATTTGAATTTGTTCTTTACAAAATATTTCTATTTAAATGCTATAAAAATATTAAAAAAATAATGAAAGTGTTAATTTGCTTAAAATTATAAATTATTAAGCAAACATGTTATCATTAGAAACGATTCATTTATTTTTGAGCAAACTTTTTGTTGTTGATAAATTGCTGAAACGGAATTAATGAAAAATTTAATTAAAATCGAATTGACGGAAGAACAGACAGACGGAAGTAATGAAGCGAATAAGTTCTTTTGGAATAATTTTGTTTTGTTTTGTATTTTTTGTATAAACAAATACAAAACAAAAACGAGTTTTACAAATCGAAGCTTATTTAATATTAATTTAATTGAAATAAGATTGAAATACAGAAATGCAAGTAATATAAAGCTTATGAATTTCAAGAATGACATTATTATCTTTTCTTTAGTACTAAAAAAATATTCGACAATTTAAAACTTATCGAATGATCACAATAAATCTCATATTTCTTTTGGAAATTTTGAAGCTGTAAATAGAACGTTTACTTTCTTTGCCAATAAATAAAAAATAATTTTAATAAAATTCTTCCTGTCCCTCGTCTCTAAATTATTTTGTAATTTCGTTTTTCAATTTTATCCTATAAAATTGTCAATGCATTTCGATAAATTGATGAAAGAGGGTTTATAATGTTTCCTTAACTTCCCTTTCTTTATCTCTTTATACAACGATTATTAGACTAATGTTCAGTCTCGCTCTGTGATTTTGTAATTTAAGGGATTACCCTACATACTTAATTAGCTTCCGTTGCATAAAGCTTACACGCTCAAGCAACCGTAGCTGTTATAGATACCGATACTTTCTCTTTTATTTTCACTCTCAAAATAACATTCAAATAGCCAGAAGGAAGGGACTGCTTACAAAGGAATTTTGTAAAGCACATCGAGCCTATAAAATGAATCGTCCTTAAACAGACACTTAAAATGCTTCAAAATATGATGATTAAAATGAATTAGGAATCTCAAATATCCATTTACGTATTGCTGCTATCCAATAAAGAATTTGGAATCGAATATTCTTGGAAAATCTATAATTTTTCATCAGTCTGCTCTCTATTTAACCAACAGAAAAGAATTCAGTTATCAGTAATTGCAAAATATAGATGCTTTTTAAAAATTAAACACCCTTAATTATGAATGATAGTCCAGGATAATGGCTAATTAATTAGTTGTATTTCAAATCAACGTGATATGATTATTTCAAATCAACGTGATAGAAATTTGTGTGTGCTAGTTTATTAGATGGACTGTATATATATACAGTGTTACCTCCGAATAACGGACAGTCACGGGACCGGAAGTTTTGTCCGCTATTGGGAGGTGTCCGCTATTGGGGAGGACTGTCTTTTTTTAATTTTTTAGCTTATAGCATGTCATTTAATGAAAAATTACGTACAATCTTAATTACATTTCTACAATTATCATTGCGGTATGAGAGAAAATGAACAATTGCAAATTATTTACTATATTTCTTTTTAAATGAGTGCTAATCCGTTTGTCTTACTTAAATAATGATAAAATTAATTACAGTATACACTGTATAGAAAATTAATTTCTAGCCATCCATTTGATGCCTTAAACGTGTCCAATCCTAAAGTTTGACCGACTTCTCTGGCTTTTTCTTGAAGGAAAACATCGCTTATAGGAATGTTCTTTGCACGAGCAAAGCGGAACCATTTTATCATCATTTCGTCGATTTTGCTTGTTTCAGTTTTACGAAACTTCAAATTTGAATTCACCATCCACATTTTTCTAATCTCATCTTTGTCCTTCAAAAGTTCACTTATCGGAGTTTTTCCAACTTTAAAACGTTCAGCAAGACAACGCACACTCAGCTTTTCTTTTTCAGCAACTTCAAGAACATCAATTTTGTCTTTCAGTGCCAATCTCTTCCTTTTTGACGCCATTTTAATTCGCACTAAATTTAATCAACACGATTATAGGATAGCTTTACGAGGATTGATATTTACAAAGCAACTGCAGTGAAAAAAAAGGGCCTCATATTCATGCATTGAATCATAGGACACCGATACAATGTATCAAGGTATGGGACACCGATGTAAATACAACCATGATTTGTTTGTCAAAATGTTAATCGAAAAAAAAAAAATTTACAGTGAAAATAACTGTCCGCTATTCAGAGTGTCCGCTATTCGGAGTGGATAACATGGAATGTCCTATTTTAAGGGACTGGGACCCGCAATAATGTCCGCTAATTACAGGTGTCCGCTATTCGGAGTGTCCGTTAAAGGAGGTTTCACTGTATATATATATACAGTTTTTTTTTTTCTATTTTTCTCCACAGGGTACAGGTTGTTCGCGTGAAAATTTTCATTAGCAAATAGTACCCAAAGAATCGAATGGTAGCATTGTTGAAATCCGGTAGAAACCGGAAGTGGGGATAATCGGAGTCAGCTTTGGAATTTCAAATTTCAAAAACAAGGAACCTTAGAGAAAAATAGTTTTAGTAAAAGTTGTTTCTTTTCAAAAGATCTATCCAACGATACCACACATGACCTATGTTCTAATTTGAAATTCCAAAGTTGACCCTGATTACACCACTTCCGGTTTCTACTGTACATCCACAACGCTACCATTCGATTCTTTGAGTACAGTTTGGTAATAAAAATTTTCACCGAAAAACTGTGGTTTTTGAGAAAAACAGGGATACGGGTGCTCTTGAACACCCTGTACAAAAATATTCATTTATTTTGATATAAGTGACAATTTAATGAAGTATAAATACATTGAATTATTGCCAAAAATATTTTACAATATACATATACATTTAAATATATTTATATTTTAGATGCTTTAAAATTTTATTATTTAAAAATGAATGAAACTGGACAAGTATTAGATTACTACATTTATATTTAGATATAGCGGAGAAGTAGTTTTTTTTAAAAAAAAAAACAAAAAAAAAACAAAGCTGATTAGATTTGGGGATGAATTCTAAAAGTGATATATATTCATTGAATGTGTTGAATTATTCTAATACTTACAGATTTTTATTATAAAATAAGGAAGTTTCCGGAAATTTATATTTTGTTCAAAGCAGTCCTAGTAAATGCGGAAGGAATTAACTATAATTAAATAAAAAAAAATATTTAAGATTTTTTCCTTCGAGTTTGAGATTAATTAAGAAAATGAAAATTCTCATAAGAAACCACTTTGATTTGTCTAAGGGTTTTTTTTGGGATGAAATACACGTGTTTAAGTTCTCTTCGTGACAAATGATGTTTGTCATGTTAGAGTGCCTTTCACCCATTCCTGTGGCAGGTACGAGACAACTCTGTCATATTCTTTTTCTGCTTCGGAAGATGAGTAGCAAAGAACATTCCAGTCTGTCTCATCTCCTGGGATAATGGTGAGCACCTGATGACATAATAAGTAACTGGTTTAGCAGAGGAAGAAAAAAGCTTTACACTTGGCTGCAATAATTCATCAAAAAAAGAAGAGATTCTTTGACCTCGTTAAATCAGCAGATTTAGAACTTTCGACAAAAAAAATAAACATCCCAATACAATTTAAAATAGATTACAATGATAAGTCAAAGTTAAAATAATTTCTGCTATGCTATTGTTTTAATCGTTTTTAATTCCATAAGTTTTCAATTAAGATTTTATGTAAATCATGATGGAAGTTGTCTTTTTAGTCATCTTTCTACACAGAAAAGGAAGGATTTAGATACTGTGTCTGTAGACATATACGTGTTTATACCAACAATGGTTTTGAACGAATGAATGGATGTTTTTGAAATGTTGACATCACATTAATGCCAACAAACTATTTCTCCTTTCTATCAATATTTTCCTTTCGACAAATTTAATATGGCTGATATTATTAATATGAATCCTAATATTAAATATGATAATTTAATAACAAGATGAAATCATGAAATGATTAATAGCAGGAGAAAAGCTTACGTTCAAGTCCGAAGGGAGGCACTGCGTTTGACCATATGGAAGCAATTTGATTATTGTATTAAAAGAAAAAGAGCCGATAGATCTTATAATCCTCAAAGATAACTTACGAGAGAAACAGCTTCCAAGTTCTAGGAACTCGTTGTCAAATGATACGGAGTCAAATGAATCTTCGCTTTTTGAATGATATTAAAAGTTCCCAGTCATAAGAACCCAAGGGATAAAGAAGATATTCAATCTACTAAAGAAGTGACAATAAAAGATTCACATTAACAATCAGATTATCTCTGCTATCCATAACTGCTCATTTCTAGAATTTACCGCAATATCTGTCTAGTATTTATTTAGATTTTAGTTAAACAAATTTACATTGTTTTTTAGCGGCCCCTAGGTTACAGCTTGCGTGTAAAACATAGGGGACCGCTCTTGCTTTTATGCTTGCTGGATGTCACACTCTGTAGTGGCCAAACGGTTAGAGATATTAGAATGAAACCTTCACCATTGTGTTCAGCATCAAAAAGTAGGTGACCACGTCCAAAAAAATCAGACTTTTAGGACCACTCTCTGACAGGATGGGGGTCAAAAATCGGTGCTTCAATACTTTTTTTTTTTATCATATCTCAGCAACCGTTTGTCTGGGGGCAAAAACGTGACCAACACCAATGTGTTCAGAAGCGTCGATATTGGGGGGACGTCTATCGCCGTTTCCTCTTTATCGGAAGTGACCATGTTTGACCACCCAACTTCCGGTTTGCTTTAAGCGTCCGTTAGGTTCATTGTAAACGCTGGTTAGGTTCACTCTACTTTTGTTTATAAAATTATGCATATTATGGGGCCGCTTTGCTTTTGAAACTGTCTAAAAGCATTAAGTATCTTGTTTTCTATTCTTTTTTTCTTTTACCTTTTCTAAAATTCCAGTAAAAGTTATTTCATCGGTTTTTGGGAGTTCTATTGAAGATGGAATATCGTTAATTAGGAGGACGGAATATCATTAATTAGATATTGTTAATTTTACAGTCATACGAAAATAAAATTCTCGCGAATTATAATTTTAGAAAAATACGATTATATAAATGTCGTATGGTAATATGCATTCTAGAATGAAAAATCTTCCATTATTTGGTGTAAGTCCAGGTAAATCCGTTTGGTGTACGTTTATGATAATGATAAGTTAAAAATTACATATTCTAGGAAGCTGAAATTTTTATGGTAAGTTCATAACATTCAGTGTTAGCTCTATTTATTTTGGAACAATGTAAACACTGGGAATCCACTAAAGGCAAAAACTCACAATCCTAACTAATATATAAAAGTGAAAATCTACAATTTTGTATGTCGTTCAATCACGCCTCAACGGCGTAACTGATCACAATGAACTTTTGCATGCAGATAGTCTATGACACAGAGAAGGATATATGCTACTTTTCATCCCGGTTCATCAAGTAGTTCCTGTGGGATAATGATAAACGCCCCAAAACTGCTCAAAATGAAAAACTTCCCAAAGCTGTCAAGAGAAGGGGCCATGGCAGCACAGAACACGATGAACTCACGGGTTACCTGATAATTCTAGTATGCGATGTCTACGGGGATAAATACACGATTAATTAATACTTTGGATATTGTTTACAATTTAAACTGCAATTTAGAATATAACATTTGTTGGTAATGATCACGTGATGTTTTACCAACTGGGAAAGGTTTAAGGTGATAGGGGTTTGGAGAAGGCCACAAAGGGCTGGGAAGTCGTACATTCTCCGATCTCGATATTAATTTGCTAAATAAATAAAGCGGTTTTTTACGTTATATGTGCAAGGCTTCCGGAGCGAAGCGACGGTTGCCGGCTATTTATATTTAATTCCATACAGTTTTTCGATGGATGATGATTGTTTTTTTGTTGTTGTTGTTTTATTCGAATATTTTTATATTTACTCTTTTTATAAGAAAATACTTTACTCCAGCATATATATTTATACATAAGCAGACATCTATAATCTTAGTAATTAGATATATTTATTATTTTGAATATCTAGTCTCTATCTTGTTATTTATCGTATTTTGTCCCAACAATCTAAAACTCAGGACGTTTTAGTTGATAGCTTTTTGGAAAATGACATTTAAATTTGGGGGAAGAGTAATGAGGATATCTGCTAACTAATACCATCTAAATATTTTCTAATTCTATTTCAAGAATTAAAATATTTTATTTTACTTACTAGTTCGTATGTTTTAAGTGAGTGAACTGGACAATTCTAAAACGGTTGATAAAAAACACATAAGTTTACAAATACAACATTTAAAAACACATACATACGGGAACATACATTTTCGGATCCATTGCGTCGTCCTTTGTCAACTCCAGGGGTCACTATATATCGGGTCTTCAGTAAATCGATCAATTGTGTGTTTTTTATCAAACTTTTTAGAATGTTACATACTAATAAAATATGATATTTTCAGGAACACTTATACAGTATGAAATGGCAACAATCATCAAATTAAAAAAAAAATAATGTTTAATTTCAACAAATCTAGTGTGAAATAAGAATTCATAAAAATTCACATTCATAAGAATACCTAAGAATTCACATAAATTAAATAAGTTTAATTATGTTCTAATGCTGATGTCTGATATTATAATATAACAGTAATGTTATTATTTGATGTTAATTAATACTAACAGCATAATCTTTCTTATATTTTCTTTTCAAATGGGAAGAGAGCCTTTTGAACTCTTTGATTATCATGTCTCGCACTGTGGGGTTAATGCATTAGAAAAACTACCGCACTGACTGAATCCGCACTGAACGAGGACCGTACACAGTACATATTATACAGTATGTGAGATTGGTTAATGATCAGTATATTGAGAAAAGTAATGCATAGTGGAAGTAGACATGGTTGATTATAAGGTAAAAACATAAAAACAATTAAGTTATGAACTAAAAACAACAAAATCATTAAGTGAATCGGTACTGATTAAAGCCGCAGACTGCGAGATGTTCCTGTATCTTGGGAAACAAATACAATTCAATTAAAAATCCAAAATTTCATCAACAATTAAAATTATCTGTAAGTGAGAAATTGAATTACTACTGTACTTTGTGATTTAATTCATCGAATAATTTATTTTTAATGCGATATAGGAAGTCTAAGTCCAAAACTATTGAAAGGGTTATAATTTTTTTAAATACAGTTGTTACATTCTAAATTATATTTTCATACTTTCACATTTGTCATTTTTTAAATGTTAAAACAATTGACTTTGTAATTAAGAAGCATTTAATTAGAAACATTTATGAAAATTTATAATAAATTCATAATATTTATACTTTTAATAAAATAATACACAAATCACCTGTAATAAAAATATTAGCATTATATCGCATTCGTACATTTAAAATATTTAGATATTAGACTTTTACAATACATTTACAATACTTGCAACATCTAAGTAACATTTCATTTTTTTTTTTTTGGTTCGCAGTTCTCATTTAAACCAAATTAAATGAAAACCCAAAAGTGAAAAACAAAATCCAAAGAAACAGTTGCAGAATGCTAACAATCTTCTATATTTCATAATGACTATGTCCTTGCCTCAGGATACAGCAGCTTGAGATTGAAACACCTTTTGTAGAATTTTTCTTTATCATTATATTTTTTCTATCTTTTTTAAATTGCTTTCGGAGAGTGTCGTTTCGAAAAAACGCCTATTCCATATTTCTCCAATGATTTGACTACAAATACAAAATAAACTAGAATCTACAGAAACTAACTTTCAAAGGCCTTGTTAATATAGAAATATACAAAAGGAACACTGACGAAAATAAAAGAAATTCTACTATCTTGTCGGAATTACTCAGTATATATATGCTTTAAATTTGGAGCATTTGAGGATATTACAAGAAAGTAGGACATTTAAATATCCAAAGCGTGTATTTTTTTAAAACAAAATTGCAACATTAGTATCATAAATAACATTCGACATTTTTGCTGTGTCCACAAAAGTAGACCTATTTTTAAGTAAGGGTCAATCCATATGAAATCAACCAATGGGTGTTGCTGACATATTTTATTTTATTTTTGATAGTACATTTTCTGTTTATATATACATCTGGGAGTACAAAACAATTTTTTTAGAAATTTTATTGTTACTCCTTTGGCTTTTAGGGACCATTTTGTATATGAGGGTCGGCCGTTTTTGGCGTTTTCAGAGGTTAGCGATAAGTTAAATAACTTTTTTGTTTATTAAGATATCAACTTGAAATAAAAACCATCTTATTCTAAATGAAACCATCTACAAATCATGTTATGACCAAAAATGTATTAAGTTGTAAGGAAATAACCTAAAATTTCACTAGAAAAATGTGTTTTTGATTAGAATAAGTTGAAGATTTGGGGAATTTTTTTTCCAAGAAGGGATTAAAAAACAACTTTAATGTCTTTTTCCCCTTAAAAATATAATAGAGAAGAAGACTTAAAAAAAATTGATACCTTTTAAATGCCACCTTTAGGTTTTACAGGCCTTCAAATATCGCAATTTGTCCAAAATTGCCGATTTTCAAACAGGCATATCTCCAATGGGGGCTGAATCAAAAAATCTGAAATTTTCAAAAAATACTCTTCTAGTATCTGGTAATAACCACATGAAATTTCATCATGGGGTTTTAATCCGAAGTATTTTTTTTAATTAAAGAAAAAAGCAAAAATACACAGTACGAAGCACATTGACGCAGACTCACGCTTAGAACACTTAAAAACACTTAAAAAAACACACCTAATAAACTAACCTATTCTAGGCTTATACGTACAAAATGTGTAAACTGTAATTGAAATCCAGAGCTACCATTGGAGTAACCCTCAAGTTACCTTGCATCCTTTTATTACCTGCATGATGGTGAAATGAGCCACAGAAACCTTTCTGTTATAAGTCAGTTTGGACCATAGTACCGTGACTGTGCATTGCTTTCAAAAACATTTGACTGAAGATATATAAACAAAAATGCTCCTTTAGAAAAAAAAAAAGGTTTATTTTATTATTTATTTAGTTTATTAGGTGTGTTTTTTTAAGTGTTTTAATACTTTAGGAGTTTGCGTCAATATGCGTCGTACTGTGTATTTTTACTTTTTTCTTTAATTAAAAAAAAATACTTCTGATAAAAACCCCATGATGAAATTTCATGTGGTTATTATCAGATACTAGAAGAGTATTTTTTGAAAATTTCAGATTTTTTGATTCAGCACCTATTGGAGATATGCCTGTTTGAAAATCGGCAATTTTGGACAAATTGCGATATTTGAAGGCCTGTAAAACCTAAAGGTGGCATTTAAAAGGTATCAAATTTTTTTTAAGTCTTCTTCTCTATTATATTTTTAAGGGGAAAAAAACATTAAAGTTGTATTTTAATCCCTTCTTGGAAAAAAAATTCCCCAAATCTTCAACTTATTCTAATCGAAAACACATTTTTCTAGTTAAATTTTAGGTTATTTCCTTACAACTTAATACATTTTTGGTCATAACATGATTTGTAGATGTTAATAAACAAAAAAGTTATTTAACTTATCGCTAACCTCTGAATACGCCAAAAACGGCCGACCCTCATATACAAAATGGCCGATAAAAGCCAAAGTAATAATAATAAAATTTAAAAAAAAATCTTTTCGTACTCCCAAATGTATATATAAACAGAAAATGTACTATCAAAAATAAAATAAACTAAGCCAGCAACAAATTATTTTTTTATTGGTTGATTTCATATGGATTGACCCTCAACTGAGATTAAATTGATCAGAATTAGGATTAAAATCGAAACTCTTCTTACGAATTCATTTTTCATTATAACTTTAGCAAATTAAAAGTTTTCTATTTTATGTTCGTAATATAATGTAGATTACCAAATAGATGTGGATTTTAAGATTTGCGATTTTGGCTAAAAGAAAAGGTTCTATATTGATAAGTAAATGACGCTTCTTAGAATATAATTAGGAAAAAATAACGTAATATGGTTCACTTAATCATTCAATAAATAATATACTTTCCCTTGGAGAGTTGATTTGTTGAACAATTGATTAACCCTGGCTGATGAGTGATTACAAAACCGGATTCCCTTGGTCTCATAATTGTTCAAGAATGGGTTTTTCAAGGAAAATTTTTTATCTAACAATAGTATTATTTCATTTTCTTTGTTAAAAAGTAATTGATAAATGACAAATTGTACTTCTCAAAATTGGTTCAGGATAAAAATCTATAGTATATTATTAAAAGAAAAGTTGATTTTTTTCTGGCCCTATCTCCTCTCGAAACCATAAGACACAGAAACACAAATAAGGTGGAAAATGTTAGGTATAATATTGAGGATGCTCAGATTTTCATTTTTATCTATGTGGGTCAACCGAATATCCTGGTTGCCCGAGACATCCCGGGTCTCCGCGACGGTCGCCAAGATTGCTCACATTTTCAATGTTATCACGTGACCCCGAGGTCTGCAAGACGGTCTCCGCGACGGTCTCCGAGACGGGTTGTGAGAAAACCGACCTGATTGTGGCAAAATTATCTCAGTATCCAAAATCACGTGATCATAGGCCTGCTAGTACTGTTCTAAACAGAATCTACCATCTTTAGAAATGATCACCAAAAATATGTAAATTAATCTATTATTACATTATTGATTATTTACAATTTAATATAGATATAGCTTCCTTATGATTAATATTCTCGAAAGAAGTTTCACAGTCACTGAGCGTTTTAAAAAACACAAACAAACAAACAAGTAAAAAATGTTAGATTCATTACTGTCATCAAACGAATTTTGTGAAATTTGTCGAATTTATCCAAATTCCTAAGGATCTGGAAACTCAAGTGGCAAGAACTGGAACCAGTTCGATCTTCTCAGAAGTGATGGATTTTTTTTCCCATATATTTTCTATACTTGTCAACCAGTCTGGTCCCTGTGTTCTCCCAGCCCTTTGCCTAAAAATGGGTTTAAAAAGGGTGAACATCGGATGTCTCACCGACATCAAGTCCCTTTCCAGGTTCATATATAGAATTTTATTTCGGGTAGGGCCTAATTAGGGAACCGCCAAGCAACAGTCAAAAAACAAAAACAAAAATAATCTTCAATTTAAGAGGCGGGTGGAGACAAAGTCCAGTCAACCTATCATCCAACCAGAAAAAAAAAGAGAAAACAGGATCTACTTTACACATTTTTAGATTTCGAGGGGAATGGGCAGAGCCAACTTAGCCCTCTCCCTAAACAGGCCCTGTTCGGCTGATAATCGTAAGAGGCTTTACCTCCTTTGCGGCTACTCGTAATTATGGAAATGCTAATTTCTCTTTTATCCAAATTCGTAAGTTAAATGTCAACATCACTCGAGATTTCCAAGCTAATCAACCAAATTTAAATTTTACTTATGAATTTCTGGAAAACACGAAAATGGAAAAGTTTATTGCATTCAATCAATAGGAACTAATATATTTTTTTTGAAATCAGATAGACAGACATGACGAATCTATTAAGTTACTTCGGCAAAAATCTTCCTAAGAATAAACATTAAAACCATGCTCTCTTTCCTGTTCCGTTCATTTTTCTATTTTATATAATATTAAAAATAACTCAAGCAAAACAAAAAGAAAGAATATAAGTAAATTTTCCTTTTTATTTTTTCATTACATTTTTGGAAGAAAGCATTACATTTATTAATAATAACAATTTAAAAAGAAATAAAAGCCTTGAGGAAAAGGATTTTTCTTCCTCGTTTTTCCTTTTTTTTTAAAATTGTTCAAGTTCTTTTTAAAGCAAATGTGCACCGATGCATTTAGTTAAGTGATTTTTAAAATAACTGTGTTCAAATGGTTATTATTATGGTTTCCTCATTTAACAATTACTCAGAAGAGGGAATTTACTGTGAAGTGATTCAGTGTCAATGAAATGTAAGAATAAAAATTTCCTAGTAAAAGATTTTCTTCTAATAAAAGTAATAAGTAAAAATTCGAAAACTTTCCGCAGGTTAATCATGTTATTTTTCCATCAATATTAAGACAATTTTAGCTTCTTAATTAAAACACTTCTAAAATGAGGAAATGTTTATTTGTCAGAATTTTTCACACCTGGCTATTTTTGTATTATTTTTATATTAAAAATTTATTTTTATAATTTTATTTTAAAAATAAAACTAAAAAATGTTTATGAGCTTGATAGCTCAAGTGGTAATAAAAGGGTTGAAGGAAACCGGTTCAATCCCCGGCGGAGGTTTGGTTTTAGACGAGTCTCAAGATTCACCGGTTCTTTATCGAAATGGCTGCATGTTTCTTACCTGAAGGTTAGCGTGATCTTAGGAGCCTTAAATTCCTGAACTCCTATTCCCTGTTGAGATTAAGAGATGTGGCGCTTTAACCTTTTCATTTTTTTATTGAAAATTATTAGATTTAAGAAACTTATTAAAAACTAAATTATATACTTAAAAGTAAAAAACATTTTTTTTTTTCTCTTTTCACAAAATAATCAATGAAAGTGACAGAGATAAACAAGAACGTCATGTTCTTGAAAGTTCTCTTTGCTTTAACCTAAAGTTTTAAGAATTGTTTTAACATTGAAAACATTGACGAGTCCTTGTAAATGTAAAATCCAATATTTTCAATTTATAAGAAGTTTATACTTTAAAGAAAAAAAAAAAGTATTTATTTAGCTAAATTTTTTACAGAATTCAGTACGCCAGAAAAATGAAACTAACGTAAGTTATTAAAAAAAAAATAATGGGTGATAGTGTAAGATGTCGTAATGGTTTGGACATTTGTCCTATAAATTAACCTCATTCCTTGTAATACTTTGGTGCTATAAAAACAATGGAAAGAAAAAAAAAAACATGAAATCTCTTTTGTATCTATTTTCTAAAGACTTTACATGGCAATGGTAACACGAATCAGATGGCGCGGAAAGACACGTTTTGACATAAGTTCCAGATGATATCATGCACTTTTATTTTAATTATAATACATTTATGATTAATCATAATCATTCAGTAATGTTTCCTTAGGATTTCTAAAAAATTAGTAATTTTCCGTTGGTTTTTTTTTTTTTTTTTTTTTTTTAATGTTCCTTAATCCTATTAGGTGTGCTTATAATAATGCACATCTGGAACATAGATACTGATAAGTTTAATATAAATAATTAACAAAATGAAAAATTAAAAGAAAAGGTAATTCCATAATTACCTTACATATGTAATTTAATATTTTCATCAATTACATCTGAAATTAATCTTTCTTTTATATCTTTAATTTTTTGAAAATCCTAATTTTCCCACTTAATGAAATAATTGAAATAGTTGATGAAATAGTTGAAATAATTTATATATTATATGACCATTTAAACGGTAACCATAATTATTTCTTATTTTATTATTAGTTAACCTACTAAGCCAATTATACCTAGGTTTTTTTTTCCTTCTTTACATTTATTTTTTTCATTTTTTATTTAAAAAAAAAATTAATAATTATTTTATAAAAACATTTTTCTGTATAGTTAAGATTTTGAATTTTTTTCTTATATGTTTTTTTTTTTTTTCATCTCTACTTTTCTTACTACAGTTTAAAAAGAAAATATTAAAAAAAAATTGTTAATATTTTCTGATTGTTTCCGATTTTTAAAGATCCAACTGTCAAGACTATAGTCCAAGATGGAATCTACCAAAGATTTAAAAATAATTAATTTTTGTTTGAAAGGAATTATTTCCTTTAAATGATAAAATAAGTAAGTTAGGGTGATTAATTTTTTAATGATGTGAAGATATTGTGTATCCCATGAAAATTTCTCGCAACTACAGACTCCTAAATACTTTTGTTGACATAATTATGTAGTCAATTTTTTCGCAATTGCATGGTTCTTTATTAACCGGTTAGGTATTTTCCATATTTTTACAATTTTTGTTGTATAAAGCACAAAGTAAATTTTTATAGATAATTTTATTTTTATTTTTTATTAACATAATTTTTTGGTATTTTAATATTTATTGTCATATAATTATATAAAACATCACTAATACTTCAAATTAAATTATACGAAAGTCATTTATTTCATCTCTTCTACAAAATAACGCAATATTTCGGAGAACTTTATCAGCTCCTCCTTCCTCAAGCGTTTAATGTAATAATGCATTGTGCCGAACGGAGCACGTTTTATTGTTAATTTTTTGATTATTATTTTTATTTTATTTTGTAAAACGCTTGAGGAAGGAGGAGCTGATAAAGTTCTCCGAAATATTGCGTTATTTTGTAGAAGAGATGAAATACATGACTTTCGTATAATTTAATTTGAAGTATTAGTGATGTTTTATATAATTAAGACTAGAAAGGTCTTTGGTGCAGTGAAGAGGATTTATTTTAAGATTGCAGAGATCTTCGGTGGAATGAAGATGAGTATTTTTCTTCAATGAGTTCGTTTTTATTTCTTCTAAGTTTATTATTTCTTCAAAGATAAAATTTAAAGAAGTCTTCAAGGATCTTCAATTTGGACAATTTCTTTAATTTTTTGGACGATTGGAACGTTTGTTTTTGATTTATTTATTTTGTAATAATGCTTTTGCATTAAGTGCCGCACGGAGCACGTTTTATTGTTAATTTTTTGATTATTATTTTTATTTTATTTTGTAAAACGCTTGAGGAAGGAGGAGCTGATAAAGTTCTCCGAAATATTGCGTTATTTTGTAGAGGAGATGAAATAAATGTCATATAATTTCTTATAGCACACCTATTAATATTATTTAAATCAATCTGCATTCTATTATACGCATTTAATTGGCTATTATCATATGTTAATATTAGTAGATCGTCAGCATATGTAAAAATATTTCAATGGTCTTCAAAGAGTTCATGTAAAGATTACATAATATAGGTTCCAAATTTGATCTTTGTGGAGCCCCAGATATAATATTATATGATTTACTTATTTAGTTTTGTATCATTATTTTAATTATCCTATTTTTTAAATAACTTTTTATTAAATTATTAATTTTTCCCCTGTTACCAATTGAATTAAGTTTTTCTAACAATTTTTATCGAAAGCTTTTCTGAAATCAATAAACATAGTATAAATAATTTTACCGTCATTAAGCTTATTGTTTATATCTTCACTGAGATTTTTTAACAATAAAGAAGTATTTTTTTTTAACAATAATATTAATGAATTCTACAGATTTAAATGTATACACTATAAATAAAATTTCGTAATTATTTAGTTTTCGTGAAAAAGCTTTAGTAACTAGACAATGGATTTGTATCGAGGGCTTAAACAATGGATGTTAATCTTTTAGCTGAACTTTTAAATAATGCGTGGTTTGATAGAATTAAAATTAATCGAGATTTAGACAATTTCAGTAAATAATGGGATTTAATTAAATTTTTTCAGAAAGTAGAAAAGTTCAACTGTTTGTATTCATAAAATATTATAACTTACAGATATATGTAGGCTTTTCGTTTGTATCATTTCATGACTTTAAAATAACAATAATAATAATAATAATAATAATAATAATGTTTTAAGAAAACTAGACTTCCAATTCCTTCAGGAACTTTTTGTATTTAATATTTAAGTAGGTGTTTTATGATGTATTATAATAAGTAGTCATAAACTGTCTTGTTAACAGTTTAGTAATTTCAAATTACTGAAATACAACAAAGAAAACCAAATTGCCAAGAATTTTAAAGTTATAATGTAATTCCAAATTTCTCTTTTTTAAAAAGAGAATGATCAAATATTGCATAATCACTCACATGCTGGTAGCGTGACATTTGATTGGTATTAGTTTTCTAATTCTTATATAAAAATTTCACAAAAATATTAGGACTCAACTTTAAGTTAAATTGTTATAATTTATCAAGTCTTCTAAAACTGCAGAACGTGAAATTCCTAAAATAAAATAAATGAGATGAAAAGAAGGGTTTGTGCTATTTTTTATAATGCAAGCTTTGGCTTCATGAATGCGTCACAAAATAGCACGTCTATTTATGTTAAGAAAATAGATAAAAGTTATTCCTAAACAGGGAATTCGATATAAAATTCTTCCTCGTAAAAGTGAATATCCGGTTGTTTGTAACCCGAGGGATGATTGTAAAATTTTGGAAGGTTCAGTAAATTGGATAGATGAACCACTTGAAAGACAAAATATTTTGGCAAATATTGAAATACTGATTTTCTCGCTTAAATTTGCTCCAGAATGTTTCTGTTTAATTCTTCTACGATTAAAGAACCCTCGTAATTCGGTCTTTAGAACGACCGACTGTATATTAGAAGGAGCTCGGATTGCTCATCCATGGAGATCGGAGAATTTTCGAAATTAATTTCATTTCAAAAGCGGACTTGACATATTTACTGAGACAGAGAGTATTCAGAGAGATCTGCAAAGTTCGAAGGGTGAAAACACTCCAACTAAATAGCGGTTCAGTTGTGTGGATGACGAACAAAGGTTAATTATCACTAACACTAAAAGTCGTTTTCACCAAAAAAAGAAAAGAGACGGTTTCGGATATTTCACTCAGGGTGATAAATAACCAGGACTACTAAATATTATCCATTCAACGCGTAAAGATGGAAAGTGAATAATAGTAAGGATGAATTCAAACGACATACTATAAAAAAATAAATTGTTAAATTAAAAATTATAGATGAGATCAACAAAATACTAAGATACATAACCAAGATACTAAGATACTTTAATAATCGGATCAGTCTGACTGACATCTTTCACTCTACACTAATTGCTGCTCTGTTCTCAAATATTAATCCGATGAAAGGAGGATGAATCTTTCTATCGAAACTGTAACTTATAATTTGCTTAAATGTTTGCAATTGAAAAGTGCATTTTGATGAATTGTAATAAACACTTTGAGTAACTTAGTGTAGTTGTTTTCTTCTTCTTCTATTGGCTTTAATTAAATAATTTGGAAAAACGGACTGGGCCGTACCAAGCGCAGTAAAGGCTTTGTGACGGTCCTTGGATCTATTTTGATCAATGTACAACGGCAGGGCTTTAGGAAAAAATAACAAAAATAACAAGTCGAGTCACTGCCTTCAGATACCAGAAGGAGTGAGTGGTGCGTTATCATCCTAGACTAATATTGAAACTTGGGACTTAGAAGTTAATTTTGTTTTTATTTTTTCATCGTAGCATCTTAAAATCCAGAACTCAATTCAAGCTTTTAATTTCAAATCAATATAAATTTTACAGGATCTCTAATATTTAGCATTTCAGATTGTTTATTTAGATGTTATAGCTTACAGTAGTTAACATAGTTATGTATTACAATCAGAGAATTCATAATTCAATTAATATCTATCGTTCAATTAAACGTAATCTCTAATGGATTTAGTAATCTCTTCAACAACTTGTTTATCAAAATGTTCATTACTATACAATGATGAAAATAGCGCCATCAGAGTTTGTGTGAAAGTTCTTAACACTTACGAACAGAACTCTGTCGCAAAATAAATTCGTATGCGTCCATTTTATTTATTTATTTAAAACAATAAAAATTTAGAAATGATAATCCATGTTTTATTTTATTATTCTCCTTCTCAAGTGAAGCAGAGAACTTGCTAGTAAATGTAATAAAATAAGGAAATAAATAAGTAAATAAATAAATAACTGAATAAATAAATTAAGTTATATAAATCTTCTAGCTTTCCACTGTCTCTTAATCTAGTAAACAAAGCAAATAGCACAGGAAATTCTAAAGAATTCTTCTTGTTTTAATAAAAGTACTTGAGGAATTCTTTGGCAAAACAAAATTCACTTTCTAAATAAAAAAAAAAGAAAAAAAAAAAAACACTTTTAATAATTGAACATTTCTATTTTTATAATTAAGTCTATCTCCTAAAGGCATTCATTTACACAGGCCAAAGGCACAGAACCATCGTTATTAAAAAAACTCTCAAGAAATAAATTGTTTTTTTTATGGAACAGTAGTTTCGTAAATTAAAAATTACAAAAGTGAAGATATTGAGACATTGTTTGAATATAAACCAATTCTAAGAATATGTTATTACCAATTTTTCCAAGAATCTCGTAACACAGAAGATATTTCTTGGCATCCCCTTTTACTTAGAATATCATCAATAAGAAAACTAATAATTTAACACTTCCTTCAAAGAACAGTTCACTGAAATTTGAGGTTAATGACTTTTCCAGCTCCATAAAATAGAAAAATATATAGTTTTTACCTACTTTAGTAATAAATAGAACCAAACAACTTTTTTTTTTTCATAATGTTGAAACAATTGAAGCAAATCATTAGTTTTTTTTTAGGCGCGTTCACTTAAGCGAAAAGCACCTATTAACTGCGTCACGAAATAGTTCAACTCCTACTAGTTCGATTTTGATGAAATTTTATATATAAGTTTTTTGTAGAAATTCATGTACAAAATCACATTTAATTCAAATCGGTTAATTATTTCAACCACTCTTGAAAAATGTTTGCACTTCAATTAATAAACTAAAACAAATTGGCTAATTTTCATGAAATTTCATATATTAACAGTTCATTAAGGTATCAGCTAATTTTTTGAAGGTTTGTTTTCTTTCCAATTGTTTTCGATGTCTTTTTTTCATGGAATTAATGAAGAAGTTTACCACGAGCATATAGAATAGATACCACAAATTTCAAGCATCTAATTTATTTTGTAACTCTGTAAGTTGAAATTGACTTTTTTTTACTTTGATATGATAATTATTCTGAACAGATGAATGATCTATTTTGGTGATTACCATCTTTTCCTGAAGTGACTTTGATAACAAATACATTTATTTATTAGTAATTATTAATTAAAATTATTTATTAAAATTCTTAGAACGAGTCGTCTCTTGTTACACCCAAATAACTGTAAATAGTCCTATTTCAACGAATCCTTTCATTGCTTTCTCTGTCAATCTGTAGCAAAAAGAAAAAATAAATCCCTTTTACTTAACCTCTGAGATTAGTTTGGATTAGGTAATTATTTAAGATAATATTTATCTCATCCATAAATTTGTATTTGCAAATGTTTAACTCCAAAAAAAATCTTATCCTATAAGAAATAGTTTATATAATATTAAAGAAAAAGCCAAACAGAGAATAAGAAATACCGAGCCACCAGTACACAGATCATTCGACTAACCCACAAATACATAAAAGAAATAAATTAAATAACGTTTTAAAGTGATCAGCGTCTCATTTTTATTTCTCTTTTCCTATATCTAAGACAAAGTTAACTCTATAATTCAGTTATTGTTTCGAGAAATGATCCACATGTTGCGAATCTGTATGTGGGAAATTGACGTTAAGAGAAATTCTATCAGCTCATGTGGAATTTAGAATAAAAGTAATTTCCAAGTTTTCCTTATACAAATAAATAATTTCTAAACATAATGCATAATGATTTAATAAATGATAAATGTTTACGTGGTCTTAACACTGTGAAATTTGAAGAAATAAATTGTTAATTACTTTTATTCAATAAAATCATGTAGCCAACACCTAGTCTAAGATTAAAATTTAAAATTAAACGAATATATACAATTAAAATCAGACTAGTTTCGCTGCGACTGGACTTTTATTGTTCGATTGTTTTTTAAAAATTTTTTATTATAAGGTTTGTTAAATCTTTAACAATTCCTTAATGTTGTTTCTCGCTTCTAAAGATTGTTATTTATCGTAACTTATAGTTATTTGTAGGCTTGATAAAGAGAAGACGTTATTTTATCTACTCGAAAATTTGCATTTGTAATAAATGTATTTTAAGTTCATACATTTATTGGTGTTCGTGGTGTTAATTTATAACATTATGAATTTTAAAAGAGAAGGAATCAAGAAAAAGAGTATACATACCATCAAGAGTATGGTATGTATACTTATAATGCATAAACAGTTTGATTGTGTTGGTTGGTCTAATAACAACAGTTGCTAAGCGCTAAAAAAAGAATAAGTAGTTTATTGGAGTGTAATAAAATCATCATCAGTTTTGTGGTTTTGATTTATTTAAGAAGGATACAATAAATGTTTCTAAGTTGGTTCAGAAATTGTGATTTTATCTTCTATGTCATAGTTACTTCTCTGTTAGCAACATAGAATTGCCACTTGTACAGTTATTAGTTAGTTAAGAATATTCTAGGCCTTGTAATTAACCAGTTCACGAAAAGTTAGCCAGTTCTTTTATAAAAGCAACTCTTTACTGCCAACTAGCAAAAAAATAAAAAAAAATCACTAAAAATCCCTTCGTGCTTGGTCTACGAAAAACATTGCAGAAATTACTGCCATAACAGTATAGCTTTTTGCCTTTTTTTTTATTGGAGTATCTATGCCTCATTGGATGACAGTTGTCTTCTAATCTGATCTAAAGCCTTGTACTGATCTCTCCCACTACCGGTTTCATTCCACGAAAAAACCTTCCCTTCTGGTGTAATGTGGGTCGCCGTGAATGGCAGTGCGACTTGAGGAAATATTCAAGATAGTGATAATCAAAGGGTTGAGAGTTATTGGTTAGGAAGAATGCAATTAGGCGATAAAATTAAAAGCTTTGGGTGGAATAATAGTCACTGGAATAGTAACAAGATTCATTACCAATAGAAAGTAATGTACAGGAATTTTAACATGAAACACAGATGAAAAAGCAACAATTTTTCTTACAATTTGTAAATTTTATTCAATTTTCAAGAAAAAAAAAAAAAAGAATGTCAAGTATTATTATATCTTAATAGATATCGTTAAAATTTGTAGACTTATAGTGTTTTCAGGTTATAATTAATTAAATGTATCTAATATTATTAGTGTTAAAATAAAATAATACTTATCGAAAATAATTGAATAAAACCTAAATAAATAGTAAATTTACATCATAATTTGGAATGTAGGTTAGATGAGATATCTTTCAAAATAGAGAAAAAAAGGCCAATTTTCACAAT
Source organism: Thereuonema tuberculata (assembly GCA_023159025.1). Taxonomy (NCBI): domain Eukaryota; kingdom Metazoa; phylum Arthropoda; class Chilopoda; order Scutigeromorpha; family Scutigeridae; genus Thereuonema; species Thereuonema tuberculata. The sequence goes on along the minus strand of JAFIDM010009631.1, from coordinate 23,140,030 downwards.
TCCTACTTCACGTTGGTATTTGCACCTGTCTTTCATTTAATTGCCTACATAAATCTCAACTGAAAAAGAATATTTTTTTTAAGAAATAAAAAAGAAAGCCAGAAAAAAAAAGTTTCCTGAATCCCATTTCAGGGCTATTCAAGTTACATTTCAAAACCCTTTCTGCATACAGTATATTGGTATATTTAAAAAATAATTAGAAAACTTTTATGCTTTTTACGTAGATAAATTATAATTTTATAAGTATGCCTAATCATAAACTGAATAGTTTACTTAATAGATATTTTACTGACCAGTACTTCTTTGATTTACTAATTAAATCGAAGATCGGTATATCTGTATGTTTCTGTTTGCTTTTTTATTTTAATTAATAAAAAAAAATGTCTAGATTATGAAAAAACTAAGAATGATTAAGTTAATTAATGTTTTGTAATCGCTTTTGCAAATAACACTATTCACTGTTTCACTGCTTGTAGCTTCGTTTTATGGATGCTGTCGTGGCTCAAGTATGACCAGATGTATATAAATCTCCTTTGAATAACGCTTGTTAGTGTGGACTTCCAATTACTGTGTCTTTCTGTTGTTTCCATTTTTGCCGCAATTGGCGCTGCAGTAGAGATGTGAATAGAAATTACTTTTAGTCTTCTGATTAAGATCAGCAGACTAATATTCCCGTTTTGTCTGTCCGTCTGTGAACAAGAATCATTAAAATCTCATTAAATTATCATCAAGCACAACAATAACAACAATCGCAACAATTGTGCCTTTTGCATTCGCAACAATCATATTTATAGTGATTGTTGTAATTGTTGTAGAGCTGCATTATAAAAGTGATTGTCAAAAGGCGCAATTGTTGCGTTTATTGGAAATAAACACAAGGAAATTAAACCAATATCAATTATCAGACGACGCGACGTTGCGAAGCATTGTGATTGGTTTACTAATCGCTTTCCCTACCTTGTTTAGTTATGGAGAGATTTAAGGAATTAATGAACTGTTTCCATCTTTTATTTTACATTATTGCTTGCCATACATTAGCATATAATTTTCATTTTATTTTTTTGTTCATTTGCTCAACATTTTAACTTACAAAAAACGCTGAACATTTAATGGTAAAATCAATAATAAATTTTTTTTTTTTTTTTTTTTAATTTCTCATTGAAACTAATTAAATGTTAAAATTATAATTGACATGCAAGTTTTCAATTTAAAAAAAAATCGTTCAAGTTTTTTTGTTACCCTACTTATTGAATTTCTGTCAAAAGGAGTTTACTTAGCATGACATAATAAGCTGCCATTAAAGTTTCATCTTCCACGATAAATAGTTTTTGAGTTAGTTTTATCAATATCAACTATATTGTCAACTTATATTGTTAGATATTTCTCCCTTTTATAACTCAAAGACTTTCCAATCTGTACAATCTGGGTCCAATCTGTAGAAGAATCAGTAAAGAGCTTATGTATCTTAAACCTGTTGAATACTTCTACTTTTATAAGTAGTTAAGCTGTGCGAACACCATGCAATTTTTCTGCAATTTAGTTGCGCGATTTTGACGTCACGAGTTGATAGAGCACGTTTATTTGCAACTTATTTGCAACTTTTGTCATCCGACTCGAGTTGTATGGACACCTGCAACTCGAAAAATTGCATTGAATTCCCCAATCACAGGGCAGCATTGGAACACGTCAGTTATGAAACCACGCCCACGAAAAAAATGGCGTCGAAAATGTTTTCTGTCGATTCGTTTTGAAGACAGGCTCATACTCAATTAATATCAGAGTATTACGAGTTTCTTTCATGCAGAAATAAAGTTTATACTGAAATGCAGTAATTGTATGCGGCAGAATTTGTCAGAGAGGTTGCAAAACCTCGATTTTTTCGGATTTTTCACATCGGGTTTGGGAACCGCAGAAACGCAGTTTTTGCGGTAATGCAAAAGGTATGACGTCATTGTTTCCAGGGAAGCATTGTTTCTTATTGGCTGTTGGTCATTCGTTACTTTTCATTCGAAATAATAACATGAAATTCAATTCCATAGCGGCTAATAATTTTGAAAACAATATTTATCATATGTTGCAATTCAATCACTCTTATATTATGTTTGAAACGACATAACCGAATTTTGCTTGACGTCACACGTGACATATTTAAAATCTGCGTTGTCATTGGTCGGTTACATTTTCGAGTTGCATATCGAGTTGCAAGGTGTTCGCGCTTGACAACAGTGTATATCAACTCGTGACGTCAAAATCGCGCAACTAAATTGCAGCAAAATTGCATGGTGTTCGCACGGCTTAAGAGTTTCTGTTTTCAGAATTTTTTAAAAAAAACAAACAAACTATTTCTTTATAACTTGCTATGGGTTCAATTTGCTTCAAATTCTAAAGGAAGCTTATATTTAAATTTTAAATTTCATCTTCCTTGGATAAAAGTTCTTGAGTTATGGTACAACCGATTGACCAATCAGCTGATAAAATTAATTTTGATTTGAAATTGTATTAAAGCTGTTTGCTCTTATTCGTTTTTGATTTTATAATAAGAGGTTTTCAACAAGACCTACATAATGATATTTTTTTAGGCTAAGCATTCCTTGAGAATATAAACATTCAAAAACTATTTTTGTTAACAATTTTGATTGTAATTTTAATGTTAAATATATCGTATTAGTAGAAATTGTTGTTTTCCACAATTTTGTTTTGTAGTGACAGTTTGGTAAGAGAAGACTTGGCTACGTAAGATTAACAAAACAAAAAATTCTACAAAATTAAAAAAATTAAACTTGTGTAAACACTATGTGCACTAAATTTGTCATTATTAATAAATATATAATGTTGACAATTTGCATATTTAACCAGAGTCTGATTTTAGGATGGGCTATGAAGGTCTCCACAAATTTTCGCTATCCCCCGCTATAAAAAAAGGTTCATTATAGATACTGTATTACAAAGACATTATTAAAATTCACTATAAACCGTTCACTATCAAACAAAATCATAAATGGCGCACAGTATTTAACTATTGAAATAGCCACAAGTGCTATTTAAAAAAGTTAGGTTGTCACATTCTGATTCAGGATTTTTTTAGTTGAATTTTGTACGTGAATAATCAACAAAGACACAGAGAAAACAATGAATAAAAATATACCCCGAATAGAGTGGATTGTAATTTTAACTTATTTTAATTAATACTTTACTTTCCTCCCGAACTTATGTTGACGTTAGATTGAATGCAATCTGCTGCTGAAGGCTTTACTGCCATCTAGTGGGAGTTTTCAGAACAAATAAGGAAGACCTTGGTACTGAGAGCAAAACTTTAGTTTCGTGCTACTTTCATTCTCGAATACAGTATTCAATTTCTAAAATTACAAAAGGGTAGATATATTATAAATATTTTACTTTTTAAAAAAATAATATCTGGGGGCACGGCATGTAGAGTAAGTGTGTGATTTTGTATGGTGTGAGAGTGCCTGAGGTAAGCTATTATTATTATTATTATTATTATTATTATTTCTTCGACAATAGGAAAAATATTTGAAAAATTTTTTACTAAAAAATTACAGGAATATTTAAAGGTATATGACATTATACATAAAAATCAATATGCTTACCAACAAAAAAAAAGTACAACAAAACTTTTAGAAGATTTTTGTGAAAATATTAATAAAAACCTAAATAAAAATTACTTTGTTTTATTAATTACCATTGACTTGTGTAAGGCATTTGATTTGATTGACCATAAATTACTTTTGTCTAAATTAAAAAAAATTGATATAAGGGTTAAATATTATAGAAAGTTATTTCGAAAACAGAAAAATCTTTGTACAAATATATAATATTTCAAGTAAAAGGAAAAAAACAAATATTGGAGTGCCCCAAGAATCAAATTTAGGACCAAAATTGTTTATAATCTTTCTAAACAATCTTTTTCCTCTAATGAAGGATTGCAAAATTTATATTTATGCAGATGACATAATAATATATACAATAGGTCCTGATTTAGAAACTGCAAATAAAACTCTTCAAGATAATTATGATATTTTACAAAAATGGTTACATGATAACAAACTTGTTCTAAATAATGAAAAAAAAAAAGAAATATTAATAACCCCCCCCCCCCCCAAAAAAAAATAATAGATAATAATATAAATATCATCATTCATACGCATGATTGCTTACATGGATATAGTAGAAATTGTAAATTTTGTGACAGGATTGATATAATAACATTTTTTAAATATTTAGGTATAATTATAAATGATTTCTTTACATGGAATAACCATTTAAATATTGTATATAAAAAGCTATATGTAACCAAATATATTTTCTACTACATTAAAAATATTCTTCCACTAAAAACAAAAAGTTTAATTTATTTTGCACTTTTTGGTTCTTTATTAAACTATGGAATGACTGTATGGGCAAATGTAGGGTATTGTCATTTGGAAAATTTAAAAAAATTACAAAAAAAAAATCTTAAAGTTGATCTTTTCTAAAAAGATATGGGGCAAAATAAATAAGAGAAAACTTTACTAAAATATAATATACTTTATCCAAACCAAAAATTTTTATATAATGTAATAATAAAAAATTTCTGTGATATAATTAATAAAAAAGATGAGAACAAAAGATTATATAATATGAGGTATTGCAATAGAATCAAACTTGACTATCTTTATATAAACAATGAATATGGTGAAAGAAATGTAAAATATATAATAAAAAAAACTCTAAATGATATGAATGGGATATTTACTAAAGATTATAAAAAAATATCACTTGTAAAAAAAGATGGATTGTGGACAATGTTGATTAATAATGGATTTATGTTAAAAAAAAAAAAGAGGGAAAAAAAATAAGGGAGGGTAAAAAGGGAGTGAAAAATATAAAGAATGTTTGAAATTGTTTGATTGACAGGTTTGACTAAATTTCTGTATTCTATTTTGAAGGATATTGTTGTATTAAGTGAATTATTATTGTGAAAAAAAAAATTGAAAAGAAATTGAAATTGTTTGAATTGAAAGGAATGACTAATTTTTCTATATTTTAAGTTTGAATGATTAATATAATTGTTAAAAGTATTTGTAGTAAAATTCACAGCACCCGTTGATAGGGATTTTTTTTATCCATAACGGGACTGAATTATGTATTTAAGTGAATAAAAAAAAATATTATATATATTATTATTATTGTGGGCCCGGTAGCCGAGTGTGTAAGAGCGCTTGGCTGCGGGGTGGAGGTGGCGGGTTCGGTTCCCGGCCTCGGCCGAGGGCGGGAATTTTTCCACGCTTCTTTCTCCTCCAAACGGGTCGTAGGGTCTACCCAGCCCTCTGTAGAATGGGTACCGGGATTCTTTCCCGGGAAGTTAAGGCGGGCGGGCGTCGGGCTGACCACCCGACCTCAATCTAGTCCCGTTGGTCTCGAAACGCTGGGAGCCTTACCTCCCACGCTCCCGTGGGCCTCCAAGGCCTGTTTAAGGGATTGCTTAACTTTTTTTTTATATATTATTATTATTATTATTATTATTAATGAGCTGATGATTTTTTCTCTAAAAATGGACGGGATAAATAAACAGAAAATCTTAGCTGATAAATTTTGTGAATATTTCTAATGAATATTTGATATATATAATATAAATATATATAATATAAATATGTATAATATAAATTGTAATGAAAAAATAACAAAAAGAAAATTACAATATATCAATTAAAAATTCAATTTCTATTAATGAACCAATGGAACATGAAATTTTAAATATAATAAATAGAATGGAAAATAAAAATTCAGTAGTATTAGATTTAATATCCATTAAAGAAATAAAAGAAATAAAAGTTACTTTTTCAAAAATTATCTCTATTTTGATAAAACAAATTATTCATACAAAAACATGTCCTAATCAATTAAAAATATCTAAAATAATACCAATGTATAAAAACAATAGCGAATTTCAACTTGAAAATTATCGTTCAATAGCCATACAGTCCACAATTAATAAAATAATAGAAAAATATTTAATACAAAAGATAAAAGAATTCACAAAAGCTTACAACATAATAAATAAAAATAAATATGCAGAGCAAAGATCTAAAAATACTACTAAATTATTAGAAACCTTCAGCAGTCATATAAATAGTAAATTAAATAAAGATAATTTTATAGTTCTTATAACAATAGGTTTAAGTAAAGCATTTGATTTAATAGATCACGATTTATTAATAAAAAAATTAAATAATATTGGAATTAGAAATGATATTTTACAAATAATAAAGGATTATCTAAGTAACAGAAAAATATATGTAAATATTAACAACAAAATAAGTAAGAGAAAAAAAATCAAAAATGGTGTCCCACAGGGATCTAATCTGTGTTATTTATAATCTATATTAATGATCTTTTTCTATTAATAAAAAATTGTTATATGTACATATATGCAGATGATATAGCACTCTATGCTGCAAATACTGATCCACAAATCGCAAATAATATTATTCAAGGAAATTTTAATATTGTTTAAAAATTGAAATAACAATAATAGCATGATAACAATAAATAAAGACAAAAAAAATGTATGATTATCAGACCAAAAAAAAACAATTAACAAACTTCCATCCAAAAATCTATTTTCATTCACATTTATGTCTTCATAAACAAACTAATAATTGTAACTCTTGTTCTAGAATTGATATTGTAAATGATTTTAAATATTTAGGAATCACTATAAATAACTTATTTACATGGAATACCCAAATAAATATCATACATAAAAAATTAAACTCAACCATCTATATTTTTCACTACATACAAAATATATTACCACAGAAAACAAAAATTCTTATTTATTATGCTTTATTCGATTTTCTGTTAAATTATGGAATAAACATATGGGCAAATACGAATGATATTAATCTTGAAAGTTTAAAAATGCTACAAACTAAAGTATTAAAATTAATTTTTTCTAAGAAAATTTGGAATAATATTCAAAATAGAAATTATATCTTAAATAAATATAGAATATTATTCCCAAAACAAAATTTCTTCTACTCTAAAATTATTATGATGTATGAAAAATAAAAAATAATAATATACAAAATTATAACTTAAAAACAGAAAGTAATATTAAATTAATTTATCCATACATAAATAATAATTATGGTTTAAAAAATATAAATTTTAATATAGAAAGTTTTCTAAATAACATAAATATAAACATATTTGAAGATTATCAAAATATTTCAATTCTTAAACGAAAGTTAAAAAAAATGGATTATTGAAAACATTTTGAAAATTTACAATTAAAAAAAGAAGGAAGAAAAAGGCAAAATCTAAATTACTTTTAAATATACCTGTATTTTAAAATCTTATATATTATATTATTTAACACATTATAGCGTACCCATAATGTTCGATTTTTCTTACTTATTAGAATTATTTTATACTTCTAAATTATTCTATATTATAGTTATATAGGCTACTATAGTTATAGTTATATTATAGTTATATTGTTGATATACTGTTGTTATCTATAATGATAATAACTGTTTTTGTTAATGGATGTCATTATCATTTACATTTCGATTTATTTAGTTTGAAATTTATTTATATAACTTGTTGATATCCTCGCTATTATTATTTTGATTTATTTAATTTAATTTTTTTATATAAGTTGTTAATATCATTGTAAATTATATTTTGAATTATTTAATTTAAAATTTATTTATATAAATTTCATAAAGTATTATTATAATGATTAATAATAATTATCATTATTATTAATGATTACGTTATAACTGTTGTTGTCATTATGGCTATGATAATTTGTATTAATCATTATTACTGTTTTATTTTTGAAATTAATATAATACTAGGCCATCCCCCTGTCTCCCCCTGGTAAATAAGAGATAATCCAAGAAGAATCGATTCCAAGCGGTTATGGCAAAAAGTGAAATTTAAATTTTAATCTAGTAGGCTAAAATTAATGAGTTATTTCTTTTTTTCTCTGGCTCTTCTCTCATTGCGCCACACACACACGAAGGGAGTGATAAGAAACAATATTTTGAATGTAGTCCCCGTGACCTAATGGATAAGACATCTAACTTCAGATCAAAAGGTTGCAGGTTCGATTCCCGTCGCGAACGTTTATTTCTAATTTTTTACAGGAAATTAGCAATTGCGCAGGACACACAGACAGGCAGAGAACTAAAAGATTTTAGTAATGTAGATTGTACATACTTGCCATAACCCGTTTGATAGGGATTTTATCTCTAACGGGACTGTACTGTATTATCCTTTTTTTTCCCTAATAAAAAAAAATAATATTATTATTACAGTAAACTCCCGGAATTGGATGGCGCGGCAACCACGGATAAGCGAATTCCGCGGATAATAATCCGAAATAGGACGAAAAAGGACAAAAATCAACGCAAAAATGCTATTAACATGTTTTATTTACATTAAAATGGCAATTCATACAGTTACAGTCAAACATTATAAACAATTATTTTATTTTAAATTATTTATTTATTTTTAAATTTTATTATTATTCGAAGGCTCTCCCGTTATTTAGTGTAACCTGCCGGCCTAAGCTCCGCCCACAAGATCCTTCTTTAAATTGTTTGTCTATAATAGTCTTCACTTACTTTGTTAGCCTCTTTTATTACCTTATTCTAGATTTATTACCTTATTCTAGATTTAATTTTTTTTAATTCTGCAATTTATTGTACACTAAAAAAGATAGAAAAGGAGAGGTCCGCGGATAATCGGGAGTTTACTGTTCTTATATTCTTACAGAACTTAAAAGTATAATGATTAAAAAAAACCTATTAATTAATTGTTATTATAAATTCTTTCTAACATTTTTACTTCGCCTATTTTTTTAAAAAAAAAATCTTTAAATATACGAATTAATTTAATTGTAATTATATTTATTCCATTGATTAAAATTTTTTTTTATACATATATTTACAGCCATGAAAGAACTGTAATGTCTTCAGCATAGAAAACGAAAAAAAAATTAAAGTTAAAGAACGAACTAATTATTTAAATGATTATTATTTTGTTTAAAATATGAATTTATAAACACGTGCTGACAGAAATCCAGGAATCTTAACGAACTTAAATATCTGATAAATAAATAAAGAAATAAAACAGTTAATTGCTGATATCGTTGCCTGCATCTCACTTTTTTAACAGTAAAACATTAAGAGGGGGGTGGGGGAATTCTTAACGCTAGTAGCGTAGTGAATTCTATACAGTTGTTGTTGTTGTTGTTGTTGTTGTCGTGTGACAAATGCAATACAG
>JAFIDM010009631.1:23112730-23125733 GCA_023159025.1 Thereuonema tuberculata | reverse complement strand
TATTGTTTTCATGTAGGAGGCAAGAGAGTTCCTCTAATTTCCTCTGATTATGTGATCGAGCTAATGCTACCGCGTCCGGGGCAGCCGACGCGCCGTGCCCTGCTGTCCGGGGACACATCGAGAAATATGCTACAAGGACTCTAAACATACTCCAACTCAATTCTATACAGTTGCAAGTAACTTTTGAATTACCGGAAGTTACTTGTAGCTTTGAATGTTTTAACCTAATATGGTATAAGATGTAGACACTTCCAAAGTAGACCTACTAAATAATATATTTATGTAATTGAAAAGGAAGAATTTATAGACAGTGAGGAACAATTGATACTACATACAAATATATTACCCAATACATTGTCTACGTGTCATTGCTGTCCACCTGAATCTCTACTGCTTTCACCATTACGACACCATTTATCTTTAGATTGGTTTTCCACCAACAATGATTAATTTTTAACATATATAGTCAGATAATATTGATTCAATTTTAATATGAGACGATTTTCCAATGCATTTCAATGTTTTGAGTTTTTATTGAGTTTTCTATTGTTTACATTTCACTGAGCGATTTGGATAATCTAGAAATTCCGATCTCCTCCTTATTTTTGAAGCTTAAATCCCGATGGATAATAATGTTAACAGTTACTAAGGAAACATATCAACTTATTAGGTGGGTTGTTGAGGCGATTATTTCCTGATAACTTTTAAATGTATGTATCAGAAAACCGATGTAGGATCAATGGATTTATTCTGCACAGGATGTGTACAGTTAAATTATCAAAACATTAAAGATCTCCTTCTGGACAACAGTAAAGCCTAAGGATTTGCATCGCTTCGCAATACCCAAATAACTGCAATTTCCATCATAATAACCTGTTATGTAATTCTTCCAAACGGAGACAGATTTAGGCTGTTCTGATCCATACAAATCTTCTGATACATTGAAGATTTTTTTTTTGCACAAACCATTTGCACACATTTGCAGATGCTACCGAGATATATTTCATTTCTTCAATTGATTCAAGGGTTAGTCCTATAATCAACAGTTTCTAAGAGTATCTCAATCACTAACATGAAACTGGAGAACCAGAAAACTTCTTTTTATTCCCCTAATAAATCTAATTTTTTTCACAAGAAAAAATAAAATAAAATAATTATTATATAGTTTAATTAAATAAAATTATGAGCTCAATTAATGAAAATGAAAATGATACTATAGACTGATATAATAATAATAATAATGACAATATGATAGAAAAATCTAAAGTTGCAAATTTTTTTAAATGAAAATCTTAATGCTTTTATTGGAATTTCTGACGTTTTAAACTTAAAGAGAATTATTTTATTTTGCAGGATGTAATGAAGCCATTTATGGCTTTGATGTTAGCCGGACTAGCTCTTAACGTCCGTCCAGCAGAAGGTAAACAAACCAATTTTATCTTATATACTTTTGATTTATTTGATCGTTACCGCAAAATGAATTTTCTCTGATTGCAAAAGTGGTTTAAACATTTATTGATTTAATGACTAGTTATCACATTTATTATAAAAGCTACATTCTTATTTACATACTTTAATAGTAATTTATCTTCAGTAAGTATTGATTGCAATAATAAGGCAAGAAAGCTATCAATTAAAAGAATACATCATTAATTACTGCAAATATATAGTTGTTTTGTGTTAATTTTGTACTTCCATTAGATGTTTCATTACTTCCAAATTAAACTTTAAACAAAGAAGTAAATTGAAATTAAATTCAGATTATTTATTTTTGCAGTAAAAACAAAATCAGATCATTTTTAAATTGCAAAAATTAAAGCTGTACATAAAAAAATGCGGAGACGGCGTGATACAATCAGTATAAAAGGCTGAATTGTGAGAGGGTTATCTTATCAGATAAGTTCCAGAAAATGATGTTTTTTTCCAAAAACACATGGAAAAAGTTTGCAAGAGACTGACCCAAAATTAGAAATGATGATATATAAATCTTATATTTATTTACTTTGCAAAAGAATTGTAATTAAGAACAAGATATATAATTGAGGTGCAGACATCATTGATTGGTCAATCCTTGAGCCTTGGCTATTGGTAAACCTGTGATAGCTTGGAATCATGTTTAACATAAAGAACATCAACCAGTAAATTACTGATTTGTATGACTATGGTCCAAGAAGGCTGATTGCAAACACATACACGAGTTGAAATTATGGAATTTCAGCAATCTCATATTGATATTTCTAAGACTTTGTTTGTATTTTGCTTTAATTTTGATAGCAAATATACATAAAGTACACATAATAGATTATTGAGTACATACAGAATTTTATCTTATCATTTCATATTAATTATTTCATAACTTATTAATTTATTTAATAAGATTAGCTATTTAATTATTTTCAAATTCTTTCATTTTTCTATATTTGCAGCACAATGCAGAGGTACTGTGAGTTTCGAGAAGGTATCGGGAATGACAATGCGGAATATGCAAATGTTTCCGCTTTTTAGTAATCCGGGCTCGGCAGTGACAGAAGAATGCAGTAAGAGGTGCCGATCCAATTTTGGTTGTTCCGCGTTTATCACTAATTACGATTCTGAGTCATGTTCTCAGATGGATTTATCGTCTCCATCTGCATCTTCAGCCACACTTATTTTAGCAACAGAGAGAGTACATTACTACCAGAAGATCTGTCTAGAAGGTGAAATAAAATAAATATTACTTTTTAATTAAATGAGAATAGGAGTTTCATTTATCCATTATTCCTGCATCATTAAATAACCACTTTTATTTCTTTGTTTTTAATGCAACTTTCCCGCTATTTTTTTGCTTATTTTAGTAAAGATCCTGTAGGTGACTGTAAAATCTTTTGCAAAATACATTATGAGTCATAGATATATGCGCTTTTCCAAAAAAACCTTTCATGCAAACTGGGAGAATAATTAAAAAAATGTAAAGTGATAAATTCATTTAACTAGTAGGAGCATTTAGTGGCTTCGGCTGAAGTCCTTCACCTTAAAATAGCTCTTATTTGGTAATCAGTAATAATTTCCAATGAATAATTGAGAAACCCCATTTTTAAGATGTAGTGCATCCACAATCAAAATCTTAATTTTAGAATTACTGAAATTAAATAGAAGGACTTCAACAACAAAGCCATCGTTTACTACGATATCATTTTTCAAATCTCTAGTAAACAGAAATGTTTTTATTGTATACGAGATGTCAATCACAGAAATATCGGCAAATTGGCAAGAAAAGAAGGAACTCTGGTACCTTAAGTCTCAGAAAAGCAATACCTTCAGTTGCAAACGATTATATCTAATAAAGCAACCGCCTAGATATGTTGAGTGTGAATTACTACTTTGATAGCTGATTGTTACATTGGCTTAATTCCCTGAACTGGCTTGGATATTTTGCTCTCATTTTGGGGTTTATATCTTTCTTCCATAAATTGTAGGCAATCTTCCCTACTGAACACAGAATTGTGATTTATTTGGCGAAATAGTCTACACTTTTCGCCCTTTGATTGAGCTTGGGCTTTGGACAAAAAGAAATAAACATAGCTAGCATTCTCTCTCCTATTCCTGATTATTAGTTATGTTTCTGATAACTTTGACTAATAAAAGTAGTCTTTCAATTTTAAAAAAGAGCGTTTTTTTTTTATCTTAATTCACTAGTTGAAAGATAAACCAAGGAAAGTTGTTGGTTTTTTTTCTACGATGAGCAGTTCTATTCTATCTATTTTAACTGAATTTAATCAATTGACATTTTTTATTTATCAGAAATTTTTCATTCCTCTTAGATTATGTTCTTCTTAAGCCCAATTTCATAATAATTGAAATGTGTCACAGATCTACTTCTAAATGTATTAATTATATATATTACAATTGTTTCAACCATGTGATAACATATGGATAACTACAGATATTGAATCCTTTGTTATTAGATTCCTTTGTATCCATGCCCAAAAACATTTTGTTCAATGTTCTTTCAGAATATTATGTCTTCTTTATGAGTTGCCTTTCTTAGCATCTTTAAAGAAAGAAGAGAAGATTTAAAAAGGTGGAAAATCAAAGCTGTATGTATGATGATTCACTTCTAGAGTTTTTATGGCTAGAGGCGAATCATAATAAACGATAGAAGTTGATATGAATACTTTGACGATATGTTCAGTTGTTTAAGGTTATAAAATTCGTATAAATCATGCAGAAGGTATTATAATCCAATGATAAATTCTTCGTAATTTATTTCTGATCATGCTACTTATTTTCTGAAAAAAATTCAATAATAATTATTGAATTCAAAACAGACTAGAAATTCTGTCTTAATAAGGTGTTTGTATCAGATGAGTCCGATCAAATCCCTTATAATGTCAGAATTCTGTATTTAAGAGACTTTTAAATGATACTCAATCACTTAAAAGTCTTTTCTTTCCATAAACACTTTTTTATCGAAGCTAGATTAATTACCACAGCTGGATGGTCTCTAGTGCATGTTAAGCTGCATTAAAAAAAAAAAAAAAAACAACGCCAAATTTTGTTATCATGCTTAGAAATCTTAATTAGTGCCCTAAAGATTATCTATACAGAATTAAAAATGATATTTGGTACTTGGTCTGTTGGACATCTATTGGGAAGACAGCCAATGTTGATTATCAATGTTATTCTTGAATTTCAATTGCATCAATTCGTCCTTGTTCATCTGCATCAGGAATTCCGCAGGTTTTTCTGTTTGAAATTTATCTTGGATTTAGGTTATTTTATGAGCATATACTTAATATTGTTTAGTATTAATGGGGCAGATAATTAGTAGCTCCAGTCAAGACACATCAGTCAGAATTGAGGAGTCAATTTCCAATTTTAGTTCTGACTTTGAAGACTTAGACTGAAGTCATAAGAATAGTTATTTATAATCTATATAAATAAAATTAGAATAAAAATTAATCATATTGGGATCTTTCAGTCAACGGTAATGGAGTAGTTGAAAATGTATAAGGAATTCATTTAACAAATCCTCTGGATAAGAAAATTACCTTCTTTGAGCTGTGATAATTTCTTCTTTTCATTATCTAATTTATTAATTTCTGTATTATTTGATAAATGTTTTTAAGCAATAATGTTTTTTAGAACATCGTGCACATAATTTGCAGTTTCTATCAACTATGTACAATACACTAGCCTTTAAAAATTAATATCAGTTGCAATATAGGCTACGTGACTTAGATTTGAAGAAATTTCGATTGACTATCCAATTGGTGGGATGTGTAACTTCCTTTCCAGGTAAGTATTAATAATGAATTCCAAGATTATCAATTTCATTAGCAATTCCTGATATCAGTCATAATTCAGATTGTATTTGCTATCTAGTTAAGTTTATTTTTATTTCTTTCTCCTTTGATTGGTAAATAAAATGACATGATGACTTCAGAATTTATGTTGCTACAGGTAAGTCAAAATAAATTGTATTAGCTTTGCTATATTCCTTGTTGTTCCTTCCTCTGGTGTGAAAGTTTTACAAACTTTGATCTAAGTTATTCTAAGTTCTAAGGAATGTATTAGTATCCAAAGACGTAAAATATCAATCTTTGCAGTGATCATGCTGTAACTTTCTGCAGAAATTGCACGAGTAAATCTTATCTAACGCAAAAGAAACCAGGTTAAGGTAATCAGATTTCTGTCTTCTATCGTCTTTTAAAGATTCTTATATCAGAAGCTTTAAAAGACATTGATGTTCCCTCCTACCTTGACATTCAGAAATCTCGTCTCCAATCAAGTCATTATTTAATCTCTACGAATTCTTTAGCTTTTGTTAATAAGTTGTTTTGCAATGCTAAAGAGTTCATGAAGTTTGGTAGCCTTAATCTGACTAATCAGGGCTGTGAATTTCTATAGATGCTTATGATGCTATAAAACTTATACTTTATAAATGATTGGCATTAATTTCACACCGTAGTGTTCGAGGAAAGGTTATTATTTTTTATTAATAGTAATACTTTTGTTTATTATTTGGTTATTATACTGGTTACTGTTAATACTACTAGTAAAATTATAAAGCTTTTTAATCAAGTTCTCTAAGCTATTTAAAATAATACTGTAAATATTTAAAAAAATATTTAAATAACACTACCGAAATAACAATTCTAAAATATCATTGCTGACTAGTTAGCGTTGCCATTAATTTGTCAATCTAAAACAGTGATTCATTTATTTTCAGAAATCTACTTTTTTTTTACTGTATTTTCAGTATACTTAAAAGACAACTTTGGAATCTATTCCCAAATAAACCTTCTTTCTGCCAATGCAATCATTTCATCTTGTCGAAAAAAAACTTACATTGATAAATTTGTGAATTGTGGTGCACAACAAAATTGAGACAGAGATAAATATACGACATCAATAATAAGTCTTAATATTTGAAAAGAATATATGTTTATCAATTATATTTTTCCTTTAAGGTCCTGTGTGTGAGCGCGCTTGGGCGTTTGAACGTGTACCGGGACGACAACTTGCCGGCTTTGATGATAGAACAATCAGGAACATAAGGAAGAGGTCTTTCTGTGAGGATCTGTGTCTCATGGAGACCAGTTTTACTTGTAGATCGTGCGAATATGTCCCTGCCACTGGCGAGTGTCGACTGAGCAAAGAAACTCGAAGGACACAACAAAACGCTTTCACAGAAATGGATGGAGTAGATTATCTGGAAAATCAGTGTGCTGAACAAGGTAGAAATTCCTTATCTTTCCCAATCAAATTACAAAGTCAAAATAGATAAAATATCAAATGAGCTTTATAGATTTTGAAATCTCTAAGACAAAAGTAATATGTCTCAGTTCTTCTTCCCTTATATTAAATACAAGATAGGTTTATAATAACTATTAAGGAATTATATATCTGACCTTGTATCTTCAAATTCTTTCAGAAACATTAAGTGGTTGGATTCTCCAATGCATCCCTCTGCTTCATCTTTTTTGTTTTTTTGTAAATCTGTATATTTACTAAACTTTCACAAATGAATTAGTGTTGAATAAACCTAATGCCGTCAGAATTTATTAAATTATTACTTTTCAATATTTTTTTTTCTATAATTAATTTCTGAGTGAAGGTGGTAATATTGAAAGTACGATGTAATTTCGTGTTAGTTTTTTTGAAATATATTCTACTTAAATGAAAGTAGGTCGCCTTTCTACATGCTACATCGTTGACGAAAAAAATAGCGAAAATAAGCTTTGTAATATATAATAATATACAAACATTTACAGTTATTCAATATGTTGATGTAACTAAAATGCAACAAATTAATTCCGGATTAATCTAGCAATTTCAATATCTTGTTTTCTTATATTCATTATTGTATTTGTTAGCAGCGTCTCTTGGAATCTTCGGAATTCTTGGATAGGCTTTCATAAATCGCAGGAAATTTTATAAAATTTAGTAATTTCATAAAAACCCGTTAGAATTGTCTAAATTATTATTCCCATTTCTCTTTTCATTTCTTACTTTTGCTTCGGTTCAGAATACAAATGGATAATGTAATGAATGTATTTACATAGAGTAACTTTATTAAACTTTTTACGAAATGCAACAATTTAGTACTTGTTGAAAATAGAACTAGATATACAATAGTTCTGTTGAATGTTATGCTAAATTACCATATTTTTATTTTTCGTTTTACAGAAGCCATGAATGGAGACTGTGATTTTGAAGAGAGACCTAATATGGATGTTGGTCACGCTGACATGCAGAGAGTGGCGTCTAACCGCGAGATGTGTCAGGAAATGTGTGCTTCCACTCGACTATTTCCCTGTCGATCGTTCTCTTACAATCAGGCGTCTGCACTATGTCGAATGACGTCAGACGATTCTGCTAATGTGGAAAGTGCAGTGCTTACTAAAGCTAAATCTGGTACTTCCTTCTTCCAGAGATCGGCTTGTCTAAACAGTAAGTAATGTACTAATGAAAGTTTATCGTACTATTAACACAGACAACTATGTATATCTTTTTGCAGTAATTCCGATCTTAAAGAAATTAGGAACTCTTTATCTTTCGGAAGGATTAACTTTAAATTAAATTATAATCTTTATTTCAAAATTTTTTATTCTCAGTGAACAAATTTAGGTAATCTTATGAATAAATACAGATAATACAGGATAAATTATAGGTAATTACGCTGAGATAAAGATTCAACTAAAACCAATTTTAAATTTCGTTAAGTTTCCTTTACACTGTTATTATACCCTAATAATGTATGGATCACTTCTATGAATGAATTAACAGGAACCTTATTAAATAGATGAAATTACTAAATTCATTCTGATATTGAATCATGATGTATAATTTGGTGTCCAAGCCTGAATCAGATTAGTTGAATGGTTGTGCTTGATTTTGATAAAATATTCATTAAAGATTCATATACCTATTAAAAATTATTTGTCAATTTAAATGATACTTCAGTGTCTTTGCAGATGAAAGACAACTGAGCCACAGTTTTAGTTATACACTTTTTGTTTTAGAAGTTTTATGATTCTCACTGCATGTACAATTTTAATTACGAACTATTAATATATAGTTAATGTGTAGCATATATTTCAAAGTATTTCACATACTGGTTCAACAAAAAAATAATTAATAAGTTTTCAACTTGAGTAATGTTTGCTTTCAATATTAACTGGGATTCTTGGAATTCTCACAGGACAGTTTGCTGTGTCTCTAAAGTGGGATGTCTCATAACTTTATTTGAATGGCACCGAAACAACGGCCAAATATAAAATAAAATTTAAGTAGGTTTAGAGATAAATTTAATTAAAGCTTGTTGATAAGATTAAACTAAAACTCAGCTCTACTAATCTTTAACAATCTCTCATAATAGAGTGTTGATTTGATTAAGATAAAGTTAAGTAATCATTATTTCCTCTTATGTAGCTCCCATAATACTTTCTGGATAGTTCACACAAACTATCCTATCAACTATTTTTAAATCTCATTATTTTTTTTCTATAAAGTTACAAAATTTATGCTGAAAGAACTACATTTAGTTTTAATCTTCTTCATTTGCGTTCTTCTTATAGTGACCTTAACGTGTAGTGCGGATGCCATGACAGTGACCCTTCGCACACGGGAACCTTTTGTGGGTCGAATCTATGCTCGAGATGAACCAATGTTATGTGAAGCCTTTGGAAACGGACGGACCTTAACACAGATTAGTATGGCTCTACAGAGATCACGCTGTGGTGTAGTTGAAGAGGTAAAGTTTATATATTTATCATTAATCGGTCAGTTTTCTTATAACAGATCTCGATATTCATTAAGAATTTATGGAAATAGCATACATAGCATTACTACCTCTATGCAGAGGTATTCAGGTAATGTTTTTAAAGGATCACTAGAGCAGCTGACATTAAATGGAGGGTCAGTAAAGATCTTACATCGTACAAGCCTACAAATAATTAAACATAATAATATGTAGAATATATATTTAATTTATGTAGAATATATATTTAATTTATTTAGATTATATATTTAATAAATTAAATATATACATTATAAATATTTAATAAATTAAATATTTACATTTTGTTATGTTTAATATTACTAATATTAACTTTAATTACTGATTTTGGAATTAAGATGTTAGTTATGGATATTTAAGATGACAATGCAAATCTTAAAATATTGTGATTACAATTTTTTTAGCTTTTCTAAATTTACTATCGGATTTTAAAAATGTCAAACATTTTAAAACTCGCAGGCAGCTATCTCAATAGCACTGCTTTTCGATTTTCGACCCAAGTGAATAAAAGAGTGTATCTTTTTTAACTTGAGCTGTAGTAGAAAAAACAGGATTTTTCGAGATGCTCCCATTTTGTTTGCAGTCATCTCTGCCTTTTTTTTTTCTTCATCATCATTGTTCTCGTTTCCCACTATTAGCATTAAATAGTATAGAATAAATATAGTGTTGCTATCATGTATTATATGATCTGCTCATTATAATCAATATATCTGTACGTGTATTCATGTGTTGTCAATAGCTAACATCACAGTTAGCTGCATTTTGCTAACTGACTTTAAAGTATTTAAAAAATATATTTATTTATTTGCGACATGAAAAACTTCGTCTATAAATTTGAAAGCATTGTATTCCTGGGGAAAACAGTCATTATCGACAGGTTTCAGATTACAGATGAAATAAGAAACTTTTCTGCAGGGACCGAGCAAAACAAATCTTAAAGGGAAGAGGTTAAAGAACCCAGACCACAGGTCATGAATATTCAAACAATGCACTGTAATGAAATAAACTTTCTTTTTTTTCGTTAAGGAAATTTATACCAAAGTTTGGATTTTTTTTAAAATTTATACAGAAATTTAAAGGGGTAACTACTGTTTTCATAAAAAAATAGGTTACTTTATTACTATTAACATCATAATGGTCATGTTTAGCGATTTTGAAAACTGATGACAGATCATGAGTAAAGTAAATAATGAATGGCAAGAAGAAAAAAAGAAAACAAATAGACACAGAAAGCATAATGGAAAGGATTATTTATTTAAAATTTTATTAAAGCTTCATTGAATAAAAATAATAAAAGTGGCATATTCATTAAATAACGGAAATTTTAATTAAAGTATTTTTCATTTCAAATTTTTGTGTCTTTTTTTCATTTAAATTGTGATCTTGTCGAAAATATTTTCAACAAATATTGCCAGAAAATATTGTTAGGTGGTAACCTTAAGAAGCAATGTAAATTTTCTTTCCACGAGTTACTTAAATGACGTCACATATCCTTCCGCCTTCTATCTTTTAATTGTTTTAAAATTAAGCCTGTGATAAGTGGAAAACAAATTCAAAATTTCATTATGGAATTAAAAATAAAACAAAGTACATTTACTGATTGACAAAAATGCAAATAAAAAAACAACAACACTTAGAACGCTTCCAATTCATAGTTAACATTACAGCACTGTTGTAAGTTTTGAATTGGATCTATTTTGTTTGTGGCATTACATAAAGTAGTTAAACTTCTGAAAGTCTTTCGTGAAACGAAATATAGCTATTAATATTGCTACAATTGAATTACCAATGAAAGATACACAGGCTAATACCCAAAAGATACATAACAGATAAAAATATTAATATTACAAAACCTTTCCAACCTTATTTGTCAAGGTTCTACTTCTATTGACATATGTAAAGTAATATTCGTTTGAGTCCATCATTATTTTTAAAATGCTTAATTCTCCAATGAAAGTTTTATGGAGTTTCTTTTCCCCTCCTTGTAGTTAAAATTACTATTGCCCTAATTTTTTCTCCTAAAAGTTAGAAACAAACCCAGAATAAATAAATCCAGGACAAAAAAATTAGAAGAACAGTGGCTTAGTAAATAGTTTTTTGTTTTTTTTTCTGAATAATAGTTATACGAAAATTGTTTGAACTTCACATTTAAATACTACGTAGTATATTAGTAATTCATAAACGTTGGTGTTCAAATAATGACCTTCAACTTAATTACAGATATCCATACCAAGATCTATATAAATTATATCGCTTCGCACCTTTAAATCATCAGTTTCTTAATGGACCCATCGGTAGAGTATCACTTATCTCATCTAGTTTAAATTGCTTTCCTTTAATCAGTTTGTCTATCAAGGAAATGCAGTGATTTACAAAGGCATTAATTATTTTATATAAATGTTATTCAAAATATTTATTATAATAATAATAATAATTATAGTGGCCCACATCGACGACAGAAAGGCTTTTGACTCAGTCCCACATAGTTGTTTGCACATAGTTGATCGATGAAGACAAATGTGGAGAATCAACAGAGACCATAGAACATGTTCTTGGAGCATATAGCACTCTGGCTGAAACCGACTACACAGTAAGGCACAACAACATGGCCAAGATACTGTATCTTCAGCTTGCCCAAGGCAGAAGTCTCATTCACGATAGAACACCTTACTACAAGTACCAACCAGAGGATATCCTTGACAGCAACAAATACAAGATCTACTGGGATATGGAAATTGGCACTGATAAGAAGATTGAAGCGAATAGACCTGATATCATCCTAATAGATAAAGAGAGAAAAGAGGCCACACTGTTTGATATAGCTGTGCCACTGAACAACTGAAGGTTGTGACCTTCATAAAGTATATCCGAGCAAGATTAATAAATACACAGAGTTGGCCATTGAAATAAGGCAGATGTGGAAACTCAGAGCAGTTCACATTAGGCCAATAGCTATATCGGCGACTGGAATTTTCCCAGTTAACACCATCAGACAACTGTATTTCTAGAAGCAAGACATGTGGCAAAGGAAATGCAGAAATCTATAATTTTAGACTCGTATCACATTGCCAGAAGATTCCTTAGTTTGGAATAACTTGGGTGCACTTGACATCTGTTCGTGCATTCAGTGATAGCCGTTAGATTAAAATGAAAAAATAATAATAATAATAATAATAATAATAATAATAATTTTTTTTTTTTTTTTTATTAACATAGATAGATAACACAGTACAGTCCCGTTAGGGAGGTATCCCTATCAACGGGTTCTGATATTTATATAATTTTTTTTCTTTCTTCTTACAATATATATTTACATAGTATACATTTGAAAAATATATAGCTTATAAGTCTACAAGATTGTAAATATAAGAACAAGAAAAAAAGAAAATAACAATAATTGAGTATAGATGGGTTGACATATATAAATAAATGATTGATTATTAGTATTGAAGGTATTTTTCGATAACATGCTTGAAATGTCTTGAAACGTATATTAGTTTTATTAATAGTTAAGTTAAAGTTAAAGACTCGATCAGGCCCTGAAGACCGCACGAAGCCAAAGCCTGCCCGTGCAGGCCGAGGAGGCCGCTGGAGGGTAGGCTCCAATATTTATTTAATAGTACCAGTCTTATGTTTTACTTTGGTGTTTATTTATTTTTATTTTTTTCTTTCCTAATAATAATAATAATAATAATAATAATAATAATAATAATAATAATA
>JAFIDM010009631.1:23030327-23057458 GCA_023159025.1 Thereuonema tuberculata | reverse complement strand
GGAAATCAAACGAAACAATTAAAGAAAATAAACAAATTTCTTAGGAACATTTTAATTTTTCGGTTAAATTCAGGAATTTTCCCATATTTTATGATTGCCCAATATTTTATGATTTGGGGATACCTATGAAGGACTACAGCGTATATAGCTATCATCTTTTTATTTTTTTAAAAGTTGCCTTTCAGTTAATAATATAATTATCATTATTAAATGCTAATTACTGATAAAATTGTAATATTAATTATAATTTAATCCCAAGAACTATTTTACGTTGGACAGCATGTCATTTGTAATTCCCGTTATTCATTTAGCCCAGTATCTTCTAACGAATAATATATTTATTTGTTTTTACTTGCCAGAAATTTGTGTTTATTTGATTGATTTTCATAGATCAAATTGAAGTCGTACGAGAAGATTCAGTTTCAAATTTGAAACTGAGGTTTACCAATTCAGATAAAAATAATCTTTTCATGTTTTTTTGTTGTTCTTTTACAGACAAGTCTTTCTTCTTGAAAAATTAACTAAAGGAACTATCTGTCTTATCTATTTAGAATGTTTACATTATAGTATCTTAAATTTTATAGGAGATATGTAAAAAGCCATATCGAGTAACCTGGGATTTGATGAAAGTCAAAGGAGAGCACTGGCAAAATCAACTATTGCTCTGTCTAATTAAATGATCTAAGGAAATCTAGTTTAGGGAAAGATATTGTATTGGGTCAGATATAATAATGTTTTGGAAAGCTGCATTCACGACTTTCCAATATTGGAAACGAGATTAACAACAAGATCTAACTACATCAATATGCCATAACATTCTTTTTACCATTTCCATTTTACGTTTCATATTTTAAAGCAGATTAAAAAGCTGCTTCCTACATTTTCTCTTTTATTAGACTGAATAAAAAAATCAGATGAAGAAAAAATAAAACTGACAATACAATGAAAAGCATACTCGCACATGAATAAGGAATCACTGATCTGTTTTTAGACTGTTCGATACCGGGAATCCAGAACAGCTGTTTCAGGTTTCCTAACCTTCATCAGCTGGATTCGCCCAGTAGGTTAGGAAACCTGAAACAGCTGTTCTAGGTTTCCGGTATCGAAAAATTCTAAAAACAGATCGGTGGTTCCTTATTCATGTGTGAGTATGCTTTTCATTGTATTGTCAATATTATTTCCGCACGTTAAACTTGCTGAAACAGAAAACTCTTTACATTGTTTTTTTTTTTAGGCTTTGTAAATATATATATACTATTCTATTTAAAAAACTTTCATTAAATTAATACAGGTAAGTAATGTAAGTACAAATGTATAATATATAAGTACTATATAAGTACATAATGAATATATAAGTCATTCTCACCTTACAACGGAAGGTCTCTATCTGAAAGCGCAACACTTTGTTATCCATTCCAAACGATAAGGCTTAAACAGTAGATTCCAAAATCCGTCACTTACATGCGTAGACGGTCAATTGTTTTTCCAAAAAATTTGTTTTTGTGAATTGTCTTACGTTACACACACTGACTACTTATGTAATGCAGGCAAGCTGGCAGTAGCGATTTATGAAGTAATGGTTAGCTTGAGGTTCTGACTCAAGGAGATACAGGCGACTGCAAACCTTTTATTTCTTTGATGTATATCTTTTTTCAATGCACTTAAGATTCTGAAAATTTAAATAAAAAAATCTGAGATTTAGATTTCCTTGTTTTTAATTTTCAAGATATTATGTAATTAATTAAATTACAATTCAAAAAAGTCAATTTTTTGGGTGTTTTCGAGATATTATTTGGTATTTTCAACTCAAAAAAATTTAACAAAAACCTGACATGATACAAAATTTGTAAAATAATGATTTGTATTTAAAACATTTATTATTAGTGCAATAGTTAATTTTTTAAAAAATAATTTATTCTCTCACAATTTTTATTTTTTTAACAATTAACTGTTGCACTAATAAATATTTTAAATACAAACTTATTAGTTTATAAATTTTTTATCATTTCAAGTTTTCGTCAAGCTATTTTGAAAATACCGAGTAATATCTGTTTACCGACTGTTTTTGAATTTTAATTTAATTAAATACAGAAGAAAATTAAAAACAAGAAAATATAAATGCCAGATGCTTCTCATATTTAAATATGAACATATTTAAATTTTAAGAATTTTAGGTGCATTGGACAAAGAAATATATAAAAGAAATAAAACTGTTATTGTCGCCTGCATTGACATGAGTCAGGACCTTAGGACGTTGGAGACTATTCTTTTAAGTTCCAATCTTACTCAGTCTTTTTTATTTATTTATTTATTTTTATTGTTAAGTGCTGTACTATAATTTACAAATGTTGACCTTCTGTAAATTTAACTTTTCCGTTATAATGTCACTGTGAAATGAAACAAGAACCAAGAACCAGTGAGAAGTGAAGTTTCACAAAAAGAAACAACATATGAAACTTCACACAAGTGATCGGCAATGCTATGTGTCATGTTACTAACTTACTGAAAGAAAATGGGATAATATTTGATACTGTGAGTGACGTAGTAGATTAGAAATCTATTGAAATAGACAAAGAAACAGGCGCAAAAGTTAAATAAATTTACAGAAGTGTAATACAGTAAAACCTCGTTAAGTCGTCACCCGGATAAGTCGTCACTCCGCTTAAGTCGTCGTTTTCCTTTGCTCCCAACAAGGTCTCATAGACAATAATGTAAAATAACCCTCTTTTACTCGTCACCAAATTTAATTCTACTCCGGATAACTCGTCACCCTCAAAAATGGCGAAAAGCATCTTTATTTTCAATTTTGCCTGCTATCTTTTCAGCCCCACCCCTTCACTCTAAGAAAGCCTAGCCTTTACGGGGACGTGGGACGTGGGAAATTCACTTGGGAAATTACACACTTCTCGCTGCGACTCTTGTCAAGAGTAGACGTTTTTCTTGACCTCTACTGAGTGTGATTTTATTTCATAGCGAGTAAGCCCCGAAAATTTAAAAGCGATCGAAATTGTTTTTCTTCCTCCAAATGTAACTGCACTTCTTCAGCCTTTAGATCAAGGGATAATTCTTGACTTTAAACGAAAGTATAAAAAAATGCTTGTAAAGGACATGATAAAAGCATTGGATAGGAACGAAAAGCTAGAAGTTTCGGTTTTAGATACGATTAACTATGTGCAATCGAAGCCCTGGAGAAAGTTCGACAGTACTTAACATCCATTCAAGGTACAACAGACGAAGAATTTAAAGCCTTAAGTATATTAGAAAAGAAAGTTATTTCCAGTAATCAGCACCTTCATCAATCAACACTGTTGGATTATTTTAATGCCAGTAAAATAAAATAAAATGTGGTAAGTATAAAATGTGTTTTTTTTTTTCTTTTCCAGTCATTCATTTGCATGTAATGATTTCTGAAAATCTTGTTTTTCTCATCGAATCCTACAGCAATTCATAAAAATATTGTATTTCAGTGGGTTTTTTTTTTTTTTTTCAAAAATGCCCACTCCGCTTAAGTCGTCAAAAATTTTCGGTCCCTTGAGTGACGACTTAACGAGGTTTTACTGTATTTGTAAATTAAAATACAATATTTAACGATAAAAATAAATAAATAAATAAAATAAAAGAGGAATGAGTGATATTCGAACCTAATTCCAACGATCATTCCAACAATTACTTCACAATCTTGACTATCTGCATACATAAGTAGTCGATATACTGCCTGCATACATAATGTGGGATAATTAAAACAAAAGCATTTTTTTCGGTAAACCAGTTGATCGCATATGGTTGTAACTTAGGTGTTTGGTAAAATCCGTACCAAGATTAGATTCCAAAGTGTTGTGTTTCCTAATCGCGATCTTCCCTGATTAGTCACGTAGGTCAGGAGCCTTACCTCCGCGACCGCAAGGGCACACAGATAAACTAATGAATGAATATTCATAGAAAACCAAATTGATGTTAGATAGTTTGCCTTTCATTTTAGTGTTTTAGATGTTTGTTAGTATTAAGCACCAGCAAATGAATTTCAGTGTTACAGAATTAAAAAACGACAAAGAGATTGCATTCTAAATTCTCTTAGCACTAAACTAAGCATTAATAATTTTGAAAAAGTATTTTCTGAATAACTTAAAACACGAACAAAAAATGCTGCAGAACAATTCTTTTTACCATTAAGTTCAAGGAATATTGTGTTTTTTATTACATACAAAATATAATGTTTGTTCTGTAATAATTGGTACTCTGCCAACTTATAAATTGAGTTACATTGTTGGATACATTTTCACTACACCTATATTTCTCTGGATATCTTATCAACTGGTTTAATGTCTCCCTGTTGCCTTTTGTATACTATTTCATAAACATAAAACTGCTATCAAATGAATCCTTAGTTGACTCAAAATAATATCATAATGTATCGAAATAAACTATAGGCCTAATGGTTTCCAAATACGAATTTCTCAAATCGAAAACTAATTACAATTACACAAAGAACTCGTTCAAAAATGAATACTACATAATCGAAAACATCTACATATACTTATTTTTTGTTGTTGTTGTTATTGCTAGCTTTATTATTTCCTTTTCTAATTTCGCTAGCTTAGACAATCTTGAGTCTTCTCGAAATGATGTTAAACTACTTCTCATGTAATTGAGGACCTCTATGGAAAAATGGCTTAAGTGCACTTAAGCCCTTTTTCCATAGAGGTCCTCAATTTTAACTGCCATTTCGATATATGAAAAGAGGTTAGATACAGTAAAAGAATAAGTTTTGATTTAAATACTGAGAAACTTTGCTTTTTTTGTTACATAGTAAAGACGTAAACACACAGAGACATAATATAGATACAATATTTCTACATAACACTTATTTTCAATACATTTTACTACTGAAATAAGTAAATGTTTAGTTCTTCAATAGCAAACTCACCAATTATTATTTTAAATAATAACCAAAAAATTCACCTGGACTTAGACATGTTTTATTGAAAATGCTGCTTTCTCGGTGTTTTACTAAGTTCTCTGTTTTAATATCACGTTTATAGATGATGCATTTATTTCTTCTATAATCTGAAAAGAAATGTGAAACATTTAAGATTTACAGAAAAAAATTAGTGATGGATATTTATAAAGAAGTTAACAAATACTCATTGTATCAGAATTCAAACAGGTTTAAAAAAATATCTTAAGATAATTTTTCTTCTAGCAAAAATAAGAAATTTATGCCTCAATAAATATTTGAAGAGATTTCAAATTATAGCTTAGAATATTTGATGAGTGAATTAATTTAAGCATAACTTTAGAAATTTGAGAAATTTGAGAAATTTTAACTTTTAGAAACGCAACCTTATTGAGACAAAAAACTTTCCCAAAACAGATAAGCCGATTTAAAATCAACACAGATACAAGTAATTATTTTAAACGTCTGCCGTTGTGCAATTCTCTTGTATATACAGAAGTTGCTCCTAGATCTGCTTAAAATTTAAAGTGGTTGCATCATTGGTAAGATCAAACCAAATATTAAATCATATTTCAAATATCAGCAAGAAATGAGCGGCTTGTGATTATAAAACTTATTTTCTTATTTTTAAATTATCTACGTAAGTGCAATCTTCTATTTTTTTTTCAAACATTCATATCATTTCCAGGATTCGAACCCTGGTTCCATGCCGCCGCCTTGACCAGAAGGCTATGACGAAACGGCATTTTTATATATTTAAGATAAAATTCTTATGATCCTATGATCTTTCTTATGATTCTCATAACGACTTATGAGTACCATTATCTGTTGTACATGAATACGGTCTTGCAATTCGATATAATCTCTTTCTTCAGACTGTTTCAATGATTTTATTTGAGCAAAGAAGGTCCGATCATACTTTGTAGAGAATGTTGTGACCTTTATTTTATTTACCATTTAACTTGAAACATTCTATGAAGAAGGTCCTATTAAATAAGGTGTGAAGTAAAATAAACAAAAGAAACTGAGTAGGAAGGAGTTAATCTCACTCTTCAACCTTACAAATTTCGTGGCGTAAAGTCAAGTAGGGACAGAAGCGTTGTTAAGACGCGATAAGGCTCCTGCTTGATTTTATGCAACCCCGAATAGATGCCTGAGCGATTATTATATATATTTTAATCTTAAATTCAAGAATATTTATTTACCCAAATAACATTGAAGTGTTCGTTAGATACGAATTTCAAGGTAACAAATGGTTTTTCTTTATGCTGTTCAATGAAATGCTTATGTAAGATTAAAATTATCGAAATCAGAATTTGAACAAATATTCAAAGGAATACATTTAAATTATTAACGACTATTTAATGAATTCTTACCAATTGAAAATCCTGTACAATTCTGTGATTTATCACATGACAGGCGACAGGTTGGCGTGAGAGGCAATGGTGGATTCATATCAATTACTTCATCGCTGTCCTCTGTGGAAAGAGTTAGTTCACCAATCCGAACATAAGCTACTATATGGTTTTGTTGACAAGAATCACAATAGACTCCTAAAGGAAGAAAATTAACAGATATTTGACAATGCTGATGATAATTTTGTGAGAAACCAACACAAAAAAAAACTTAGTCTTAATTAGTTATTAGAATAAGAAATCAAAACAAACTCTTCCTACTAAAAATAAAGAAAATAAAAATTTCTATCATATAAATAGTAAAATCCATATTTTAATGCGGGAGCCACTTCAAGAAAAGAAAGATAATTAAAGGAATTCAAAGAAAAAATCAATAAATAAAAAAAGGGAGAAAAGGAAACAAAATACAATATCCACATTTATTGGTAAATTATCATTTTGGTTGTTCAAGAGATTTTGAAACATTCTGTGTTGTCTCTTATCACGTTATCTACTTTGCAGTGACTTAAGGAGAATATTGTTAAATGTTGTTAAGAAGATAGCTTTTTATGTTAACAAGAAAAGAAAACAATATTTATTTTTCATATGCAAATTTCTAATATAGTTGCTATGCTGAAACTCCCAAAAGAGTTGGAAGAAGTAAAAACCATTGTCACATTTTCGGCTGCTGGCAAAAATTAGAACTAAAATATAATTTTGTGCATAATTCTCTTTCGCATCCTCGCCTTAGTGTAGCTACCAAACTTCAAAGCTGTCTGACAATTGAGGCGTTGACATGGGAAAGATAGTAAGTCCTAAAAAGCAAATTTTCCAGGGGAAGCAAAAACAGTTTTGCCAGCTCATGTATACTTACCACAGGTGCTATCTTGTATCGTTCGTAGAACTACATCACTCAAAATTTTGACTTACTGCCATTGCTATGCCATTGGCGATATGTCTTACTACCATTTCAATGAAAAATCTGAATAATGTTTTTTTTTTACTTACTACCTTTCCCATGTTAACGCCTCAACTGGTCTTTTTTATGGAAGCGTTGAAGTAGCATGTGAAATTGCAGAATTGAAGGGAAATGCTGAACATAAAGAAGATACTTTCTAAAACTGCTCATGAATAATATATGCTTAGTTCGGAGTCAGATACTAAAATCTGACATTGAGTGGACATCATTTGCAGATATCTGAAAGTAACTTTTTATTAGAGTTTAAGATAATGCGTCCCTCTACATGTGAAGATGATACTGATGTTTATATTAAATGCCTAAACATCTTACATTCTCATATACGACTTCTTCCTAAATATTTCATTGAAATCTGAATTAATCGAAAGTAACGATTTAGGTTACATTCAATATTATCATTCGAATACATTATCCTTAGATAACATTTGAACAATGGTTTAAAACTCAATAAAGAGCCGCTAGGATACATGATAAAGCCTTATGCGCATGATGTGTAATGGTACCAATTTAACAAAAATGGATGACACCTGAACTACCCGAATAATTCCAAATTCTAAAGTAATGTGGAAGCATCATTTTGAGATAATTTTTTTAGAGATTTTTTTTATTGCATTAGAACTCTATTACGAGAAATCCATTTTCACTTATGCTTCTCTGTATAATAACCCAAAAGATTCTCATCAGCAAAGAAAAGAAATTCAAAGGAACTATAGCAATGTACAGTTTTCCATAGAATACAAATAATTCAAGGATATATTAGAATTCAATGATTCTAGTATACACTTGAAATAATTGTAGGAAATCCTGGAATTTTACGTAATTCCAGACTTTTAATAATTCTAGAATAATTACAGTAATTTTTTTTGATAGCATGACTAATTCAGTAAAAATAAATCAGTACCAAAACCATTTCTTGAGTATTAAATTTCATGAAATGAGTTTTGAAATGTGATTTTTTTGTTTTGTTTTTAATTAACGTAGAATTTATTAGCTTCCATATTTCATTCTTAAAAATGGGAACTTCTTTATTATATAAGACTAACTTGTAAAAAAATCCTAAGAATAGAAAAATCCAAACCGTAGAAAACTTGACATAGCAGAGCAAATTGCCTGCATTGTAAGTGGCATGAAGTAATGATGGATGTTTTTTAGGTACCATAACTTAAGATTTACAATACCTAAGTATCAAAACGTAATATATTTGTATTTAGATATTTTCGGATTCTCCCGAAAATGAATTACAAAATATGCAAGAACCAAATCAGTGACAAAAAAATTAGTCACGTAATTATTTACATAAAGTCATGTAAATAATTACATTATGTGAAATTACATTTTTGTTTCATCTATTCCTTCAAATGTTTCATAGAACAATTAAATTAATAATGATCTACATCTGTACACTTAAACATTAAATTTGCTTTAGTAACTTAATAAGGCACACAAGATATTATCACAGATACACATTCACACTGATATACAGACATAGTTCAACAAATAATTATGTTGAGGAAAGAAAATGCCTTTTTTCGACTATTGTGTATACTATAGACTGTAGAACTAATTTCAAATACACATTCAGCTTACCAAAGATACTGTGAAGCTGAATATGTATTTGAAATTAGTTCTACATTTATTAGGAATGTACATCCGATCGGATCCTTCTTGCTGCTACAAGTACAAGAATACTGGTGTCTGCTTCCATTGTGCATAGAAGGCTTTCTCGAAGGAGGTCTTTATGTTAAGAGATGAGCAGCCTTCATACCTCTTAACCTCACCCATTCAGAGCAATGTTTGAAATGACCAAGAATTTATGTCATTTGGAGTGAAAACCAAATGGAGAACAGTGTTATCATCAGATTTGGTTTTACAGAGCAATTCCACGTTTATTCTGATCTGGAGCGAGCGAGGAACACGTGAAATGGACACTTATGGTGGAGGTAGCCTAATGGTTGGGTGAAACTCGTTACGTGGAGAAACAGAGCTATATATGCTTTTAAGAGCATACATGCAGATTTAATAACCAATAATGCAGTTCCAGTTCGAGCTGGCTGTTAGATCAACATTTTCAAGAGGAAACAAATCGATTGGTCAGCCAGATCTCCCGACTATCTATCATAATAAACATACAATCGAGCATGTTTAGGATGCTCTCGCGGGACTTGTTGCTGACCTCAATCCCAAAACTCACTTCCCAAAACCTGGAAGGGCTTAGATGAGTTTTAAAAGAACAATGGTTGCACCTATGCACTGAGCTCGTAGAAATCATATAATAGCATGAAGCATTACTGTGAGAGTGCATAACTGTTACGGGTGATCACACACTATATTAAGATATTTTGGTTATTTAATGTGGACACCTTATTTTTGACATGATTCTGTATGTGCTCATTATTATTAGAGGGAATCAGTATTTCTTATAAAATGATTTTAGGTCATTAGCTAATTTTGGATGCTTATAATTGAAGTTCATCTTATCGAGCATTTCTACAGAAAAGACCAATTGTCGGGTAGCTTTGAAATTTGATAGTTTCACAAAGGAGAGGATGCGAAAGAGAATTATTAGACGGATGAAAGAATTTATGAGAATTATGAAAGAGAAGATTGATACGGGTTACAACGACGTTCAATGACTGAAACCAGTCTCGTGAAATGATTTTAAAATTTGAAAGATAGGTTCTCTAGGTATAACTCTAGGACGGGGACGGAAGCCTATTCCTGAACAGCAATAGGCTGTAGCTTTGGAGGAAAATGCTACGACAAATACACACGGAAGCAATAGTGCACGATGTCTTGCACGACGAATGGGCTTGCCTCCTTCGACTGTCCAGAAGTTCCTATGACACATTCTACACTTGTATCCATACAGAATTAGCCTTTTCAATAACTTCTCTCTGACGATCCACATTTGCACTGCAGTTTCTTGCACGATTAGAAGTGGACAACGATGATCCTGAAACATTTTATGAACAGATGAAGGCCATTTCCACCTGAATGGGACAATTAATGCTCATAATTGCAGAATTTGGACAAAGGAGAATCCACACATCGCGTCGTTCAGGAGATCCCGTTAGATTCGGCTAAAGTTACTGTGTGCTGCGAATTTACGGTACGATTCATCATTGGTTCTTTTTTTTCGAAATTTTTTTCGCACATATCCTGGGCACAGTGAATTCCCAGCACTACCATTCCATGTTGACTAACTAAGTTATTGTCGCTCCCCAGCAGGGACGATGCCTCGAAACGACTGTGTTTATGCAGGATGGTGCCCCTCCACACACAGCCGTCCGTGCCAAGCAGTTGCTTCGAGCACATTTCACTAACGAAAGGGGGTATTAATTCCCACTTCCCTACAGCGTGACCTCCACGTTCGCAGGATCTAAACTCCTGTGATTTTTGGGTTTGGAGATTTCTGAAGAACATTGTGACCCTGGATAGCATCGTCATTCGAGCGGACTTAAGGAAAGTATGACACTCCAGGTCAGTAGCATCTCACCTAATGTCTTGCACAGTACCGTAGAAAATGCAGTTCTTTGGTTATTGGAAGTTACGGATCAAAGAGGACACCATATCGAACATCTGCTGTCGTAAAATTTTAGTCTTGTTCTGCATCTTCTGTAGCTAAGAGGGTGCCTCCCAATCTTAATAATCGTACAGTATAGATGCACATTGCAACACCAGTGCCACATATTTGCCACAAAATATTTTTATGCATAATTCTCTTCCGCGTCCTCTCCTTAGTATACCTACCAAATTTCAAAGCAGTCCGACAATTGCTTTTTTTTTTATTGTAGAAGTGCTAGAATAGGTTAATTTTAATAATCACCACCTTGTACAATATTTTACAAGGTTTTACCAATTATGATACAAATTACTAATTTGTTTTTTTAAGTATCACGATTTTTCTGGTTTTTCCTTAATTGATAGAAATAATATTTGCTAATATAGCTCAAGGTTTCATTTTATAAATAGTTTTATTATCAATGACATTTAATATCAACCGAAAAATAATCATTTTGTTTTGTTTCCTCGTGGAAGTCCGATGAAGACGGATTTCCTTTCGCCGGCTATAGACAGTTTCAAGGTATCACCCGTCGATATAGATAATGTAATAACGTAATATTTCCCTATTCATAAGAATTCAAATTCATGAAGATTAACAAAAAGTTTTTACGTGCCTTAAATGCATTAATATTAATCTTACTACCTTGGCACTTTTTCTCCACATAACAAATTACAACATTAGTTAAAACGCAACGTACGTTTCGGAATCACATTGACAGAATTCCCTTATTTATTATTTATACAAACTATTGCTACTAGTACATTAGCATACTATTCCCACTACTAAAGAAAAAGCTAGCAAGACTGCTAATGTACGAATCACTAAACTGGGATTTTTGAACTAGGCTCTTCACCAGTTTGTATAAAAAATAAATCCAAATCAAAAAATAGCTCATAATGAAAAGTTTAATTATCATTCAAAATTTAATTTCCTGGAATGAATAATTAGTGAGTTTTTGAAGTCATAAACAGAATCAGTTTACGGACTTACTTGAATTGACTTAAATTACATTCTACAGTCATGATGACTAATGTTTATGAACAATATATATACTTATGTATTAAAAAATGTATTAAAATTATTACGAACCTTAAAAAAAATTGCAGCCCTTTAGAATCAAGGCATTAAAAAAAGAACACTTCAGAGACTTTGAGGAAATTGTTAGGAATTGATTATGGAATAGTTTATTAAAAATTAATAGAAATGAATAAGTTAAATAAAGTTATTTTAAGAAATTAATTAAGTAATATGTTAATGAATAAAAATAAAAATTTAATTCTAAATATTTTTATAAGGATTCCATACTTTAGTATCCTAACATTGGTTTCAGGGAGTCCTGCAAGAACATGTAAACTCCTGATTATCTGCGGAATTGGATGGCGCGGCAACCACGGATAAGCGAATTCCGCGGATAATCCGAAATAGGACGAAAATCAACATAAAAAAAGCTTTTAACATGTTTTATTTACATTAAAATGGCAATGCATAGTTACAGTACCTAAATTATAAACAATTATTTTATTTTAAATTATTTATTTATTTTTAAATTTTATTATTACGGGAAGGATCTCCCGTAATTTAGTGTAACCTGCCGGCCTAAGCTCCGCCCACAAGGTCGTTCTTTAAATTGTTTGTCTATCATTGTCTTCACTTACTTTGTTAGCCTCTTTTATTGCTTATTCTAGATTTAATTTTTTTTTAATTCCGTAATTTATTGTACAGTAAAAAAAAATGGAAACAGGAGAGGTCCGCGGATAAACCGCCCGCGGATAATCGGGAGTTTACTGTACTTTAATAAGTTTATTATGATGTAATATATAAAAAAATAGCTTCATTTTTCAGTTTTCCCTCCCCCTCTTCCAAACAAAAAGCTTTAAATACTGGTCCAACATATTGTCATATACTCTTTTTGCGAGAAATTTAGTTTCTTGGACATCTATCTATCTATCTATCCATGCGTGTGATTTTGGCAATGACTTGGATTTTGTAAAGCAATTTCCGCCTGCTGCTTCCTGACTTATTTAATTACTTTACTTAAAACTTCCCTTATTTATTATTAAAACAGGAAACTCATTGATATATCTTCCATCAGTGGTTGTTTTCAGGATGAAAAATTATTATTTCCCATGAGTCTTCGGAGATGTGGATTATAATTAAATATAATATATTTATTAAAGATACAATAATAAAAGCTCGCGAGTTAATAATTGTAATTAAAAATAGAATAAGATTCTTAGATCACAGATGAAATATGGAAAGATATTGAAATAAATCAAACCGTATTCAGTTATTATTAACTATTATTATAACTATTTTGAATGAATCGTTTTTGAAACAAAGACTACGAATTATTTACAATAACGTAATCTTCTATACTGGGTTTCCGAACTTAAGTAACAGAAGAATTTGGTGGATAGAGGGTACGAAAACAAACAGTTTTATTTAAGTAATGTGTATCCGGTCTGATTCATCACAGCAATGCCGAAATTTCTGAACCTAGGAAATTGAAATTTTAGGGATGTTTTCCCCTTACTACTTAAACGTTCCGGATTTTTGGAAATACAACCCCCAAAGGGATAAGAAAAGGGGGTTTTAAAAAATAGGCTTTTTCCGAAACCGATTGAGTTTGAAACACGAAATTTGACATGAAATGTTCTTTGATTAAATCGAAAAGATATGTAATCGACGAATTTTCGAATATTCGCGTCCTAAGGGGTGAAAAATGGAGTGGAAACTTCTGTAAGGGTACGCATATCCCTCAAACCCCTTAAGCTAGAAACGTGAAATTCGGGAAAAATACTTTTCTTAAAAAATAAAGAAATGTTCGGGAGGCATGGGTATTTTTATAGTTAGTAATAACTTAAAAGTAATTTTGAAACCAAGTAAATTCAAAAGAGTTGAAGCTCATTTATAGGAAAGGAAGGGTTGATTGAGGGGGTGGGGGGCATCCCTCACTCTCCTTCGGCTTATCTTTACTTTCTTGAGAAGATGTTAATTCTGGTTTATCTCCCTCAAAAAAATGTATTTAAACAATTATGTAAGTAACTTTAGGTAGAATAACCAGTAATTATCAATTCATCTATTTATAAAATAGATAAAAAAAATAAAAAATAAATTTGGTCGGTAATTTTTAGAACGCCTCAAATCACAAATAGATATGTCTACATCCGTAAGTTTGTTTCAATAATTCTGATATAATCTGTTTTCATCTTTTACAATCAAAGACTCACAAACTTGATGAAGTTTCTGATGATGAAAAATGCAAGTCTAGTTTTTGTTTTGGCTTAAAAAAAACTTTTATACAGTTAAAAAGGTTAAAGGATCCGTCACCATGTCAAGAAAATGAATATCAAAGGGATAACGTAGATATATGTTCCCAAGATACGCAAAGAATAACGAGTGAACAACTGAGGCCTACTTGGAGGAAAAGAAAAACTGAAAAATCACCGACATGATAGTGGATCGATCCCAATTTCTCTAGCCAACCAATCTTTGACCAACCAATCAAAAATCTTCCTATAAAATATTAAGGTAATCTTAAAACAGGCTCAATAAAAAATAACTCCTAAATATGCCCTTTAGACATAAATTTTTTCATCTCTAAATTTTCATTCAAAAATTAAATTTTTATTAATATATCTTATATTAAAAAATTTAGATAATTATATTTGCTTTTCTTTTACTTTTTTTTATTAACCACATCGGATAAATAAAGGGAGTTAATATAGACTTAATTAAATGTTTGTAACATTTACTTATGTGCAGAGAAAAAGGCTTAAAAATGGAATGTAGTTTATTTAGAATAGTGGCTGTGATTTGTGGTTGACTAATGGAGTATATCAGCAATTTTCTAATGTATAATGTCTTAGGACAACATTTACTTAAAAAAGGCTACTTTCATCACTTGAAGTGAGTTTCCCGCATGAGAAGTGAACCGAGGTATTAAGATTGTGCACCTTCGTTTTTAACGCCTTTTTAATATGCATCAAAGAGCTAAGATTCTTCCCTAATAGGATTTTGTAAATAAATAATAAATGCATCTATTTGTGATCACGACAATATAAAATAGTCTGATCAAGGCCATTACTGTACAAAAAATAAGTTATGTATATGTTCTATTATATTTATAAATATACAGTATAAATATAAATTACATATAAATAATAATTTATTTATATATATATATATATATATATATATATATATATATATATATATATATTATAAATGTAATTTATAAATTATTAGTAGTGAGTACATTACATATACGATGAATTTTAAAAATTTTTATTCAATTAATTTTTAATCACTCACTATATTGAATTCTGCCCACAGAACCCCTCCTTATCTACGCCACTGCTTCATAAGAACTAATAAATGACCATATTCACAAACTTCAATAAAATCACTAACTTGCAGTAAGTATTCGATTCCTTTTCTTATTTATCATTACTCCTATCCGTCTCGGAAACCTTAATATTAAATATTGTGTAATGTTTCCACTTAAAAATACTTTAATTCTGCTATTTTCGAGTAATTACGTTGCAACTTTTGTCATTCATTTTAGGTCTTTGAATGTGAAGAAATCTGTTGCCTTCATTTATAACAAAATTTAAAACTAAAAATATTCAGGGAATTCTCAAGGTTAGAAAAAACAATTATGTTATAAATTAAATGACAAAGCCATCGATGATGCGTGAAGGCCACTGTGTCACTGTAAATATGTCATTGCTTCAAAACGTTTATTAGTCAACGAGATTTCTAATAAAAACAATAAAAATGAGTTGAGTAACTTTCTACCTTATTCTCTTTATATTTTATATGGAAAATGTTAAAAATAATAACGAAATGAAAAGTTATAAATCTGACGGAATATTTAAGTTACAGCATAAATATCTATGGATAACATATTGAGTCATTACATAACTTCCTTTTAAGATATCTTTATTTCTGCATCTTCCAACGTTAGTAAATTCTTTTTTTTATTCTTATTATAATAAATATTAATAAAAAATAAGATTATGTAAATCTTAATTCTACAACCTGAATATTACTGTTGGATTGTAGCTAATCTTTCCAAAAATATAAACTTATTACTTACAGAATTGTTGTAAATACATAATATATTATTACTTGATGTAAAAGATATTTTATTTTACTTGATAGTTTATTACTTGATTTTTAGCTTTTATGTTACATAAGTAAAAAGCTTTAAAAATAATTCATTCTGCACAATTCATTTGTGAAAAATAGTAATTCAATTTTATGTATAAATATGTCAC
Source organism: Thereuonema tuberculata (assembly GCA_023159025.1). Classification (NCBI taxonomy): domain Eukaryota; kingdom Metazoa; phylum Arthropoda; class Chilopoda; order Scutigeromorpha; family Scutigeridae; genus Thereuonema; species Thereuonema tuberculata. The sequence continues at coordinate 23,041,284 of JAFIDM010009631.1, read as the reverse complement.
ATTTTGTAGATACCTATTTTGAGAATCTTTTGAATCGAAATAAGACTTGATTGTTAATTTATTGTAATTTTTATTACAACTAAGATACTAAGAGTTCCAATACTCTACGATAATATTACAATATAATCAAACGGATGTAAAAGTAATAGGAATCATTAATATAAGAGAAATAAGAATTAAAATAAAAAAAAAATATAATAGGATTGCTAGAATTTTTATGAGAGATTTCTAAACAGAAATGTTTTCTAAATTAATATGAAAAGTGATCAAATTTTAAAACAAAATGCGATATATGTGTACTTTATGGGGAACAGCAACAATTCACCTAAACATGATAAACTGGAAGTGTAATTTTGAAAATAATCTCCGTAAAATTCCAGAACAATCAAATGGATAGCCTATTCGGGTATCCGGAATAGCTCTAATTCAGACTCACCATTATTTCTTTTTAACCATGAGTTCAATATTATAGACGTAAAACACTTTTCTGTATTTAATGGATACTAGTAATACATCAGGTTTTAAGAATAGTAAATCCCACGTTTTACTTGTAAACGATACAGGGTGAATCACAGCACCTGTATAACCCGTTTTTCTAGGAAGCGCGTCAAAAATTCATTATCAAATAGTACTCAAAGAATCGAATGGTGGCATTGTGTATGTTTATTAGAAACCGGAAGTAGGGTAATTCGGGTCAATTTTGAAATTTCAATTTAGAACACAGGTCATGTGTGGTATCGTTGGATAGATCTTTTGAAAAGAAACAACTTTTACTTAAACTATTTTTCTCTAACGCTCCTTGTTTAGTCACAATTGCAGCTATTGATAATAATGAAATTGACAATGTTTAAATCAATGCTCAAAACGTACAATGCAGAGTAATTGTTGAAAGGAAACACAACAATTGGCAGTGTCATTGTTGTCAATAGCTGCAATTGTTCAAATTGACAATGGTTAAATCAATATTGTTAAATCAATATTACGGTGATACAGGTGCTCTGATTCACCCTGTATTTTATGCATTTTTGGCATAATAGTTATATTCTGTATATCTACATATTTTCCGTATTTGATTTCATATTTTTTTATTTCTGAATTGCATTAATTTATCTGAAGAAACTTTTAATAACATATAAACAGCATTAAAATATACATACACCAAAAACAATTTTTAATCTTGGAACAATATTAATTTAAAGAAACGTAATAAAATGTAATATCTATGTGAAATATTGCAAATGCTTTATGAAAGGAGTCTTTTTACTCAATAAATAAATAAGTAAATAGAAAATTACAGTTTACATGTATATTAAAACTTTATAATTTAGTATTTATTACAAATATATATATTTAGCAAACAAACAACAATAAAAAATCTAGTAATAATGTTCAGATTAATATCTTTTTTTTTTTTTAATAAATTTACACAACGACTATCAAAGGATGATTATTGAAGTAAAGTGGGTTTTTTTCATTATCCAATTGAAGCTTATTCATTGTATTTCTCAAGAGAATTTTAAATCTAAAAAAAATCTATTCTTTTCACTGTAAGCATTTTAAGAAGTTTTATAGAGACTCCTTTTCATGAAGTTATGTTGCAGATTCAACACTTATTTATAAATAACGATGCATGAAAGTTATCGCTTCTCCCACTTCTTACCCATATAAAGTTAGTATAGTTGAATAGATTTTATGATCTTTAAGACCACTGAAAAATAAGTATTTTTTCAAAGTTTAATATTCTGAAAGATACATATCCTATGAAATTAATACTAATTGCATTCTCCATTGTTTTGTCCTGTGCTAAAAAGTCGATAAAACTATTCTTAAGACAGGAAAACACTTACATAAACAAGGGCGAAAAACAAGGTAGTATATTAATGAACTAATTTATTCATCAAATTTTCGAAATTCAAGATAACAGTTCCTTGAAGTTGCAACTATTTTTTAATTATAAAAACTTGACTATTAAAACATTCTAAATGCTCTAATTGAATCTTCTGTAATACAGGGATAAAGGAGAAGAGAAAAAGATTGAATATCAAAAGAATATATACAACTCAATAATTATAGAAACCTTAATTATTTTATAATTTACTCTTAATATACTTACATTATTATTTATATGAATGACATACACAACCTTATATTTATTTTTTTATCTTAATCCTTCTCATCGTTTTGGGGGGATTCTAATTTAAAAAAGAAATCAGTATCAAATAAATTTTCCATTAGTATCCGTTTCATTATATATTTTTTAATTTTTATTAAAAGGTACTACTACTGTTGCTTCAGGATCTTTGGTACAGACCCAATAAATAAGTCGGAAAAAAGAGAAGAAGACAAACACTCAGGTCTTTTAAAAGTAGCCGCTTTTGAAGATTTCAACATTCCACAGCCTCCCTTTTCAGTATTTCAGCTGATGACTGGTGAAACAACGATAAAACACTGTCTCGTAATGAGTATTAAAGCAACTTACAACTAAAATAAACATTATCCATACATATCACCTTATATCTCAGGAATTCCACATCGTTAGAAAATAATTAAAAAAAATTATATTCATTCTAATAATTTTGAAATATCCATATTATTTCTTACACAACCATATTTCTCAACTATATTTACTTAATTTTGTTTATTTGTATTTCCATTTGATTTCATCACATCTTTAATTCTTTTTATATATAACTTTTTATTTTTGGTTCAGTGGTCATTTTACAAAAGGAATTTCAAATATAAAGATCTTCAAAAAAACAAAAACCATTTTGTCTTGATGATTGTCTTGATTTGTCTTGTTTTTGTTTTTTTGTCGAAATTCCAGGCATTGTTCGTAGTCAACTTTCTTTTAATGAAGTTGAAACTGATAACCAAACATAAAAAAAAAAATACAGTATTTCAAGAAGTAAGCACAATTAATATATTAATTTTTCAAAAATAATAATAGAAATCAATAGAGTATTTCTAAGTTTTTAATATTAGCTAAACGTTTTAAGTTGTAATAAAATATTTTATATTTTGTTATATAAAAATATAAAATACTTTTATCTTTTTTCCCATGTCCTCTTTATATTATTTTTTTACTACCTGGAATTTCGTTGAATATATCATTTTAATAACTAATAACTGATACAGACGTTATCACATGAAATATCTAACATTTATTCAGTTATTATTAAATAAAATGTTAATTATGTCGTATTATCATTATCCTTTACTTTTATATTAAAATGCTATTAATATCAAACTTGGTAAATGACTATTTTTAATTAAAGAAAATAAAATTGAGTTCAAAATAATTTTCTGAGCTTTTGAAGTCTTATTATAGCTGTTTGTTTAAGTGTCATAATGTATTTGTTTCACGCTAAAAACAGTTGGGTAGATTTTCTTAAAATTCAGTATAATTTCTTATTTGTAGGACAACTTAAAATATAATTACGATTATTTTGATCAAGAAGAAAAAAAAAAGAAATTTTATGATGATTTTGCGAATGCTTATTACTCAATGGATAGTTAAGCATATACCTACAATTTAAATAAAAGAATTTCTATAATTTTTCATTAACAACTTTTAATAAAATCAGTTAAATTTCAATTTTTAGCAAATTACTTTTAATTGTAGTTTGGTAAAACTAATTCTTATTTGATAACTTGCTGATGTAAAATTCAAAATTGCTTAAAAACAATATTAAAGTTATATTAAATACCAGTTATAAATGATGTACTGGTGAAAGTGTTTGTTTACCTGCGAATGCGAAGATAAGTAGCAAAGCCGCGAATCGTACCAGCCCATACATCTCTGCGTCTGTCATCTGCTGCACTGGCAAATAGATCTGAACCCTACTTGATGTTTGATGGCTTTTAATCACGTGAATTGATAGGCAGGTGACAGTGCGTGCGGCCTCTATCACCTGGGTCAGTAGGATAGACAGTGAAGATGTCGTAATTCTATTAGACCAACCATCCTTTCACTTAGGATTAGTTCTGCTGGCTCTAGGCTTCAGTCGCGCTAAATCTATTCAATAGCTTTTTTCCTGTGTCATTAACTGAATGCCTTCCGTTTGGAAAAAAACCATTGTTTTGTTTTCTTTCCATTACTACAATTTTTTTTTTTTTCGAGTAGAATTTGTTGTTGTTTTTTTTTAATTACACAACATTTGTTTGCGATTCTTCTTATGAGAGAAGCTATGACGTCATAATATGCTTTCATTTATTCCTAACTTTAATTTCAGATGGTTGATTTGATTTATCTATCTCCGATAACAAAAAAAAATGAAATTTTACAATTTTACATAAAAAAAATTACGGAACTTAAATTGCTAAATTGTTAATTTTAAATTACTAAATTAATGCCAATTGAATGAATTTTTCAGTATTTTTTTTTTTTTAGATAATTTAATATCATTCCGTCATCAGCATTTGTGTACAGTAATAAAGCAAAAGAAATTCACTAAAGATTGGCAGAAATACTGACAATATCGTATTTATGATTTTTTTTCACATTACTTCAATTACCAACGTGAGAATCTTCGCATAACCAATGTATGCAGACATGTATGGAATTATCGTTAGATATGAAGATAATTATTACAGGAAGTAAATTCTGAAAAGCGCTAAGACACTGGCCTCTCACCTCAGAATACAGAGGTTGGTTCTCATGTGGGTTTCATGATGGTGGACGATCCGCGCCAGGCAGGTTTTCTCGAGGTTCTCCCGTTTCCCTGCGAGTCCCCTACCATACTTTCTCAGTCTTTCTCTCCGTCTGTCCTCCTTTCCTTAGGTTGGCACAATACATGTTTCAGGTCGCAGTGCTTGGCTTTCCTGCCACCCACATTCACCCCATGTAAGAATAATAATAAGAATAAAAATTCTGAAAAGAAAAGTGATTTTAATTCCAGATAATTTTCTAAGAGATCTTTTCTAACTTAGTTTCAATAAAATTGAAATTCATTCAAATCCGTGTATGTGTGTGTGTGTGTGTGTGTGTGTGTGTGTGTGTTGCCCTAGTAATTTTTGAACTACTGAATGTATCTACTTGAAATTTAATATAGTCTACAGACTATAAAGACAAGAGGTGATCGAATTTTAGAATTTGAAATGTTTCCCTATGGATCTTTGTCAAGAAATCAAAAGAGAGATTTTCAGGAAAGTGGGCTTTAAGTGCTTTCCGTAGCTTCTTGTTTTTTTCCATCAATGGAATTAATCATTACCCAACAGTGTAGTAGTATACATTCTTTGTAACCTCTTACGAACGAATGTGAATTAATAGGAGGTCATGGGACCTTGTGGCTAAAGCAGTAAAAGACTGGTGGTTCTAGATTGGATTGGGAATTTTTTTCAACTTTTTTTCCTGTAGACGAGCTCTAGGATTCTTGTCAGCGTAAGGAAGATGGGTTTCTTCCTCGATTAAAGATACATAAACTTAGTCCTGTTGGATCCTGGAGACTTCACCTCCTATGCATTTCTTCAAATGTAGGAGTGGGATGCTGTAAAGCAATGCTGTCTGGAAATATTTCGGGAAAATGAAAACAAAATATCCAATTATGCTTCCTGCTTCTATAATATATCCAAAAGATCTTGAATATTGCAAACTTTTTAACATTACAGTACGTGAGCGACGAGCGATCTATCATCCGATCAGATGGTCATTAAACTTTCATTTATTAAATTAAAGAATACAAATCATAGATGTGATCCAAACAACCAAATCTATGATTTTTATTCGACCAACATCTGTTTACCTTGCATATTACACTATATGGCCAAAAGTATCTGGACATAGTTCCGACGAAGTGGATTTTTTTTTTTTTTTTTTTTGTTTTTCTTTTTTTTTTTTTTTCTTTTTTTATTGTTTTTTTGTTTTCCTGTTTTTACTTTTCTTCTTTATTTATGATAATGAATTTTCTGTTCTTTTTTTATTATTTGGAAATCAATAATATTTACTAATAATCAATAATAAACCCGGATCCGGGCTAAGTGTGTAAAGAGGCGGGAAAACTTTCGTGAAGGTTACGCATATCTCTGACGTAGCTTTAATTAGAAACGAAATTTCACCTGAATGTTCTTTGTCAGTATCGAAAAGATATATATTCGACGAATTTTCGATTTTAGCGTCTTAAAAGGTTTAAATGGGATGGAAGCTACCTTTTTTGAAGGTATGCGTATCTCCGAAACCGCTTTAGTAACCGCTTGGAAACACGAAATTTCTCATTATTGTTCTTTGTCAAAATCTTAGACATTCGTTTTCGACGAATTTTCGATATTCGCGTCCTAAAAGGTGTACAAACTCTTTTTTGTAACCCTTGCGAAGCATGGTATTTTTGCTTAGTATTATATACAGTCGGACCTCTATTTAACGAACCTCTATTTTAAGAATTTCTGTATTTTGCGAACTTTTCTTTGGAACCAAGAATATTTTGCTAATTTCTTCGTAAAATAACCTCCAAATAGCGAAGTGCATTTTCTATTTAACGAACTTTTTCGTGTTATCTATTTTTTTTTCTCCTTGAAATGTTTTTATTATCAACATTCCCTTAGAGGAAATGAAAGAAATTTGGATACAGCTGAGGGAAAAAGAAGAAATTAACGATGATGTGCTGATTGATGATTATCTTTCACTTGACTTTGAAGTTGAGACTTCGGAAACACTAACTGAATCGGATATTTTGGACAGTGTGAAAATTAAAAAACAATACAGCTATGATTTGCGATGAAGATGAAGATGATCAAAATGGAAATGATCATGATGCAGAAATAAAAAAAAAAACAACATTCGTATGATGAAATGCTAAAATCATTTGAAACAATCCGACGCGGATTACAATTTGAAGAAAATACTGAAGAGGTTTTTAGCGCATTGCAAAGATGCGAGACGTACTATGAACAAAAACACTTTTTCCAAAAAAAAAACAGACTTTATTAGTAAAATTTAAGTACGCATGTGGTAATGTATGCTTTATGTCATTAAAATTATTACTTTTTTAATAATATTTATTGTTTATGTATTTTAAATCTGTTTTATGTAGTTTAAAGTAATTTTAAAAGATGAATCTCTATTTAACGAATTTTCCATATAACGAACACTTTTTTCGGGATTTACCGACTTCGTTAAATAAAGGTCCGACTGTATTCAGTTAGTAAATTAAAGTATTCAAATTATTCTACTATTAAATTACATTTAAAAAAAATGCTGCTGCGCTATATACTTCCTTTAAAAGGTCAGTGAAGTGCAATCGTAGGCTCAAATTAACACTTGAATTTTTTGTAGCGAGAGATGCATAAAACTATCCTCCGCTTTCTATAACACACCCAAAGACACCTATATGTGTCTATATGTATCACATGTTTCTTAGATTATTTACATGATCATGGTAATGTTAATGCAACATAGTCACGAGGTATATAATATACATAAAAAAGAGATTTACTTCTATATAAAGATTTTTTTTGTGTGTGTATGTGTGTGTTGTTGTTGTTGTTGTTTAATCTCGGAACTGCTTTAAACAATTACTTTACGCTAGGGATTCTTCATTGCAGAAATTCTCAAATGGGCTGTTCAAAGCTCTAGAAGTTTCCAGTTACTTCTCTACTAACCCAATAGATTATATGAATAATAATAATATGTTCAGAGTATTTTGCAGCCAAGCAACCAGGAGGGAAAAAGTAATTTTATAGCTAAATTTTAATTACAGATTTATGTAGCACTTCGAAATGTAATAATTTAATTAAATAAATTTAAAAGGTAGTGCAGCATTTCGGAAGATGATAAACTTTGTTTTTATTGTCATATTCGAATAAGATACAGAAGACTACCATATTTCCTTAATACGAGACATTATCTTGAGGATCACAGGAGGATTTTAAATAAATATAGGAATGCATTATTATCTAAATTGCTAAATTTTTGCTCCATCCATGCTTGTAAATCATCGGCGTATTGAGGATTTTTTTTTTTTTTTTTATGAACAGCTCAAGGTTCCACTTCACCAGTCAACCAAAAATAAAAGTCAGCTCTAAGAATCCAAGAAAAACAAACAAATAATTAAAAAAACAACAACATAATATTCTTTCAACTTTTCTGAATTTCGATCACCTCATCTGACTATCCAACCAATAAATAAATAAATAAATAACAATAATTATATAAAACAAGTCGACTCTACACTTCAACATTCAAAGATTGAAATCCTAGGAACCTTATTCCCCTCTCCAACTACATACACCCACTGTGTGAATTTGGATAATTTCATGTACATATATAGAGCTTTACATTACAACTTCTAAAAAAAATAAAAAACAACTTCTGCATACCAATATTTCGTCCTTTATATCAAAGAACTTTATCAATGTTTCTGCAAACCCTACATTAATAAAATAAAGAGAAAAGAAACTTTCTTTCTCTTATACAAAATCAAACGAAGCATAACAATAAAATCATATAACAATAAAAATATATAACATTTTTACCGAAAGAGATAAACTTAATAATAACAATAAAAGTGAAAAAAAAACGAAACAAATTCAATAATAATAACAAATAATAATGAGATAACTCGATAATAAAAGAAATGAACAACAGACTCACACTAATTTTAACAATTTGTTCTTGTTTTTCTTTCATTATTATACAGTAAAACCTCGTCACTCAAGGGACCAAACATTTTTGACGACTTAAGCGGAGTGACGACTTTAGCGGAGTGACGACTTAGGCGGAGTGGACATTTTACAAAAAAAAAACCCATTGAAATACAATATTTTCATGAACTAGTCGGCTACCCGTCGCTTCGCTCCGGAAGCCTCCGCATATATAACGGAAAACAAATTTTTATTTATTAACAAAACACACACACAGAAATTACATCAAGTAAACTTAAACTAAAATTTTTCAAAAGTTTTTTTTTTTTTTTAATTTAATTTCAGATGTTTATATTCTGTCAATCCACGACTGCTTTTAGAACCAGCGTGTGAATCATATATCTATGATATATTTTTATTTTTTATGGAGATTAAAATGTAGTCGTCGTGGTTTAATGGCTAAGACGTATAACTTCGGAGCAGATGGTTGCATGTTCGATTACTGTAGTGAATTTGTAGAAATTATTTCTATTTTCACAAATTACAACAATTGCACCAGACAGACAGAGAAATAAAAGCTTTTAGTAATATAGATATACTTTTCAGTGGTTTTTGAGTTACAAAGAACGTTGGTTTTTAAGTTACAAATAGTGATTTTTCAGTATTCTATCTTATAGAAATAGTGCTTGATTAGTCTACACAGCGTTCACTGACTTTTACTTCTTAAGTGTGTGTAAATTAGTTATTTTTTTGTGTTTAGCAGTGATTAAAAATGATTCTACAAAATTGTATAAATGGAGCCGACATGTACTGTAAGTAATCAGCTTTCATTCCAATTTGGTTTCAGGCGTTTTCATCAACCTTAGGCTCTGTGTATGTCTCTATTTAAACTTCTTTGTATAACAATAAATGTATGTTTTTTTCACAAACGTCTTTTTAATTTCTCTTGTTTTTAAGTTAAAAAAAACGGTATTTTTTTCTGAACTCTGTTCGGAATAGGCGGATTTTAACCAACTACAGTACCTTACAATGTCTGATTATTTCACACATTTGTCCTAATCAAACGGGTGGACGAAGAATGTTAATTGGGATGTAATTAATATTAAAGACTCTGTAGATTTTTAAATTGTGAATTTCTTTAGTCAAGAAAGGATATGATGCACTTTCCATCATTTCATTTTAATTTTTTTTATATATTTATTTAACAACTTAATCTTATCATCTATAATGTTATTAGTATTTTTAATTCTTTGTAATTTTTTGTTTTGAGGATATTTTTGGGAATTTGGTTAAAAATAATATTAATAATTCTATTTATGTTTCTAAATCCATAATTGTTTTAGATAGGTTTGAAACTAATGAGATTGGTCTATAGTTAGCAATTTCGGTCTTTTTCGCAGATTTATATAGATTGGTTTAAAAAAGAAGAGATGCTTTGTTTCAGAAGCATTTGAAGTTTAACTTTTAAATTTTCATAATGTTTGCTTTCGATTAGGATTTCAGTTAATAAGCTTTTTTCTATAATAGATTATTTTTCCATCTCCTTTGTTATTGTTTCTTAATTTACTTATGATAGGAAATTTGAAAGATGTTTTTTTCATTTGCTTTAATATGAACTTCTAATATATACTACGAAATATTATATTATATGAATTGATATGTAAAATTGTAATTGTCTTTACTTTCTTAAAGGATGTTCGTTTTGTTGTTTGTTTTTTTTTTAATTTTTTTCTTCCTTTATTTGATATTGTTTGTCATTTCATATTTAAATGGTTTTTTAAATTGCAATTTTATTCAGTACAGTTTTTCGCTTTTATAATAATGATGAAGGATTTCGATAGATATGAATATTGATTTGGAAATTTTGCATTTATTTGTTATGTATATATAGAACATCTGTAAATTTTCATGGGTGAATTTATGTAATAAATAATACTATTTTGTATTCAGATTTTTTTTTTGGTTTTCTTTTAATTATTGTAATATTAAGAAATAAATAAAGTGATTTTTGGAATGTATAATTTTTGTCAAATAATTTATTGTTTTCTAAATCAATAATGCCAAACATGTTTCTTTATAGAACATATTGTATTTACTATAGAAGTTGTATAGAAATGTTATATATATTTTCCATAGAAATTTCCATGGAATATATATAGAAATCTGTAGAGAGATTCTAAAGAAATTACCACCAATATTCTATGGACAATTCTATAGAAAATTCTGTAGGACATGCTTATAGAAAATGGGCCATAATTCTATAGGGCTATAGAAAGAATATTCTATAGAAATTTCTATTGAGATGCTATGGACATTTCTATAGAAAATTCTATAGGACATGCTTATAGAAAATGGGCCATAATTCTATAAGGCTATAGAAAGA
>JAFIDM010009631.1:23019164-23030317 GCA_023159025.1 Thereuonema tuberculata | reverse complement strand
CATAATTCTATAAGGCTATAGAAAGAATATTCTATAGAAATTTCTATAGAAAATTCTATAGAACATGCTTATAGAAAATGGGCCATAATTCTATACGGCTCTATAAACGATATTCTATAGGTTTTCTTTAGAATTCTATAAAAAATTTTCATAAGGGATCTTTCTTTCTTGAATCTCTTTTCTTAATTACAACCATTACCCGTGTGCAAATTGATTGATATAGATATTTGAGAGAAGAGATAGTTTAGATGGATGTTTGTTAATATAGATGATGAATGAAGATCGTAGCTTGTATACGAAATTCTTGGTAACGAATTGATTGTGACTATTCTTTCGAGTGAAGATAACCAACGTCTGACGACTTGTGACTCAAAGCCATAAAGTTATGCGTGAGTGAAGACAACGTTCTCCAAATAGACGGCAATTTTAATAGAGTCTGTCCTTGAGCTTTATTGATAAACATCGTGTAAGAAGGTCTGATCGGAAATTGCTCTCTTGTGAAAATGAATAGAAATAGATTATCGTTTGGTATCATAGACATCCTATGGATGAAAACAAAATCTCCTTTGTGAGTTCCTGTTATAATTTCGGCTTCTATGAGATCATTATCGAATGAACGGCATTTAAGTTGAGTTCCATTGCAGTATGCAAACTTAGGATTGATGTTTCGCAACAATATTATTGGAGATCCAATCTTCAATGACAAATGATGTTGAGGATTACCGCTGAGATTCAATGCGTTCAGATACTCGGGCAGATAGAGATGTTCGTGTGGTGGATTATCAGAAGTGTTAATTTTACTCGCACTTGTATTGTATGCTCTGTAGTCTCTCCTTGTATTCTTAGACTTATCATTCGATTGATGTTATCGAAACTCTCGTTCATCTTGATTGATGAGCCCCATATTTATCATGAGTTTTTTTTACTTTGATGTGATTCTAGCTTTATGAGTTACAAATAGTGATTTTTTTAGTAATCTACCTATAGAAATAGTGCTTCTTTCTTTCTTGACTCTCTTTTTTTTCCAATTGATACTTTTGAGAGGTTCTTGAGTTACAAATAATGATGGTTTTTGAGTTACAAACAGGGATTTTTCAGTATTCTGCTTAATAGAAATACTGCTTCTTTCTTTCTTGACTCTCCTTTTTTATTCCAAGTGATACTTTTCAGTGGTTTTTAAGTTACAAATAGTGATTTCTTAGTATACTACCTAATGAAGTACTGCTTCTTTCTTTTTTGACTTTCTTTTTAATTACAATTGTTACTTTTCAGTCAAAGTCAGTTCAGTTTTGACAGATAAGTCAAAAAAGCAATATGAATAGAGTTGTAGTTCCCATGGGCTAATGGATAAGATGTCTGACTTCGGATCGGAAGGTTGCAGGTTCGATTCCTGTGCGGATGTTTCATTGTAAAAATTCTTTCTATTTTTCATTCTCACAGAAAACTGCGCCGGACAGACACACAGACAGACAGAGAAATAAAAGATTTTAGTAATATAGATTGCTGTAGGATTCGGTGAGAAAAACAAGATTTTTCAGAAATCAGTACATGCAAATGAATCAGTGGAAAACAAAACACTTTTTATAGTTACCACATTTTAACCGTTTTAAAAGAAAGGCAATGTCTTTCTTTGAAACGTTCCAGCCAACCATTGCTGCCGCCGAAATCTTCAATGTTCAACTCCTGAGCAATTTCCAAGGCTTTTTCTTTGAGAATCACGGAAGAAATCGGCACATTTTGCGATCTGGCATGTTTTAGCCATCGAACTAAAACCTCCTCGATCTCGTCAAACTTCGATTTCCTCATTGTCGTTTTTTTGTCTTTGCAGTCAGCTTCTTCAATTACATGTTTCAATGAAAGAATATCGTTTAATGTAGTCCTGGGAATATAGTGTTCTTTGGCAAAAGCTGTTTTCGAAACATTTGATTTTTCAAAAAGTGGAATTAAATCTTTTTTTTCTTTAAAAGATAACGAGGTAAGTTTTCGTTTTCCTGGCATGTTAAAAACGTAATCGAACCACGAAATTTCAAGAGAAAAAAATAACTTTATAGCGGTGCTTACACGCTATGAAATGAAGTCCCATTCAGGAGCGGTCAAGAAAAACGTCTTCACTCGACAGAGTCGCAACGAGAAGTGTGCTTTGAATGATTAGCTGTGAGATTACAAGAACCCAAATCCTCCGAAGGGGTAGGAAAGGAATGAAGTGACAGGCGTGGTCGAAAATTCCCCTTGGCTTTCTTAAAGTTAAGGGGCGGGGCTGAAAAGACAAAACGATGGCATGCAAAATGGAGAAGAAAAATGCTTTGGGCCATTTTTGAGGGTGACGAGTTATCCGGAGTAGAATTAAATTTGGTGACGGGCAAAGGAGGGTTATTTTACATTATTGTATATGAGACCTTGTCGGGACCAAAGGAAAACGACGACATAAACGGGGTGACGACTTAACGAGGTTTTACTGTATAAGAATTTCCTAAAAATACTAATGAAATTTCATTAACTTTTAAGGCCTTTTATTCATACATTGACTACAATTTATTACGCACGACTCTAAAATCAATCTTTCCGATTCTTCTAGAGTCTCATACATTACAGTAGAACCCCTCTCGTCCGCCCCTCCGGTTGATCCGACCGGCTGGTCCGCTACTCCGGTTGATCCGACCGTGCTCGAGCCGCCCGAACTTGTCCCTGACTCGTCAGTGATTCACCACCCGTCGCACCATTGTGTTGTTTATTTGCTGTTATCGCTTGTTCCGCTTTAGTGCTCCGTCATCTCTCTTGGTTTTACGACAGTGTTCTTCTGTGCTCGTTACAGTACAGTATTCAGAGATTGTTTATTTTACTGTAAATTTGTATTTTCTGTATTTTCTGATAATTCGACCTTTTTTGCGTTCCGACCATACCCCTAGTCCCAAAGGTGACGGATCAGAGGGGTTCTACTGTATCTCTACTATAGGATCCGAATCATGGCCATATCTAAGAGAATGATCCGCCCATTCAGATTTTCCTCTCTTTTTAATCCTATGGGCTTTTGTATGTTCCAGAACTCGTTCTTGTAACGATTTATCTGTATTTCCTATATCTTGGTAATGGTAACTGTACCTTTTCTTCTTTTACTAAAGCAAAATTTAAATTTATGTGGAACGCATTAATATAGGTAAAAAATCTCGAGAATTGTCTATCAGAACCTTCCCATATTTTAAAAATGTCATCCACATACTTCAAATACTTAAATTTAGCCTCTTTCCATTTCAAAATGTGATTCTTTTCCATCCAATATTGCATATCGTTCCAGAAACTGGACTGCCCATGGGAAAACCTTTTTCTTCAAAATTTAAAGTACTTAGTATTACATACCATATTTAATAATTTCATAAAATTCTCTTCATCAATTTTGAAAGTATTCATTATATTATCTGTACATTTCTTCTCTACAATCTTCAAAGCTTCGACAGCAGGGAAGTTTGTATACATCGGTTCAACATCTAATGCATATATCTTAACCCTTTTTTTTAAATCTACAACCTCTCTCTTTATAATCTCTTTTCACCTCAATTAATGCAGGAGTTATTTATTAATTAATTTATCAAAATTTCATAAAAGATTAAAAGAAGAGGAAGATTTTAAATATAATAATTTTTGTAAAGAATCAAAGTATATTGTAAATATTAGTAAAAGGATTCTTAGAAAGTGAGATCATCGCCTTAAACAAAGGTTTAGATTTTAACTGGAAAATTAATTTTAATGTCAACAAGGTGAAGCTGAAAAGAAAATGTATTTGTTTAAAAATAAAAGAGAAACTATCTTCCGAATTTTTAATGGCTTAGAATGTAGTAACAAATTTATGACTAATATTTCAGACAGAGAAGTGAAATGTATTGATAGATTGTTAAATGATGAAAAAATTAAAATTGATAATGCTGATAAAGGTAACAAGATAGCAGTTATTGACGCTGATGATTATAAGAAGAAAACATTAGATATGTTAAATTCGAATTTTATTAAAGAAGACCCATCTTTTAATTTGTATTAAAAAGTTAAATTGGAAACTCAGAAAATAATAATAAGTTTTAACGTGTGCATTAGTGGAATGAAATTAGACGCCGACACACAAATGTAGTTTAAAAACATTTAACACATTAAAAATTACGGAGTACCGGTTTCGCTCTTTTTACGAAGCTTTCTCAACTGAATTAGAAATTGAAAAACCATGTTCTTAAATACAAAATTGGCTACAACAAATTAACATAAGGATGATATTGGACCAATGAGGGACATCGACGGCGTGAATGCGCAGGCCACCCAGAAAGGATCTGTTTCTGCCCGGATTAAGCTCCATTCATGACGTCAATATCGTCGTCACTGGAATAATCTGGAGGAAAAAAAAACGAAAACAAAATAAAGGAAAAAAAAATTATATAAAATAAAAATAAGTAAAATAAGTATTAAGAGAGGTATTTATGATAATAAAAGTAGCATCTAACGGAGGGGGAATTAAATTGATTTATTAATTCTGTAATCAGCTATGGCCTGAACGGAAATATTGTCATTGTAACAATTTGGGGAGGTGAGGATAAAAATTGACTCCTTACATTTCCTGATGAATTCATTGGACTCTTTACATAATATTGATGATTTGTTGAAGTTAATGGAGTGGTTATATTGTTTAGAATGAACAGCGGTGGCATAATTAAAATCGTCATTGTTGATGGCGTATATATGCTGGTTCATTCGTTTACGGAGCCTTTGTTTCGTCTCCCCAACATAAAAACAAGTATTATTAAAACAGTGGACTGCACAGACCACATCGGAAGTACGCAGACTATTAAGGGGAGGGTTATTGTGTTGTAGGTTGCAAGCTGTAGTATTTGAACATCTTGAAGTTAAAGCGATTTTAAGAGGTTGGAATGTTTTTCTCAATGCGGAGAATAATTGAGGGTGAAAGGGTATAGAAATGAATTGATTGGGCTTGGAATTATTACTAGGGGTACAGTACTAGGGTACAGTTATTATTATGGGTACAGTATCGACGGCGTGAATCCATATCCCACTTTACTGTAGATATGTGGACGATATGCTTTTTTACACGGATTCCTCGATCCAGGAAGGGATAATGGATATTATTACCGACATCCACCATGACATTAATTTCACAATTGAAAAAGAAAGCAATCATTCAATCCCATACCTCGATTTATTCATCACACGCGAGAACGATACCATTATAACATCAATTTATCGTAAATAAACTAATCAAGGTATTACACTTAATTATTCCTCCTACTGCCCAATGTCATTCAAAATTAATAATGTTCACATGGCTATTACTAGAGCATTTAACCTTTGCAATACACTCCACGCTTTCAACAACGAAACAATACGCCTCATTTTTCGAAATAACAATTACCCAGATTCCTTCATTAATAAACATTTCTGCAACGCTATTCGCAAACATTACACCTGCAACTCTAGTAATAATTCCAAGCCCAATCACTTCATTTCTATACCCTTTCACCCGCAATTATTCTCAGCATTGAGAAAAACATTCCAACCTCTTAAAATCGCTTGAACTTCAAGATGTTCAAATACTACAGCTCGCAACCTACAACACAATAACCCTCCCCTTAATAGTTTGTGCACTTCCGATGTGGTCTATGCAGTCCACTGTTTTAATAATACTTTTTTTTATGTTGGGGAGACGAAACAAAGGCTCCGTAAACGAATGAACCAGCATATCTACGCCATCAATGACGACTTTAATTATGCCACCGCTGTTCATTCTAAACAATATAACCACTCCATTAACTTCAACAAATCATCAATATTATGTAAAGAGTCCAATGAATTCATCAGGAAATGTAAGGAGTCAATTTTTATCCTCACCTCCCCAAATTGTTATAATGACAATATTTCCGTTCAGGCCATAGCTGATTACAGAATTAATAAATCAATTTAATTCCCCCTCCGTTAGATGCTACTTTTATTATCATAAATACCTCTCTTAATACTTATTTTACTTATTTTTATTTTATATAATTTTTTTTTCCTTTATTTTGTTTTCGTTTTTTTTTCCTCCAGATTATTCCAGTGACGACGATATTGACGTCATGAATGGAGCTTAATCCGGGCAGAAACAGATCCTTTCTGGGTGGCCTGCGCATTCACGCCGTCGATGTCCCTCATTGGTCCAATATCATCCTTATGTTAATTTGTTGTAGCCAATTTTGTATTTAAGAACATGGTTTTTCAATTTCTAATTCAGTTGAGAAAGCTTCGTAAAAAGAGCGAAACCGGTACTCCGTAATTTTTAATGTGTTAAATGTTTTTAAACTACATTTGTGTGTCGGCGTCTAATTTCATTCCACTAATGCACACGTTAAAACTTATTATTATTTTCTGAGTTTCCAATTTAACTTTTTAATACAAATTAAAAGATGGGTCTTCTTTAATAAAATTCGAATTTAACATATCTAATGTTTTCTTCTTATAATCATCAGCGTCAATAACTGCTATCTTGTTACCTTTATCAGCATTATCAATTTTAATTTTTTCATCATTTAACAATCTATCAATACATTTCACTTCTCTGTCTGAAATATTAGTCATAAATTTGTTACTACATTCTAAGCCATTAAAAATTCGGAAGATAGTTTCTCTTTTATTTTTAAACAAATACATTTTCTTTTCAGCTTCACCTTGTTGACATTAAAATTAATTTTCCAGTTAAAATCTAAACCTTTGTTTAAGGCGATGATCTCACTTTCTAAGAATCCTTTTACTAATATTTACAATATACTTTGATTCTTTACAAAAATTATTATATTTAAAATCTTCCTCTTCTTTTAATCTTTTATGAAATTTTGATAAATTAATTAATAAATAACTCCTGCATTAATTGAGGTGAAAAGAGATTATAAAGAGAGAGGTTGTAGATTTAAAAAAAAGGGTTAAGATATATGCATTAGATGTTGAACCGATGTATACAAACTTCCCTGCTGTCGAAGCTTTGAAGATTGTAGAGAAGAAATGTACAGATAATATAATGAATACTTTCAAAATTGATGAAGAGAATTTTATGAAATTATTAAATATGGTATGTAATACTAAGTACTTTAAATTTTGAAGAAAAAGGTTTTCCCATGGGCAGTCCAGTTTCTGGAACGATATGCAATAATGGATGGAAAAGAATCACATTTCAAATGGAAAGAGGCTAAATTTAAGTATTTGTGGATGACATTTTTGTAATATGGGAAGGTTCTGATAGACAATTCTCGAGAGATTTTACCTATATTAATGCGTTCCACAAAAATTTAAATTTTACTTCAGTAAAAGAAGAAAAGACACAGTTACCATTTCTGGACATTTGGTTAAAAATGAAGGTACAACATAAACATATTAGCATTAAAGGAATATCAAAGTGAACATAGGTTAAATTTTCAATCTAACCATAATTCATCTACCAAGAAAGCCATAATTCACAATAATTTAAAAAGAATAACTGAATACACGGAAGAAAAAAGTAAGTGGAATGAGAAAGTTTTAGGTTTAAAGAAAAAGTTGTTAATTAATGAATATCCGGAATATTTTATTCTTTCTACTTTCAATGATTTTTTTTTAAAAAGAGATCACAATTTTGTAATAGTAAAAAAGAAGAAAAAAATGAGGGAAAGGTTTCCAAATTTATGAAACTATCTATAGGGATTCGATTGAACAGATGTATTAAGGAAATTTGCAAAGAAAAGGAGATAAAGATGCTGTATTATAAAGGCAATAAGTTATTCAAAAAGAAAAGATTTGACAATGAGCAAATGGGAAACTTACAAAAAATGGGGGTAGTTCATCTGTTAAGATGTAATAGTTGCCAAAAAATGTATATAGGAAATACAGATAGATCTTTACAAAAATCAGTTCTGGGGCATGCAAAAGCGTACAGGAGTAAAAACAGAGAGGAATATCTCAATGAGCGGATCATTGTTTTAGATATGGCCGTGATTCGGATCCTATAATGGAGATAATATATGAGACTCAAGAAGAATCGGAAAGATTGATTTGAGAGTCGTGCGTCATAAATTGAAGTCAATAAGGAATAAGGATAAGTCCTTAAAAGTTAATGTAATTACATTGAGTATTTTTAGGAAATTCTTATATAATAATGAAAGATTGAAAAAATTATTAAAATTAGTGTGAGTGTATTGTTAATTTATTTTATATATTATCGAGTTATCTCGTTATTATTTGTTATTATTATTGAATTTGTTTCGTTTTTTTTTTCATTTGTGTTGTTATTATTAAATTTATCTCGTTCAGTAAAAATGTTATATTTTTTATTATTATATGATTTTACTGTTATGCTTCGTTTGATTTTGGATGAGAGAAGAAAGTTTCTTTTCTCTTTATTTTATTAATGTATGGTTTGCAGAAACATTGATAAAGTTCTTTGATATAAAGGACGAAATATTGGTATGCAGAAGTTGTTTTTTGTATTTTTTAGAAGTTGTAATTTATTAATGTCAAGAAAACAAGACGATGTTTTGAAGAGCTTTACATCACCGTAACAACACTACAAAATTTGAAACAATATTGAGTCAATCTATATGAAATCAACCGATAAAAAAATAATAAGCTGCTGCCATATTTTATTTTATTTTTAATAGTACTTTTTCTGTTTATACATACATCTGGGAGTACAAAACGATTTTTTTTTTAATTTTATTATTATTACTTTGGTTTTATCGGCCATTTTGTTTATGAGGGTCGGCCGTTTTTTGCGTTTTTAGAGGTTAGCGATAAGTTAAATAACTTTTTTGTTTATTAAGATATCAACTTGAAATAAAAACCATCTGATTTTAAATGAAACCCTCTACAAATCATGTTTTGACCAAAAATGTATTAAGTTGTAAGGAAATAACCTAAATTTTAACTAGAAAAATGTGTTTTCGATTAGAATAAATTGAAGATTTAGGAAATTTTTTTCCCAAGACGGGATTAAAACACAACTTTAATCTTTTTACCCCTTAAAAATATAATGGAGAAGAATACTTAAAAAAAATTTGATAACTTCTAAATAGCACGTTTAGGTTTTACAGGCCTTCAAATATCGCCGATTTTCAAACAGGCATATCTCTAATAGGGGCTGAATCAAAAAAACTGAAGTTTTCAAAAAATACTCTTCTAGTATCTGATAATAACCACATGAAATTTCATCATGGGATTTTAATCAGAAGTATTGTTTTTTAGTAAAGAAAAAAGCAAAAATACACAGTACGACGCACATTGACGCAGACTCCTAGTGTTAAAACACTTAAAAAAACAAACCTAATAAACTAACCTATTCTAGCCTCTATGTACAAAATGTGTAAACTGGAATTGAATTCCAGAGCTACCATTGGAGTAACCCTCAAGTTACCTTGCACCCTTTTATGAGCTGCATGATGGTGAAATGAGCCACAGAAGCCTTTCTGTTATAAGTGACTGTTTGGACCATAGTAGCGTGACTGTGCACTGCTTTCAAAAACATTCGACTGAAGATATATATAAAAAAAATGCTCCTTTAGTAAAAAAAAATGTTTATTTTATTATTTATTTAGCTTATTAGGTATGTGTTTTTAATTGTTTTAACACTTTAGGAATCTGCGTCAATGTGCGTCGTACTGTGTATTTTTGCTTTTTTCTTTAATTAAAAAAAAATACTTCTAATTAAAACCCCATGATGAAATTTCATGTGGTTATTACTAGATACTAGAAGAGTACTTTTTAAAAATTTCAGATTTTTTGATTCAGTCCCTAATTGAGATATGCCTGTTTGAAAATCGGCAAATTTGGACAAATTGCGATATTTGAAGGCCTGTAAAACCTAAACGTGCTATTTAGAAGTTCTCAAATTTTTTTTAAGTCTTCTTCTCTATTATATTTTAAGGGAAAAAAAACATTAAAGTTGTGTTTTAATCTCTTATTTTGAAAAAAAATTCCCTAAATCTTCAATTTATTCTAATGGAAAACACATTTTTCTAGTTAAAATTTAGGTTATTTCCTTACAACTTAACACATTTTTGATCATAACATGATTTGTAGATGGTTTCATTTAGAATCAGATGGTTTTTATTTCAAGTTGATATCTTAATAAACAAAAAAGTTATTTAACTTATCGCTAACCTCTGAAAACGCATAAAACAGCGGACCCTCATAAACAAAATGGCCGCTAAAAGCCAAATTAATAATATTAAATATTTAAAAAAATCGCTTTGTATTCCCAGATGTATAGATAAACAGAAAATGTACTATCAAAAATAAAATAAAATATGTCAGCAACACCCATTGGTTGATTTCGTATGGATTGACCCTATTACTTAAAATATGCAATGAGTAAAATTTATTTACAATTCTGTACATAGGTTTAATCCTTCAATAAAATACATCGTATTTAAATAAATAGGAATGGCGTCTTAGTAATAATTAAGACACAATATAATATTTTATTGTATTATATTGTGCTATATTATATAATATAATATATTATACGATATGATATTATATTATATTATAATTATATTATATTATATCATAAGACAAAAAATAATATTGAAGCATTAGAATTCTAACTAATACATACAAGTGAAAATCTATAAGTTTGTATGTCGTTCAATCACGGCTCAACGGAGCAACGCATGCAATGAACTTTTGCATGTATGTAGTCTATGACACAGAGAAGGATATAGGCTACTTTTCAGCTCTGTCCATCAATTAGTACCCGTGGAATGAATGAGAAACATCCCAAAATTGCCCAAAATGAAAAACTTCCCAAAACTGTCCATAGATGGCGCCACCGTATTTTTAAATCGAGTGCGTTTAAGGGCGTTCTTTGCAGGATGCGGAACACGATTAACTCACGATTTAGCTGAAAATTCTATTAAGCGATTTATACGGTGATAAATATAGGGGAGGGTGTTGTATTTTTGGCCGATTGTACATTTGTCCACCCTTGCTAGTGCTGTCATTCATCAGCATACTTTAAAAGATTTTCTGTTTAATGTGTAACATTTCCTTTAAACCTTCAGTAGCAGCTAGATCTTTGACTTGCAAGGAGTGAAAAATATTTTTCCAATTCCATCTCCGAAAAGTAATTATTTTGCAAGTGAATGTTTCTTTAATAACATTGT